>CM076580.1:242747960-243317926 GCA_034641835.2 Pinus albicaulis | reverse complement strand
TGAATGGCAACCCACTTGATGAAGATGATGGAAACCTACTTGATGAACTTATGCTTGATAGAATATGTCTTGTTAAATGATGTAAATCTGATGTATCTATAGTGAGTACAAAGAGAGGGTAATGAAGAAAAGAAATTCAAAAGAGTGTGCGCATCTATGATAAAAAGAGTATGTCTCTGTGTGAACACGCGGTTTTGTCTAGAGAAGTCGTGTATGCATGCGGAAATAACGTGCCAAGTCGCGTATGGGAAAAAGCGCCATAAAGTGCAAAACTAGGGGTAACCACCATGGTATTGACGCATTGTATTGGGCAATGATTCGTCTAAATGACCCCGTCCGTGAATACCATCGAAGTAATGTGGTTTTGGCTCATGGTATTGGAAAAGGGTAAACCTATATAAAGAGAAGAAATTCATCATGGGCAAATTATGAGTGAGGGTGCAAGATGTCTCAGCTTGAATGAATACTTTCCGAAGTATATCTCGAATGGAAAGGGTTATAGTTGAATGATAGATCTGAATGCATGAAGCACCTATGAAGAAAATGATGAAGAAGGAAATCTAGATCTGAAATGTACTTGTATTTGCTAGATCCGTTTATGGAATGATTAGATCTCGAGATGGGGCGAACATCTCATTCGAAGTAAAGGGTAAAAATCATGGGTGATGTATATGTTCAAGAATTGCATTGACCTAAATGTCCGAAGAACCATACGCTAGTTTGACGTAGAAGAAGCGCGTATATACGCGGCTACGTCGAAGAGAAAGCGCGTATGCGCAAGGAAATTAATTATATAATATGTATAGAAGTATACGCAGGTTGATGTGATCGAAGCGCGCGTATATACGCGGTATCGCGAGTAAAGCGCGCATGCAAACTAGGGTTTGCTGAAGCATGGGTTATGAAATGTCCGATCTGCTCGCTATGTTACCGCTAACCGTATTCTACGCTTTGAGTTGTCCGTATCGCCTTGGTTGTATGATTGAGCTTTAAATGTGGAGTGGGTCCGGGCCTCGAAAATATGATGAAACGTGGCCTCAAAGTTGTGTCCTAAAGGAAGCTTTGGATCCGTTGCAAAAATTGATGAAACGTGGTCCATAGAGGTGTCGAGGGTTGTAGCCTTCTCGCCGGGGTTGTAGCTCCCTTCCTGTGTGAGTGGGCCGGGTAAACGAGATCGTGGGGTCGTAGCTCCCTTCCTACAGAGAGGGTCGGTAAACGAGTCGGTGGGGTTGGAGCTCCCTTCCGGTGAAAGGTTGGTGTAACCGAGCGTGTGGGTGCTCGCATGTCGGTAGGAGCCCACCAGCACATATGTTGTAAGATGTTTTCTCTATAATAAAATATTGAAGGTCGAGCAACCGCAATGGGGTGGTTTTCTCCCGAATTGGGTTTCCACCTAAAATCCCGGGTGTTCATGTGTGATGCTTATGTGTGATGGCTTATTCGGGTTTTACCGCACATGTTTACTCGTTTATAGAACATCTAATAAATGAATGATGGAATGATATAAGTGAAGAATTAATGGCACAATTAGATCTCGTTGTATACGCGAGTTTTATGAAGGATATCCGCGTGTATGCCGCCATTGGCTTCAACAAAGTATCGTATGGGTTTTTAGAGCATGAAAAAGTAAAACTTTTTAGTATGCCCTAAAATACCGATTCACCCCCCCCCCTCTTCTCGCATTTTTCCCAACACCCTCGCATTCGCCTCGCCCTCTTAACAAAGATTCGCCCTCAACTCTTGCAAAATGGTAAGTTCTTACCGCAGCCCTCTTCCTCCTATAGTAGGGTTGACTCTATTCGGGTTTTTTTTGGTCAATTCCATTGGATTGTGTTAGGCTATAGGGTTTTCCAGATGTCTTCCAATGTTCTTTCTGGATGAGTTTCAAAGATGTGTAAGATGTGTTTGTGCTTGCATGAATTTGACTCCACCGCCTTCATGAAGTTTAAGCTATGGATTTTAGTTCAACAAACTCATCCATCTCAACACCCGCAACGAATTGGCCCTTGGTCCGATCTATATTGAAGGTGAAGTGCAAGTAGAGAATGGGAGATCGAAAGTCATCAACTTTATCACAAGGGTAGTACTCCCGTATCGAAAGTGATGAGCTTAGTTCTCTGCATTTGGGGATTTCTCGATATTTGGGGATTTTCCGATGACATACCAATGGTCACATCCATACAACCATATCAAGGTCAATGTTGAGATCATTCTCATATAGATATAGGTCACCGATATATAGGGTTATTATCATCATCACTATCCATGGAAACCGAATGGTTACAAAAACTGTGATTGTGGCTGCTCATTTATAATTATTACCCATTTACAAGAGAGCACAAAAACACTAAATATGGCCCGAGCGTAGCCTTTACAAGCAATGGAATTGGTACTCGCTTCATCAATAACCAATAGCTCCACTTGAGAAAACTTTTCATAATCTTTGGGGCTAGATATACCGCAGAGCAAACAATTGCGTTATCATTCGTGCTCCAATATATTAATATACTTTTTACATTGAACTGAAGAAAGGGAAACAAGCAAATTCTAGCTTGATCATAACAATGCTTTGACATAAGAGTTTTGAGTGACATACTTGAAAAAAAGAACTCATCCATTGATATTTATAATCATTTGAGTTATTTAAGTTAAACACAATGTCAAGAATCAAGATTCAATACCCTCTATTATCTTCATCACCCAATACAAGATTTAAATTTTTCCCAAAGAAACACTTATTAAATTGGTAGCCATTATTTCTCTCGCTTTAAAAACCCTACATTTAAATGAAACAAGTATCGTATCAACTACAAAAATATATTAGTGTTCAAATGTACATGTGTGCATCACTTGTGTAGGGTATTCTTTCCTTCACATTATCCAAGAATGTGCAGTATAGTTCATATTTTTTGTGATTTAGATTATCTTGAAAAAGGAAAGGTAAATTATTTCCCATGGAAAAAGAAGGTTTTCCCCTTTTACTACTGGAAATGGTACAACAAAGTTCCATTTCTACCCGAAAATCCTATGAAACAGAACCAAATAAAGGCCATGTCCTCAATGGACATCATTTGGCTTTGAAAATGGCCATTGCACCATGTTGTTTCTTATATTACATCATGATAGTTTCAGGGTCATTTCTTGTTTTTTGAGATGAAAACAACCAAAGAAATTGTGAATATCCTTTCAAGAAATAAATGAATTACTAATCATATCACAACTATTTTTTATTTTATTCAAGGGGTTGCTTACTTTGAGAGAAATTTGACACTTTTATAAGGAATATAACATAAAAACACAAAATGGGAAGAATTGATGAGGTAGATGACCTTTAGTTGTTGTCAATTAAGAATTGATAATACACGATGCATGTTCTCAGACCACAAACTAGATTCCTTCCGGAGTTAGGACACAGAGTATTGAATCAAAGTTGTAGTTTATAACTTCTTGTATTGGTTCATCAATCTTGAAATTCGCACATTGTATGTCTTCATTGCTTCATGTTTGAATAATTTGCATTATATCGTACAATAGGAAATTAGGAATTATGATTATTATTACTTTATGGATCTGTTAAGTTACTTTTAAGTTTGCATGGTTTAGTGTGAAATTATTTCGTGTGCCCCTAGGCCCAGGTGAAGGAATGCAAGGAATGAGAACCATAGTTTTTAAATGGTATTGTTTTGGTACCAAAACCCCTCAACATCACTTTATTAGTTCTTAACAATAGTGTTGTAAACAATTTGAGAATTGATATAGCAAAATCTCGCACTTCTCAAGATAAAGTCCTAAAGCTAAAGTGTGATACCATGTGTAATTCAATAGCCCCATTGTCACCTCAAATGACTCATTTTCACTTCGGGCTAGCTCTCCTCCAACTCAAGGGGGTTCTCCCTAGTAGATGTTAGGGATATAATGGCCCAACCAAAGGCTATGACAAGAGCCCCCTAACTCTCTATGTTTACTACTATCAATTAAAATATTGAACAATAGGGTCGACATGCATCCCGAAGATAAAATTGTTGCATTTTTGGGTAATTTCAGTGAAAGTCCCCAAAGACATATAATCAAGGAATTATAATGTGATTTCAAACATTAAATATCAACAAAATTGTTTAAAGGATATTGAAAGGAAAAAGGTGATGGAATATAGAAAGTGCCTTACTTAAATGCTCTAAGGATTTTTCAATAGTTGCTCCAAGCTTCACTTCAAGGCCCTTCAAGATCGTCTCCAACAATTCTATACTCTCATCGCATTCAACAATGTTGCTCCAAAAATGTCCTCAAGGTCTTCACAACAAGTTTACTAGTTGCTCCAACAATATATTCAATAAGGTCTTCATTGTCAACTCGTCTCTTGTTTGGGTGCCTTTAATGTGCAATGACATGTTTCCAGGATCGAATTCAATGCAAGGCATATTTGAAACTCTAACTCGTCTTCCTGTCTTATTAGAAATTATTTCAGTTTTCATTTTGTGTTTTCAAGTTATATATTGTTTTCAAGTTTTTACATTTATAATTTTATCGCAATGTGTTGCATCGATCGTGCGTTGGCAGAACAACCCCGAGATGGGATGATCGCTTTTAAAGAGGCCACGAAGAACATGTAAAGTGCCGCATTGCTCTATCTTCAAGTATTTTAGTTATTTACATAATTGAAATAATATTAATTTTTTTCAAATATGTACACCTAGCCATGGTACGCTTGATGATTCCCTCTATGAGGAAGAGCTTTTTCATCCCTATCTCCAGTCATTTTGTTGCGAAAAGGGCACGAGAAGCAAGGTCGTAATTTAATACTTTGATAGACGCGCCTCAAACACTCGAAACAAGAGAGGATAAAAACTTATGTGAGCTGCCTAGACACATATCGTAATAATAAAAATTCAAAAGGATATTTTTTTTGTTCTACATGAGATTAATTGTGATAGTTTGATTTAATTTTTCATATCGACTAAACTAACAAAAATTTCTTTTCGTATGTAGCATTTTCGCACTTGCCGAACCCTTGTTGGTGGTAGGGACACAAGGGCAAGAGATTGCCCGGGCCGACCCTCTCGTACACCTTCTACCTTTAGGTGCCAACAAGAAACACACCCCGCCCAAGAAGACACCCAACAATCACGAACGTGTTGGCAATGATGAGGCCGATATGGCCAACTACATTATTGCGTTTCCCCGGAGCTACACGTGTCAGCTCCACAGTGGGACCATTAATGGAACGTTGTTGGTGAACAATGAAGGTGTCCCTATAAAGCACGACAACTCCTGTAAATTTTAATATTTTAACTATTTCATGTACTCTATCTAAAACATATTTATCATGATTTTTATTTTTAAATTAATGATAATATCTTTTTTTTTCGTGTAGGAAACAATGAGTTCTATAGGTTTTTGGAGAGCCATGCATTGGTAATTTTTTTCCCAACCATACGCACAAAAGGTGGAATTCCCGTAATTCGAACTCGAAAAAGAACGTCTAGATTATCTAGAATCCCTTTTTGGGGCTCAAGACATTTGACAGAACAACGTGGCTCGAGTAGCTCTGCAAATATTTGAAATATACCAGGGACACCTATAGGACGCAATTGCAATTTAACCCTAGATATGAGCGGCCTCTCACACTACAAAGAGTGAGTGGAGAGCACTCATCCATGATGGAAAAGAGAAAAAGGGCAAAGAAAGAAGGAAAAATGACAATCGGACCCGCAAGGTAAATTACAACTTTAATTCAATAGCTTTAATTTTCTCTATGTCTAAAATAAAAGTGTGCTACGTCATATCCGACCTCAATATTTTGATGCTAGGTTGCCCTCGACACCCCGAAGGCAACCAAATCTAGGATTGAAAAAAAGGGCCATCACAAGCTAGGCCAGGCGTCACTTGAAATTAGTCGCAAGAATTGTAATTAAGTAGCTAAACAACTTATAATTAATTGTATCGCCTTCCAACGTTTTTGTAATCCTATCAAATATGATTAAAAATACACAATCATATGTAATGTAGGGTGATGTAATTTCCTAATGTAAACTACAAGAGGAAGATAAAAATATCGCTTTTCCGGTGCCCGCTAACAAGCCATAGTTTAACGTTGCGTGCTTCTGGGGTAGGTCCCAAGATCCTATTCCCCGATAAGGTTAAACATTAACCTTTCAATATGTTTGTTTTCGTCCATAAATTTAATATCTAACAACTTGTTTAAATCAAGGAGCAAGACTACCGACGAGGCAAATAACCCAAACTTTTAGAGCCAGATGTAGATGATCCTCACGTGCAACCCGATCATTGTAGTGGGGACCGTAGCGAAAATGCTACTATCAAACCGAGGGCCGTGACAAATAATTAATTTCCACTTATAATTTTTCTAATTATACCTTGATGGTTGTCCTTATAATGTTTTTTGTTTAAATGAAAGAGAATGTTTCCCTTGAGGATCTTACCACCATAGAGGAAGACAGGGCAAATGGGGCCCCAACGGCGACAACCGGTGCAAATTGCAAATAATCTCATTGCAATTTTTTTTTATTAATATTACCGAACTAGTTCAATGATATTTAAAACTCGACAATTAAAATTTAATATTCGTTTCTTGTAGGTGATGCCCCGTCATTGGATGAGACCAGACATCGTGACTACGCAACTAGGCTTCCAAGAAAGGCGGTCGAAAGGTATGAAACAGAGCAGGACGATGATATTGATGATGTAATTAGGAGCTTTAGAAATAGGAAGAAGAAAAAGCAAAAGAAAATTTGATAATGTAAAATATTGTATTATTATAAGACAAACGTTACCATACTTGGAACGTTTTTTGCGTTACATAAAAACTCATTTATCATACTATTTTTATGTCAAGCATTAATTTCAATGTTTCCTTGCATACGTTTTGTTGAATTGTTTTTTTATTAGTTATTGAATTTTTTTTTATGCTCATGAAAGTAAAAAATGAAATATAGATCGCTATTGGGGAATTGAGAGTGATGTGTGGGGGGCATAAGAGCTTCCACCTTCACGTGGTTGACCCTCGTTTAGTAGAGAATAATTTATTGAGTATTTAATCTGGGAGTTAAACCTCTCGATCCAAACGTAGCAACAAAAAAGTCACCGTTGACTTAGTTGCTACTCTTCAAATCGTGGGAGGCTTGTTCCAAGTTCATGCGACTCCAATAAATTGTTCTTGAAACAAAGAGGAGCTTATTCGTGTATGTTTTGACATTTTCAACATATGTTCTAACATTATCATAAGAATGCATCTTAGAGTAAAAAATACTTCATCAATTACTTGTATTTATTGTATAGATAATGATGGATTTTGATTGACTCGTAGTGCGTGTACAAATCCTCTTGCATCATGAGCAATACAACTTGTCAACCAGGGTCATGTCCAGATATTTTTGCTTGTGTGCTTGACCAAAGCTCGTAATGTCACATTTTGTAAGTTCCTTTACAATTCATAATTCAATATTAAGCTTGTTCATGATTATTATCTAGGTTTTTTGTATGTGTTTTTTCATCTATTTGATCAGAAGCAACTCGCATGTTTCCCCGTTGTCTACCATGATTTCTCCCATAACCACTCCCGTGGATGAATCAATTTATTGTTACATAGGTTACTTATTGTTACTATGATTTCTCCATTTACGATTTCATAGGTTACATCATATAAATTTGTCAATCTCTGTGTTGGTGATGAGCTTTAGTTCTCCGTATTTGGGGCTTTTCCGATATTTTCTCCCTCATGTCATTCATGTATCACCTCGTTGTTTGAGCATGCCAATTGTCTACCACTTGTACCAATTGGCACATTTCAATCTCTCAGTGGTGCCACATTTCACCTATTTTCGGCCCACTTGACCACCCGAAAAACTCAAATCCACACACCATGTGTCTTTATCATGGAGTGCCACATGTCCTAGATATTTAGGCCGACAGCCTTCCGTTATGAAAGAGATCAATTTTTTTTCGTCAACACTTCTTATCTAGGCATGACACCTCGTTACCAGGGTAACCGACTCGTCACTCGTCTCTCGAGTTACCTTCTAGGCTTCATATACCACCGGTTTCTCGTATATTTCATGGAATTGTCCGAAAATACCAAAGAATAATCCACAAACCCGCAACCGTCGCCGTACCTACCATTTTAGTAGCCGCATTTCCACAACCGCCAATACACCGCCATTTTAGTTGCCGCATTTTGGCAACTACCAATACACCTCCGCTCGTTTCATTCTCCTCGGACTCCGTGTATGCATATTTTTCATATAATTTTATCACGAATTTGGTCGTTATTTTTCGACATGCCTTTGAATATTTTTGCGGGTTAGAAGACATTTCAAAGCGTAGCTATTGAATAGACTTGATGAGATAGTTGTATTTGATCCTCTTCTCGTGATGAGCTCATAAAATTTGCTAGACTACATATGAAAGATGTAGCGATTCGTCTTGCGTAGAGAGGTGTTGCTTTAGGGGTTAAGGTATGCCGCTTCTCCGGATCTTGTTCTTCGTGAAGCCTATGATCCCGTAACTAATCACTTTGTTTTGCTTTTCTTTCTTATTCAGTAGTCTATCTTGCCAGGGGATGTGGCTCGTTATGGTTTGTTATGAGACCGTTGTCAATTTCATCATCGTCCCTCATAATATGTTTGATTGTGTTTATAAATAATAAACAATTATTACACCAAACAATAAACAATTAACCGTACTATGAGTAATATGATATCTTGAAATAATTCTCATTATAATTTTATAACCTCTACTCTCACTTGGTGTTGTCTATATCACTAAGTGTGTCTTCTTTAAAATTATTATAGTTACAAGCAGACAATGAATTATCAACTCCAGACTGTGAGGATATCTTGTAATACCTATTATAATTTCCTAACCTCTACTCTCACTAGGTGTCTATATCACTAGGTGTATCTATTTTAAAATTATAGTTTCAATGGTAGATAAATTGTTATCTTAAAATTATAGCTTTGATGGTGATAATTTCGTGATTGATAATGCAAACTTTGAAGCAGCCTTTGGATTTTCGTTGTCCTATTAAATTTAGTGTTCTTAAATTGATGTCATAAATTGTCAACCGTGGCTAGTAAACTCGTTGAAGTGAAGTGCACTATATGTGCCTAGGTATTTGCTTCCATTGTTGTTTAGTGTTTTTCTAGTGTTTTTGGTTTTGTGTTTTTATGCTAAGAGGAAAGGAACTAAGTTGTTGGCAAAGAAGTTATTGGTCACACTAAAAATGTAAGAAAGCAAAATCTACCTTCTAGACTATGTATGGAACCTAAGAATGTAGAAAAATGCTAGTCCACCGACTACAAAACTTGACAAGAAAAATAACTCTTCAGCGTATTGCAAAACTTGACAAGGAAAATAACTCATAACATTGCAAAACTTGACAAGGAAAATAACTCATAACATGAACTCAAATTCAATTCATCACATTAGAATTATGTTGGAACAACTTGAGAAAAGGATAATTTTAGTGCAATGAGGTTCTTATAAGCAACAACAACTTACAATATCACAGAGGAAATCTCATCCATGGTTAGAAATTTGTTGAAACACATTTAGAAGAGATTATCTCAAACATAGTAAGGAACCCTACTCAAAATTAACTTGTGACACTAAAATTAATCCATTCCTGCAATCTCAAAAAATACCACCGTTAAACCTCTCATTCAAGTGTTAGAAATATTTTGGAATAGTTTTGGAAAAAGGCAAAGCTTTGTGAAATCATGAGAAATTTACGTAACAATCAAGACTTCAAAATGACATTACCAATTCTGTTCCTATAATAATGATGCATTAATAGAAATTAAGAACAAGAGCAGTTTGTAAATAATGAAGGCCGTTAAGTCTAATTTAACAAGAGAGCTAGAGTACAACTAACTAACAAAATTGAAATACAATGGATAGAACTAAACTAGAATGCAATCACTCAAACTTGAAATACAAAGGAACAAAAATCAACTAGAGTGCCATTAACCTCCGCAGTATTACACCCGAACTAAAATGTAACTAATCTCTAAAATACTAAGGCCTATATCTCATTCGTTGTTGGGGTGATATTTTTGAACAATTCATAGGAATAAGACTGGCCGTAACATTTGATGTGAGTAAGCATAAAACATAAAGTTTAGAAAATGCAACTAATCCCTAAAATACTACAAACGATATCTCATGCAAAGAGTTAGTGATATTTTGGAACAATTCGTAAGAACATGACTCCGTCGTAGCATCCGATGCAAGTGAGTATAAACATAAAGTTCAAAATTGCTTAAACTAGGAATGAAGCAAGGCTAAAGTTACTTATCTAAACAACATGCATAGAGCTTCTCGGCGTAGGGGCCCTCTACCACCGGATTAGCATACAAATCTCCTCAAGATTGCCTCAAATCATGCAATAAAGTTTCTCTTATTTCTATTAAAGGAAAAAAATACTTCAAAAACAAAGTATTACTTTCGGGCTCTTTTTGAGATCTAACAACAAAACATCAATCTAGCTAACTCGGTTTCGCTTCCCGAGTTATTTTTATAAGCGTAATACATAACTACCCCTGAGAGGAAATAGGGATAAGCGTCTTTTCAATTAAAAATAAAATTAGGACTCTCAGGAGGCCTCTGCATCGTGCTTCGAAGACATTTGTGGCGATTCTTGTCCCGGTAGAATTATACCTCTTAATTTTGATTCCCTCCACGTGCATAACCACTTGGAGATTTTTTCTCGCTTCGTAGAGCAAGGAATGATGTGGATGAGGTTTGGAATTCAACCATATGCGTTTTTCCTTTAAGTGACACCCGGAACCTCGCGTGAACATAAGGATAGTTGCGAATAGGCGATCGCTGCGTAATGGCCGCATTTTGTAGCTAAGTCTAGTCAAAAATTACTACAACAACGAAACCATGAAATTATAGCAAGTCAGTCATTTGTATACATTCCTAAAGTGACTTTAATCAATCCTATCGATCATTTAAGCCTATAATTGATAAGGACAAAGGAAATGAAGTCACCGAGCCAAATCACGAGCGGATTCCCAAAAAGCTTTCGATTGCCCATATCGCACCGCTTTAAGTGAGTAGGCGTATTCTCTAAATCGGAGCGATCCTATTCAGCGGGGACACGTGGCGGCGGGACCCCCTCGGAAAACCGATATTTAAACCGTGCCATCGCACGTTATCGTTCGTACCAGGACGTCGAGCGATATCGGCAAGAGCCTTCGATCCGAGAAAGGGCCACCTGACGCGTGGTCGCTTGTCGTAGATGCGTGAACGATAAACGAGGTGCATGATCTATAACCGAGGTACGATGCGTGAAATTGATTGGTCGATCGTTCATAGAGGTGGGCCCCGAGGCCAAAGGTTTGTTACCGCCTGTTATTTGAAAAGGCGTCGCAAATATAAAATATCGAGGGTCTATAACCTTAGTCCCAAGACTTGGAACCAAATATATAAGCTCTGCATATAATTGCGAAACTCTCGTGGATATGTGTTTATTTATCAATTTCTCTTAAATTGACAAATAAACCCTAGGAAAGGAAATCAGAGAAGACTACACTAAAAAAAGAACGGGTTCTAGAATGTAATGCCGATTGCAGTCACGCCGACAACATGACCCTACCTCTCCTTGGGGCAGCACTTTAGTTTTCATAAGGCCTACCTATGGAAAAGGAGTTGTACTTCAACAAGGATGGCTCGAAGGACAAAAAATTGTAGGTCGAGAAAATTATGTTTAAAGGAAGGTCACCGCACGTGAAACTTCACCTAGGTGGATATTTCCTCGTCCACTTATATTCGATTTTAATGTGTTATTTTAATTTTTCATGGAGGGTTGTTTTGGCATATGGTCCGGCATTCAATTGCACACTTACCGAAAGCATCACAATTTGTCTTCAGCAGCGGTGTGAACAAACTTGCCGATCTTGTTGGAGTCACCTCTTGGGGCGAAGGGAAAAATGTTGTCTCGGGAGAGCAAGCATATTTCCTTCCGAAAATAGTTAATGATGGTGTGACAAGAGGCTAAGGAGGTAATTTGTAGATGTGTGCTCCGGTTTTCTTTTTAACGTTGTGCTAGTTCCCCCTCTTAAATGTCTTAGATTTGGTAGGCATAATTTGAAAACTCAAACGTGAAAGGAAACATATTTGTTACCCAAAGGGTCTACTTCGCCTACGCGACTAGCCACATTAGAGTAATGCATAAATCTTTTCACAACAATAAAAGGAAAGGGTTGCGTGGCCGAGTCAAATTTATTGTTATTGAAAGTGTAATGAAATGTATCTCAATGCTATGGTTTTGGCCTTTTTATCAAGTTGAATTAGAGGACCCATTGAAAATATTGGGGCCAAGTTGGTAAGGCAAGTCATGCAAGTAAAGACAAATGATTTAGTCAGATGGAACCACAACATATGTTGTACTTGCACATGTTGGAATATTGAAAAATTCTAGAACAATGAATGAGAACAAATCTCCCTTCCTCTAACACAAGAGAAAATAAAATTTCTTTTGACAGATATCGCAGTTTCAATACTTTGAAAACAAACTTCTATTCCCTTCAATAACTTTAAAAAAAAAACTATTAAACTTCTTCCTCACCGAGAGGATTACAAAATTATGACCGCTACAAAACACAGCAGCATAAAACCAACTCACTATCCGTTCAAAACAAATATACTCGTCTCTAAAGCACTCTCGCTCGTGTTTTTCACTTTCGCACTCGCCGTGCATACACACTTAAGAAGTTACACTCGCCTTTTCACTTTTACACACCGTTGTGTAATAAAAAATTTACGTACCGTCTATAAAAAAAAACTACCAAGCTATTTTGTCCTTTTTATTTTTATATGCCGTAACATATAAAACATATTATAATAACCCTTTAAAAAAAATAAAAATTAAAACTAAATTCTATGGCCCACCTTTCATTTCGCATATGATATATATATAACATATGTTTAAAACATATGTATATATTACATAAAATTAAACTATAAAAACATTAAAGAACCCTTTCCACTTGGATCAAAAGTATGAATAGATTGAATTTCAAACCAAATTCGTGTTCCAAAATGGGATGTTGACGTCCGCCTAATTTGTAACGTCAATTCTCAATCCAATGTGCCCTATAAAAATTCGGGTCTCGGGTTTTCAGTTTTCGTATTCCCTTCAATTTCATGCGATCCAATATTAATGCTCCACGGTTCCTCCTTTGAATTTACAAAATGGTCGGGTAAATTTCTGTTTGGTGAATTGCGTTAATGCTAGTTGTTGTGTTTAAATACAATCCCTTCGTATTTAAATATGGTTGCGCCGTCTACAAAAAAAATTTGTAGGAATTTTAAATGTTGAATTAAATTTCGGATGGCGTGCAAGCAACCTCCAAAAAAAAATGTTGCTACCGCATCCGTCCTCACGGCAGCGCTGAAGTTAAAATTCAACAAAGACAGGTTTAAGAAGTGAAGGGTGTAAAGGTAACTTTTTGTCGATAGTAATCGGGATTAAGATCATCTATTCATTTTTTTAGGTCTTGCTGGTGTTTGGTTTTTAGTTTTGGGTTGGGATTACCGAGTCTAAGATAGTTTTTGAGTGAAAAAATTGCTATCAAAGTATTAAAAAAATTTGGTTCTTTTGTCAAAATTTATGAGCTTGTTAGGAAATACAAAACTCGACAATGGTTGTATCTTAAATTTGTGGAAAATAATTTGAAATGAAACCTTTTTGTCTAGGTTTTTGGCAAAGTAGTGCAACCCCATTCAAATTACTAGGGGCATCGACAAGAAAATAAAGGCCCTTGTTTCCGTAACTCAAAATTTTGTCAAAGGATAACAAACGCTGCCTTTTGGAGTAGGCTAGTTTTCCTTTTTGCCGATGGTTTGGTGTATCTAATTGAATTAGTTGCCTAAGGTTTTTTGGTTGCAAACTCCTTTTCATTTTTCATACAAACATTGGCCTTGTGGAATACATTTGATTGTGTGGCTTGTTAGATCTACAACATTTGTATTTGTTTAGTCTTATGGCCGAGGTGCACTTTTATTATGGAAATAGTTGATGCAATATTGTAATTTAACTTTACCCAGGTAGCATGTTGAGAAGTTTCTTGTGAAACATTTGGTATTCAAATGACACTTGATCCTATACAGCATCATGCACTTGACTTCAAAATTCATATTCAAAGTGTGCCGTACAATTCTTGCAAAATTTCAAATATTTATGTTGTTTTAAACCATTATCTTTTTCATGTATTGGATGCCGAAAATGTGAAAAAGACTCGGTATGAAACCAATCGGTGAATAATTTCCGGGAAGAAAACAACCAATTTCCAAGACATGATTTAGAAGTAGAACATATGTACTTATGAAGCATAGAAAGATATCCTTGATGTATCATTAATGTTCGTCAGGGTTATTTTTGGAGAAAATAACTCCTTATTCCTAGAATAGTGATCTTCAATACAAGTAAATGCCGTATAAGAGAGATCGTAGGACATAAACCTATTAACAAAAGTGAACAGGAATGATTATTAATTATGGCATACTAAGTTGTCAAGTGATTTTGACTATTTGTCTTTAACATGTAAAAATGTTAAATTCCAAACTTACATCATCATGGTTTGGAATCATGAGCTTGACTAATTGTCCACCATGCTCATAATTTCATTGTTGTATTCATATCTATAAACAACGTTTCAAATAATAATAAAGTTTCTTACAAGAAAAATCCGTACCTCCATGTTGTTGCTCCTTGTGAGACAAAGTCATAAATTGCATTACACAATCAATACATAAGAATCTCCTATATCCCGGTAGTATGTATCCAAACTCTTATAATAGTGTCTTCAAGACTTATGTTGACATTTCCAATGATATTTAAGCAATGAAAGATGGAGCCTCCTTCATTTTTGTATATGTAACAGTTTTTTATTAATATAAAGATCGATGGTTTTGTCTTTCCGAAAATGAAATGTAAAAATAATTTATTGTGGTCAATTGAAAAGTTTTTTTTTAAAAGCTTTTCATTATGGAAGGGCGACATAGATATATGCCCTTCTAATTGAAATTCGACCCAACTCTCAAATTTGATCAATGTAGGACCTTAACAAACAATAAAAATATTCCGCCGCGCGTTATATAAAACATATACTTTGTCAAAACTTCAAATGAACCCTTTAGCCGTGGGTATTTCATCACGAATTGATCATTTTACCATGTACCTTCTTCTAGAGGAATATTCTTCCACTTGATTAGGTACTTCATAATGGTTATATGTCAAAGAGATACAAAATATTTATCTATAACTTTTTGTGGCTCAAGAATCAACTTACTTCATCTAATTTCCCTTGGAAGTTCTATTTACATTGGCATATTTTTTCCCAAAAACCTTTTTAAGGCAAGACATGAAAAACCTTATGAATGCAAGAAGAAGGAAAATATAACTTCTATACCACTATGGAAATCCTATGAATAATTATTTAGGGCCATAACATTTTTGAACTAATTCTTTATTCTTTCTTTTTCTTGAATGAAGATTGCTTATAATGCTATAATCTAAAAAATACCCAATTACCCTCCTCAATTTATCTTTCACTTCAATGTTTTTCCCCTTGTTGTTTTATCATGTTTCATGTCATTCAAGGTTTTCCATAATAATTTTCAAAGTTTCTTTAGTATTTTCCATATGTGACTCTCGTTTTCCTATACTTTGGACTTATCTTGCAAAAAGTATGATATACTAGAGTTGCATCCATGTCTCCTAAATGGTAAATTTTAGTAGATGTGTGATAGGTAGTATCATATTACCATTCTTCCTTGACAAACCCACTTCATCCATTAATATTGATTTTCTAAAGAGTAACATTGTAGATAACCTTAAAAACATTTGTTAACTATTTTTGTTTGACCATTTGATTGTGTTTGATATGTAGAACTCATGGTAGCTAATGTTTCTCCACTCATATTAAATAATTATTTCCAAAATTTTCTTGTTACTATTACTTTAGGAAAACCATGAAGACTATCAATTTGTTTCACTTCAAGACACTTCCTCGCCACTTGGATTCTTGTTTATGTACTTTGAGCTCTACAAAAAATCTACAAAATTTGTCTATATAAATGACCACAAAAATGTAATACTTACCTTTATATTTCGCAACCCCGTAGTAAAGTCTATTGATATATCTTCTAGTATTTGAATATGTATGTGGAATGGTTGAAGTAACCCTAGAGATTTTACTATCTCTTTTATTTATTATGCAAACCTCGACTCCTCTCTCTTACAAAATTTTGAATATCTTTCTTCATTCCTTCCAAAAATATATTTTTTGATCCTTTGAGATGTTTTAAGGAACTCCGTATCCTACCATCGTAGAGACATGGGACTCCCTTAATATTTGTTTATTCAAATATGCTTGCGTGCATAAAAATATTCTACATTTGCACCAAAGTATATCTCTCTTTCACTCCCAATGCTCCATAGAGTTCATCCCATCCTTTATAAATTTTAGTTTTTCTTTAGTACTATTGTCATTTTTCCATTATGGTAAGCTTCTTCTAGCCACCTAGGAATAGAAAATGTAATTGGATATAAATTTGAGGCCTCTTCTATTTTAGAAAGAGCATCATGTACTAAATTTTCCTTACCCTTTTTCCAGATTATCTCAAAATTAAAAACGACGTTTGCGCAATTATCTCAAAATTAAAATGATTGTTCTCAATAATTTATAGAACTTTTCCACATGTTTAGTGTGGTATTCCCATGATTTATTATAAATATGTGTATTATGAAAGAAAACCAACACAAATTTTATAAGATGGGATCAAACAAAATTGTTCTTAAGTCGAGCCCACCGGACTTCAAACGGCGATAAACCATAATTCAAACCAAATACGCGTTCCAAAATAGCCTGCTGATGTCGGCCAATTTTGTGACGCGAAAACCAAATGAATTCAGCCCTAATATTTTTCGGGTCCGAAGTTGGGCTGACGTGCGGAGGGAGAGTTGTGACACGAATTTCTTATCAAATTCACCCTAATCTTTTTCGGGTCCGGATTTCCACTGTGCGAGCGGCCCAAACAAAGATCTAATCCAATCAATTTCTGCCATGTGTCCTCAATTAAAACTTGCCCTGCTCCCGGCTGCGGGTGCATTCGATGGTGTTCAAGGCGATGGGACATGGATGTGGTGATTTCATATCAATCGCATTAAGATTTAACGTTGTTCAATTAAGTTCCAAGGTTTTCACATCAAATCGCATTAAGTTTTAACACTGTTCAAGATTGGACCTCCACTCCCGTTAGCGATTCTGCATGCTCCAATATGATCCGGCCTTCGGCTCTCATTAATGATCAGAGATTAATTATGACGAGCGTCCTTCGATTGCATTGATAAAATGGCATTTCGCTATGGTTTTTCAGACGAGCCGGTTGCTGGGTTACACTGCCTGCTCACTGTGACGAGAAGGAGAAGTGGCCAGCTGAACTACTGCGTAGACCTTGCTGCATATCTGCATTTCTCTCAGTCTGGTCCTTGTCTGTCTTCCTCTGTTTCTTGGAATTCTGCTTCTCCGTCTCCTCTTGTGCCCACTGCTATTGAGACTGCACCCATGCCTCGCGTGCGTCAAAGGATGCGTTGCCGTAGGGGGAGCACTAGAGGTCAACTCCTGCGCGCTCCCTCCAGCCCCTCAACCGAGTTGTCTTCCGGCCAGTCCAGTGATTATTACGCAGGTCGCTATCCAAATACTAGGAGTGGGCGGGGTCGGGTTGTAGGATCTGGCCACCGTATGGATTCCCCTGCTCCTCGTTTCCCCACCGCTAGTTCACCTTCTCCCACGACGCGCACTGCACAATTTTCCTTTAATTTCTCTCTCAACCGCCCACGAATTACAGCTTCAGTCACTATGGTTTTCCGCAAGGAGGCCCAAACGGAGGAAGAATGCACCCGTCCAGCGGGTCTAAGCTCGGAAAAAGCCGGCCAGAATTCAGGCCTTCAGGAGGGGAGCCGTGGCATGAATGTGGAGGTAGCACCTAGCGATCCTGGACCTTCCGAAGGATGGTGCCGAATCGTCGAGGAGCCAGAGGAGTAGTTTGGTTAATTTGTTTTTCTTGCTTCGTGGCCCACTTAATTGGGTTGCTTTTAGATTATTTTACTGTGCTGGACCTTTGTAATATTTTTGAATTCTGTAAATTAAACGTTCAAGACTGGTTTCCCCGTATGAGGGCAGTCTTCTTAATTTTTTGATTTTTTGATGACAAATTTTCCATGAGTCTGGGCAATGATTTTGACTTCGGTGTAATTTTATTCCCACTTTTAATAGATTAACTTTACTTAGAAAAAAAAATGTTGCCCTGTTTCTATTTTAAACCTGTTTTTTGAAATACAGAGCCATGTTTATATGATTGTTTATAGTCGAAGCGCTGCGGGGTGGTTTATTATATTAATATTTCATGGTCGAATTATGTTCATAACAATTGGAAAAAAAATGTTGCCCTGTTTCTATTTTAAACCTGTTTTTTGAAATACAGAGCCATGTTTATATGGTCTACGTATTATACTCTTTCTCTGTATATCTAAAGGAACCTTTTTGCTATGAACAGGGTGGATGTTGTAGCGGGCTACTAATGGAAACAAGCGAGCTTGAACCTTACATCTCGGATGCAACAGATGGTTACCAATACTCCTCACATGATTAGCGTTTTTCTTTGTTCAAGGATTTTGGGTACTTTAATTTGTATTTGGAACAATGGACGTCGGTACTCTATCTGTTGCTTTACTATTCTACATACTGTTATTTCACTTTCTTATAGATGCCTCAGGCATATTTGGATGCTTTCTTAGATTTTCGATAATCTCCATGTGGACCGTTACTGGGTTTTATATCAAGTCCCTGTATGTGACATGGGGTATTTTTCTATCATTGTCTGGGGTGGGACTTCCACTTTTCTGGATGGATATTTGGGTTCCAATCTTCAGATGTGAAAATGTAATGACTTCATGGACTGTTTTACTTCATATAATATATTCAAAGCAACGTTTTTTCTCTTGTGAAAAAAAAAATGATTAATGTTTATCACTCTGCCTTCAAAACTAGCGATGCTGGTCTATGTTGCTGGTTTATTGATATGGTCTGATGGTCTTTTTATATTTTGGACATATCACACTCCTCACATGATTAGCGTTTTCTCTGTTCAAGGATTTTGGGTACTTTAATTTGTATTTGGAACAATGGACGTCGGTACTCTATCTGTTGCTTTACTATTCTACATACTGCTATTTCACTTTCTTATAGATGCCTCGGGCATATTTGGATGCTTTCTCAGATTGTCGATAATCTCCATGTGGGCCATTACTGGGTTTTATATCAAGTCCCTGTATGTGACATGGGGTATTTTTCTATCACTGTCTGGGGTGGGACTTCCACTTTTCTGGATGGATATTTGGGTTCCAATCTTCGGATGTGAAAATGTAATGACTTCATGGACTGTTTTACTTCATATAATATATTCAAAACAACGTTTTTTCTCTTGTGAAAAAAAAATGATTGTTTATAGTCGAAGCGCTGCGGGGTGGTTTATTATATTAATATTTCACGGTCATTGGAACGCCCACAATTCATAACAAATATTGGAGATTTACTGTCCTATTTTAAAGTTTCATTTTTTTTTTTTAAATTGAACCCGCCATCGTTATCTGATGCCTTATGTGTCAGGTGCGACGGCAAGCGTCGGAACCACATTTCATGGAATTGAACGATTTACAAACGTCGGAAGAAGCGGCATTCAAAGCTTGTCCAGAGACCACATTTATTCAGTGCAGTGGTTACAAACGTCGGAGGCGACGGTTTGTGAGACCCGGACCACATTTCATCGGAATTGCGACAGTTTACAAACGTCGGAAGAGCGACGTTAAAAACGTCGGACCAAATTTCGTCGGAAGTGCGACCGTTTACAAACGTCGGAAGCGCGACGGTTTGGGAAATGTCGGAAGAGTGACGCTTGTTTGGAAGCGACAGAAAAAGTGTCGGTAGTGCGACACTTTGTAAATACGTCGAAAATGCGACGACATCGCAAACCACGTTTTTCCCGTCCTCGAACTGTCACTCTTGCGACGACTATGTGTTGGAATAGCGACGATTTGGCCGTCGGAAATTGTACCAGTTTTCCCAGTGTGTTTTGGTATCTCTATTTGATGGGAAGTCTTCGCTGTCCACACAGCTCTACCTCTTCTTGCTTGACCTGTGTTTTTTCTACCTTGACAGCTGGAGGTAAATCCCTCGAGACTGCCTCTGTCGGGCCAACGGTCGGTCCAACCTCCTCTGCCTGTTCTTCTTCTGTTATTTCTTGCTTCACTCTTTTCACACCTAAGTGCTCCATTGGTTCATTTGTTAGGACCGCTCCGCTTGGTCCCTCCTCTTCACCAATGGCCATTCTCTCATCATGTACATTCTCCACAACCAGTGGTGACTCAGTAAGATGCTCCCCTGTTGATATGCCTGTTGGGGCCTCTTCCGGTCGTGGCCTTTGTTTTAAATTTGAAGCCATAGGAATGGAAAAATCTTCTTCCTCTCTTTGTTGTGGGGAAGGAGTTACCCTTGCTCCCTTAGGAAGAAAGATAGGGAACTGGAACAAATCCTCTACATTCATCCTCGAGGTCGACGCTGGTTCTTGTGGGGCAGCATCAACCTCACACCTTAGTTCTCTCGTCATTTCCTCCGTGGTTTCTCTGGTCGGAGTGGTCACGACTTCTTCTTCAATTGGATTACCCTCCTCCATTGGTTCCATGTTGACAGGAGATCCCTGTAAAGTGGCCTCGGTAGTAATGTCGACCGATTCACCCTCTTTCATTTGTTGTGGGTGTACCTTGGTGCCCATCGCACTATCTATTTGCTCAGCTAACTCCATGAACGAGGCTGGTTCTTGTGGGATGGCCTCGGCCGTAGTGCCAGTGGGTGTCTCTGCAACTTCCATTGATTCCACGAGTTCAGCTTGCTCTTGGGGAACCGTCTCTTCTTCACATTCTTCAGTCTCCATTTCCATCTCTTCCAGATCCTCCTGATCAATGTAATCATCATCCTCCACATCTTCCTACATGGATTCAAGTTCTTCTGCCCTAACAGCCGCAGCGCCTGCTATTTCCTCCTCTGTGGAATCCTGAAACAGTTCCCATGGAATCGGGATCTTCCCAATGGCGTTCATTACTAGCAACTGGACCAGCCCATGGTGAGAGAGGACCGCCAACACCTGTCGTGCACCCTGAGCCGAATTTTCCATCAAATGAAGGCTCCTTAACATAAAATAGGGCACATTCATTAAAAATGCCTCTGCTTGTGGAAATCGCAGGTGATCCAATATGCGGAGGTGATATTTGAAGATGGTAGAATATCTTCCTTCACATGTCATATACTTTATAACAACCTCTGAAACTCCTCCCCATGGATGAGGTAATGAAGTTGTGTCATATCCTCGACCCTTCTGTGAAATACTTCTCCATCTTACAAAAAGGCTTCGGGGAGTTCCGGGAGGGGTGTTCTTCTTGAAAACCAATGTTCTCTGACTTGCGGCAATCCACTGACTTCCGCAATGGTTTCTTTTGTCATTGGAATTTTGACTCCACGAACTCGAGAAACTCCTTCTTCCAAATTTAATGCGAACTCCATCGCGATTTCTTCATCCCATCTATTCAGCCTGTCAAAATAAACATCCCAACCTGCATTCTCAAATAATTTCCATACCTCTCGATTACTCTGGATTCTTGTTGAATCATCAGGTTGATGTCGCACAGATCGACCACCCATTGTTGTAGAGGCGGAGTCAGCACGACGGCTACAGTTAGCTGGCAGGGGGGAGTGATAGGGCTCCAAATCATTGGCAACTGAAATAACGTCATGGCCACTTTCAGATATAATGGATGAAAAGTACTAGTATGCTTGGGAGTAATGAAAAATTATGGTAGTACTGTTAGATATTCTCAGGATTTAATGCGGCATGTTGGGAGGGTGACTGATATGACTTTTGTGCGTACAAGTACGCATTCCAACTCATATGGTATGATTACAGAGTACTTGAAATCATTAGATTTGGTTAGGTGGGAATCGTGTGTCATAAATACCTTTATGAAGTACGATGTCATTCATTATGATGGTTCCCTCCCCCCAACTAAATGACGACCGTCCTCGTCACGTTTGACCGTCCTTTTGGAATATTTAATTAAATCCATAAAATCAACGGAGACTTACCTGTAGACTTACCTTAAAGTGGAGTAGCAGAAAAAATATCTGTCATAGTATCAGCATAGCAGGTAATGATGTCAGTGAATAACATGAACAGTGAGTAACGGCAACAATGAGTAATAACAGCTACGGAGTAACAGCAGCTACGGAGTAACAATAGTTGCAGGGTAACAACAGTTGCAGAGTAAAAACAATTGCGGAGTAACAGTAGTTGCGGAGTAACAACATCGGGGGTGTAGCATCAACTTCATAGTAACAACATCGGCGGTGTAGCAGCAAATTCAGAGTAACAACAGCTATGGAGTAACATCAGTTTCGAAGTAACAACAGCGGCGGTGTAGCAGCAATTTCAGAGTAACAGCAGCTACGGAGTAACAACAGTCACTAGTTACGAAGTAACAACAGTTTGCGGAGTAAAAAAAATTACCGAGTAACAACAGTTGCAGAGTAATAGCATCAGTGAAACAAAATATCTCTATAGCAGCACTAATGGAGTAACACCGAATGTTACTTCCCTCCTGGCCATATTTCTTTATTATTCCTGCAAAATACAAAGTAAGTAATAAACACATATTATCATCATCATTATATATATATATATATATATATATATATATATATATATATCTATATAATTTTATTTTATT
The DNA here is from genome assembly GCA_034641835.2 of Pinus albicaulis. Taxonomy (NCBI): domain Eukaryota; kingdom Viridiplantae; phylum Streptophyta; class Pinopsida; order Pinales; family Pinaceae; genus Pinus; species Pinus albicaulis. Next base: position 243,295,065 of record CM076580.1, on the reverse strand, counting down.
TTTAATTTTTTTTAAAGAAGAGTGAGAGTGTCCTCTATTGCAATAACCATTAGATTAGCTGAATCTGAAAGGGTTTTGACAAAGACATCTTTAGAGGTTGGACGATGGTATAATTTTAGACGGTGTCCATTCACCACAAACGTGGTCTGATTCTCATCAATTGTAATTAATATAACCATTCCATTGTCGAACACTGCATCCACTTGATATGGTCCCATCCAGTGAATGTGAAGCTTACCTTTGAAATCCTTAAATCGGGAGTCATACAGTAACACCCAATCCCCCTCTTGAAACACCTTAGTTTTGATGAATTTATCATGCCATTTCATTCTCTGTTGTTGAAAAACAACAGTTCTCTGGACAGCTACTGATCGAATCTCATCTAACTCATTCAACTGTTCCAGTCAGTATTTCTGTGCTTTTGATAGATCTAAGCCTACTTCCAGAGCTGTTCTGAGTGTGCTAATTTCAAATTCTACCGGAAACAAGGGGGATTTCTCATAAACTAACTCAAATGGAGAAAACCTAGTTGTGTTCTACCATGTTGTTCTATAGGCCCATAAAGCTTCTGGGAGTTTTCGTGCCCAATCCCGGCGATGACTTGCTACTGTCTTTGTCAAGATATTTTCCAATACCTTGTTTGTACTCTCTACTTGCCCATTCGCCTGTGGATGATAGGGGATTTTTACTCTATGTTTGACCCCGTATTTCTGCATCAATTTCTCTATCATATAGGATGTGAACTATGATCCTCTGTCTGATACAATTTCTCTAGGAGTCTCGTACCGAGCAAATATTTCTTCAAAAAGGAAGTCTGCCACTACTTGCTCTGTTTCTCTCATGACTGCTCTAGCTTCAACCCATTTAGTTACATTATTAGTACAAACTAGGATGTAGGATTTCTGATGAGAAGGTAGGTTAATGGGTCCAACGAAATCGATGGCCCATTTCTCAAATGGTTCAAGGACTATCTGGGGTTGGAGAGGCATTTCATCTGCTCTCCCAGGTTGTCCCATTCGCTGACAGCTAACACACCTTCGAATATAATCCTGAGCATCATGAAATATGAGGGCCAATAATATCCCATCTGAAGCACTTTATGACATGTCCTTTTGTCTGCAAAATGTCCTCCACAGGTTCCATCATGTGTAGCCTTTAATATCTCATAAATATCATCCTTTGCCACACAACGCTGGATCTGCTGGTCAATCCCTGTATGGAAGAGATATCCTGCCATCCATGAATATCGGTTACTTCGATGAATGATCTTCCTTTGCTCCTTATAGGACAAGTGACGAGGCACCTCACCTGTAGCAAGATAATTAGCAATATCTGCATACCACGGAGTGTCAGCAGAAACTGCAAAAAGATGCTCATCTGGGAAATTATCTTCAACTGGTGTATTCTTACCATCATGTCCTATCCTAGATAAGAAATCTGCAACCACATTGTCTTTCCCTGGTTTATCTACTATAGTAATATCAAATTCTTGTAGTAGCAACAACCATCTTGTAACCCGACCAGGGGTAACAGGTTTGTTCATTAAATACCTGATGGCTGCATGATCAGTGTGCACAAAAGTAGAATACCCGGTAATATAATGCTGGAACTTGTTGATGGCATAAACGACAACTAGGAACTCTTTCTCAGTCACCGTGTAGTTTAATTCAACAGAGGCCAAATTATTACTAACATAGTAGATTGTGTAAGGTACTTTATCCTCTTGTTGTCCTAGTACTACACCAATTGCTGTTTGGGAAGCATCCGTATGAATGTGGAAAGGTAACGCCTAGTCTGGTCCTCTAAGAATCGGGGCACTGCAGACTAATTCTTTAATTCTTGTGAAGGCTATATCACAGTCATCTAACCACACAAATTCTTAGTCTTTTGTCAGTAATTGAAATAGTGGGTGTGCTACTTTTGCAAAATTTTCTATGAAACACCGATAATAACCAGCACAACCAATGAAACTACGTACCTGTGTGGGTTTTTTAGGTGTTGGAAAGTGCATAATTACCTTTATTTTTGCTGGGTCCATCCTGATTCCTTCAGCCAAAATAAAATGTCCCAAAACAATTCCTTTTTCCATCATCATGTGGCATTTTATTGTACTCAGGGAGACACACGCTTGTATACATCCTTCAAGAAAATTTTCTAAATTTTTCAGCCCCTCTAAGAATGAGTCCCCATATGGAGTGAAGTCATCCATATAAATTTCAACACCATCATCTATCAAATCAGAGAAAATTCCCAGAATTTCCCTCTGGAATGTTGCAAGGGCATTACACAGGCCAAAAGGAAGGACCCGATATGCGAATGTCCACTAGGGGCATGTGAAAGTGGTCTTGTCCTGGTCCTCAGGAGCGATCTGGGTTTGATTATATCCACTAAACCCATCCAGAAATGAGAAAAATTTATTGCCATCCAATGTGTCTAAAACTTGATCGATAAATGGCAGGGGAAAATGTTCCTTCTGCGTTGCCTTATTTAACTCTCGATAATCCACGCAAATCCTCCATTTACCATTCTTCTTAGGGACCATTAATAATGGAGAGACCCATTGGTTGTCTGAGATAGGGTAGATAAAACTCAAATCCAATAATTTCTAAAGCTCTTTTTTCACAATTTTTTTCAATGCAGGATTCATCCTTCTCTAAGGTTGTCTTATAGGACTACAATCTTCCTTGATATATATGTGATGGGTGCATAAATTGGCAGGGATCCCCTTCATGTCTGAATAATCCCAAGCGAAAGCTTCCTTATGCTTCTGAAGAACATCTACCAGCTGCTTCTTCTGGGATTCTGACAGACCCGGATTAATATTCAAAGTTTTCCCTGGTTCTATCTCTACTTGAATGCTTTCATGAGTAGCATCTACATCTTCCTCTAATTCTTCCTCTATTTCAATAACCTCCTAAGTTTCACAGCTTAGGATGGATTCTAAGACCTGCTGATTTGACTTTGAAACGGAACAAGGATAATTCATGAAGTAAGTGATCACGTCATCTTCTGATTCCATCTTCAACTGAAGGGCCTGCCCGATAGTAAGGACCGGTCTTACTTCTTCGTCTTTGACCTCTACCATAGATACAACCTTCTTGCCACCTGCTGACTTTTTAGGTGCATCTGGTTCTGTAAGTGGGTATAGTACCAAGTTCTTGGTGTTATGCCCATTAGAGATAACCATATTTCCTGAACGGCACCCAATATAAGCGTCTGCAGTAGCCAACCATGGCCTACCCAGAATCAAGGGGTGACCGCCCACTGAAGATTGTGTATGCAATACCAGGAAATCTACAAGGTAATGCCATGCATCTACTGAAATTGTCATGTCCTCCAACTTCCCTACAGGTTTGACTGTAGATCGATCTGCCAATTCCAACACTGTAGGTGTATGCTTCAAATTTTGAAGGCCTGATGTTTGCATGGTTTGAGTGGTGATGACATTGATGGTAGCACCCAAGTCTACCAGCACATTTGGAATCTCTACCCCATGAATTTGTACTGTCAGAACTGGGTTCCCCGAATCTCCATATTTCACTGGTATTGATTTTCCTATCACGAAGTCCGATAATTTTCCCATAACATGTATAGTGAGGGGGTCCTTAGTTTTTTTCGCAGGTTTCTTTGAACAACATTCCCTAAGATTTTTTGCATAAATCGGCACATCCTTCATAGCTTGTAACAAGGGAATCTTAACAAATAAATTCTACAATTCTCCTAATAAATCAAATTCAGCTTGTGGGCTTGGTTTACTCATAATCAATCTCTCTGGGTAAGGTGGTTCAGATTGATGTTGTTTTACAGGAGGCACCTGGTTTTTAAAAATTTGTTTTGGCTCTCTACTGGTCAGTTGTGCCTCTCTTTCTTCATTATCCAGTTGTTCAATGATAACCGGAGGGGGTTGGACATTGACTATTCGACCTGATTTCAAATTAATTTCATACAATTCTGCAGTAGAGATACTATACAAAGGCAAGTTAAGAACATCAGCTTGATGGGCTCCTTTATTATTGGGATTAGGATTAGGCTACATTGGAAGCTGAGGATGGACAAGCTGATCACCAGGAGGCGCATTGGAGGGTAATTGGAGTTGCTGCTGTGGCATCTGTTGAGGAAACTGCCCTAAAGAGGGTCCTCGCCAAGTTGGAGCCCATGGTGAGCTCACACTGGCTTGAGGGTTCCATTACTACCACAGTGGGTACTGGTATTGCGGCCACATAGGGGGACAAGGCATGGTTTGAGGATTCATGTTGTAGTTATTGAAATACTGAGATGGATCTGGGTACATACCTTGATTTCCCATCGGTGGTCGAAGTTGCCACTACTTCCTGGTGCCCATAAGGTACAATTGCTCCATGTCTTCCCCTGCTCCTTGAAACACCGCTTTCAGGCCCGGCAAGGAAGGGCATGAGCTTGTTACATGATTTAGCTCACAGATGTCACATTTTTCTATAGAATTTAATGGGCATTCCCTTTCCAGATGATTCTTCTTGCACTTCGGGAAAAATATTGCCATGGTCCTATCCAGTTCCAGCTGCTTCTTCTTTACTTGCAAAGTGTCCATTTGTGTTGATAGGGTACTGAGAATATCTGTCCTTAAGTTGTCTAGCAGGTTCCCGATTTCTTCTTTCGAAACACCCCCGCCGAATCCTTTTACTGAACGGATCCCTAATCTATTTCTTGCAAGCCCTCTCGAGCACTGGATACACAAATCGCAAATACTTTCAAAGGTTTCCTTGGAGATGTCTCCCTTTCCCACAATATTCAACAGTTCCATTGAGTCCTCTCAAAAGGATCAAAGGAGGATAACCTTCAAAATTTCCTTATCCAAATCAGAATGACCTGACCTCTATAAGAGGTACTTAAACCTCTCCATACAATCTTCCAAACTTTCATCTTCTTTTTGTGTGAACTTGAAAAGCTCCTCCTTGACGTTTCGGGATTTGCAGTAATCCTGGTACTTTTCCAAAAAAGTTGTTTTCATATCATCCCATGTGGAAATGGATTTTCCTCCAAGGCCCATAAACCATCGCAGAGCCGTCCCTTTTAGTGTAGAAGGAAAAATCTTTAACTTCTGGGCATCTGTCGTGTAATCGTACCCCCGGCACACTATGTCAAACTCAAATAAAAATGTGTCGGGATCCTCTGAAACAAGCCCATGGAAGTTCGATAAGGCTGCCAATGGGATAGGCTTTTTAGGCGTGCCAGCTCCCAGATTCCCAATGGGAAATTCGATAGTGGAGGTTGTGGGAGCCATAAATATCTTCCAATAATCATTGGGGATTTCAACAGGCTCAGTGGGGGCTAGCCGGGGACTCCTCACTACTGGGACGCAAGTTGCTTTAGTGGCACTTCCCCAATCTCTTGGCGATACCAATATCCCCTCGTTTCTTCTTCATGTGTCCTGATGGTTCAATCCCTCAACTAAAACTTCCTTTCCCTTACTAGAGTAGTCCGACTCCATCGATGTTCTACTTGCAATTTCTTCCTCTACTATTAACAGCACAAGATCCTCTCGGTCCGGTCTACTACTGATTATTTCTTCCACTGCTGGAGGACCATGTTGTACCAAATCACCAAGGGATACTGTGGCCTACACTGGTTGATCCACTGACTATCCCTTGGACTTCACTCTCCTAGCCCCTGGCCTTACAGCTGCATGAGAAGATGCTTCTAACTCCGCCTTTTCTATAATCTTCTGAATATAAGTTTTTCTTTCCATATCTGGTCTTTCCCTTTTCGGGGCTCTCACTCTGCCCTTCTTATTTGGTTCTTTGTTCATACAAAAATTGGTATGATGGAAGGTCTGTGTATGAACCTAAAATGCTCCAATCTTGGAGTAAGGTGTCAAAAGACCATTCCTTCCCCAAGATAAAAGAGTTTGCAAAAAAAAAAAAAAAAAGACAATAGAACAAAAAGCTAGGGTTTCAAGCCCAAAGCAGGGTGTTAAAGAACTCCTCCCTCCCTGGGACAAGAACCAAAACAACACGATCCATAGGAAGACCTAATACTCCCAAATCTAAAGCAGGGTGTCAAAAGACTCCTCCCTCCCCAGGACAAGAAGATGGCCCTCAATCCAAAATAGAAATAGAAATAAACAAACCAAAATCAAAACCTATGCTCAAGACTTGAAGTAGAGTGAGAAAGCTTGATCTCTCCCCAGGACGAGAGATTGACCCTCTAGTTGGTTCCAATCGTTGCTTGCACCTTGTTAGCGTCACCTGGTAACGACGCCAAAATGTTGGTGTCTAGGTAAGAATGATTTATCCACCCTAATACGACATTAATTTTATCAATCCGAGAGCATATCCTTTCAAGGAAATGCGCAAGGTATATGCAGGAACAAACACATAATCCGTCTTAACCAAGGGTTTATAATTAAGATTCAAAACATTTCCATGAGATGATATCAAATACTGAACTTCAAAATCAATCTTAATATTAAGAGTAATAACAACAACCATAACAAAGAAACAATTCACACACTTACAGGCGCAACCCCTGATCAGAAGAGCGGGCCCAACTCTTTTATTAGGGATGTGTTAGTCACGAAGATGCTTAGAACAACAAAACTAGTAGTACTTTATTAATCTGTAAGATGTGATTACAATATCCCTTCGGGAACCCCCATTTACAGGAACAATATCCATTTTATACACAGCGCGGGAGAATAACAGATCTCCCTGGAATGTGGTAATCACGCATTCAAAAATACACATCAGTTGGAACAACACAAACATCAGATGTCTAGGATAGAACAAGGGGCCGATAATAGGCCCAGGGAATCATGACTCCAGTTGCGCGATCTCCCTATAGCTTACCGTTACCAAATCTGTTGCAAACCGCTGGAGTGAGGGTTCCTATTCTCCAAACTGCATTCAAGCACGTATCTTAGTACCGCAAATAGGTAAGACTCCGTGACTTTACTTCATTAATTAAAATATTCCAATTGGACAAGTTAGGGGTATTTACCTCATAAGTTTAGCATAGAAAATGTAGGTAATTAAACACAAAAGGATAAAAAAGGATGATAAAAAAGGTCAGAAAGGTAACCAGATTTGGTGCCCAACAAAGGCTCCCTTATATTTTTGTAAAATTTTAACGAGCTTTTGCTGCTGGTTACCATCCGGACTACCATTGATATTTAAAACTTTTCCTGGCTCAATTTCAATTGGCATGCTGTTGCGAACAACATTCATGGGTATGTGTTGGTCATTAATGTCTACTAAGGGGTCCTCCTATGATTCGTTATCAAGAACTACTTTTAACATTTGCTGCTTTAAATTTTCTGAAGTGGATGGTTGGTTCATAAATTTATTTATTACATCGTCTTCAGTTTCATATTTGAATTCAACTACTTTAACTATTGTCAGTGGTGAACGGATGTTTTGTTCCCAGTATGTATGGTTGTTTGTGAATATTTACAGTGGGAAGACTTGATTTGGCAGGGGGGTATATGGAAATATTCTTTATGGCATCTCCTCTAGCAATGTTCATGTTGCCTATTTGAAAACCTATGTAAGCATCGACCATCGCTAACCAAGGTCGTCCCAATATCAGGGGATGTCCATCTAACCTACTTTTTGGGTTAATAACTAACAAGTTTTTCGGGTACTCCCATGAGTCCACAGAAACCAGGATGTCCTGTAATATACCTTCTAGTTTGATAATAGATCTATCAGCAAGTTCCATCAAGGAAGATGTAGGTTCTAAGGCTGGTATACCTAACATCTCGCAGGTTTCTGTAGTTAAGATGTTAATGGACGCCCCCAAATCAACTAATGTGTTTGAAAAGGAGTGGCCAGAGTGGCCAGAGATCTATACTGTGACTATGGGGTTTCTTGGATTCTTGTATTTTATTGGTGCTTATTTACCCAAGAGTAAGTATGATAGTGCTCCCACTACATGAACAATTGGCACAGTCTTTGCTTTCCTCACCCGTTTTTTTCCGCACAGTTCTTTAATTGTTTTGGCATAAATAGAAATGTCTTGTATAGCCTGTAGGAGAGGAATTTTAATGCAAATATTTTTAATTCCCCTAAGAGATAAAAATCTGAAGATACTATTGGTTTAGGTAGTGTTAATCTCTTAGGGAATGGAGGGGAGGAAATAATAAGGTTTTTAGGATCTTTTTGGTCAACTGTGTCCCTCCCCTACTTTATCTCTGTTTCCGTCATAGTTTATTGTTTAGGTATTGTTGGAATTTAAGACTCAAGTTTTGGCAGGGCCATATCTTCTTCAGGTGAAATAACATGCCCTAATCTCAACCTATGTTCATTACATTGCTTCAATTCAGTTTCAGGGTTTGGGTTCTCAACAATCTAGATTAGTTGAACCGATCTGTTATTGGGGTTAGGATTGGGTTGAGGTGGCAGCTCAGGATGCATAATAGACCGATGATTGTTTTGGACTAGGTATGGAGCTAGTAATGTGGGTTGATTCTGAGCCCCTGTTCCCATAGGTAAATTGGTCATTCCTAGGGGTCGTTGCTAGTTTTGATACCAATTTGTATTATGTGAAGTGGAGGCAGGCCACTGGGACTGATATGGATTGTTTTACCAGTAAGGGGGAGAAAAAGGAAAAATTGACCAACTATTACCTGAAGGGGATTGTGTTGGCCAAGGAGGCATGTAAAATTATTGGGATGGCCAAACAGACAAAGGTGATTGGCCCTGCCATGCTATTCCAGGGTTCTGTTGATTAAATTGTGGAGGAGAAAATAACTAAGACGAGACTTGTGACATACCTGGTCGTGCTTGCCACTACCGATGTTGATTCATTAGATACACTAGTTATGTTTCTTCTTATGCCTCTTTAAAAACCATTTCAACCCTGGGAGCGAAGGGAAATGGTCAGTGGCGTGGTCCTTGGTACAAATATCACATGTCTGGACCATGTCTAATGGACACTCCTGCTGGTTGTGCTTCTTCTGAAAACGTGGGAAAAAACAACCAAGTTTTATTCTTCTAAAGCTTTCTTCTGCTTGGCTTGTGGGACATCTAGCTGCGTTGTGAGGGTGCCTAAGATATCGTCTAAAATATTCTAAAAGATTACCGAATTTTTCCCTAGTCACGTTGCCACCTGACTGTTTATAATTCCTTGTAACCGAATCCCGTCCAGTTGGCCTACTTCGCGTACTACCTCGAGAGCACTTGATGCATAATGCAATAATTTCATCATATTCTTCTTGATAGATGTCCTCTTTTCCCATTATATTAAGTCTTTCTACCCATTATTCTTTCATTCCTTTAATCATTGTTGCTTTTAAAATATCTTTAGACAAAGTAGTATATGGAGATCTTTGCAAATTATATTGAAATATTTCAACGTATTCTTCTAATGTCTCATTGTCTTTTGCAAACATATTGAAGGTTTCGTCTTTTATTTCTCGAGTCCAGCAGTAGTCCTGATATTTTTTAAGAAAACAGTTTTTCATCTGATCCCAACTATTAATGGTTCCTCCACCAAGCCCCATAAACCAACGTAATGTTGTCCCCTTCAAAGTAGAGGGAAATAGTTTCAATTTCTGAGGGTGAGTGGTGTAGTCATATCCCCTACATAATACATCAAATTAAAATAAAAATGCATTCGGATCTTCCGAGGTCAACCCATGGAAGGTGGGGATGTTCTGTAATGGAATAGCTTTCATAGGGGCATTTGCGGCTGGATCAACAACGGGTTAATCCAATGTTGATGTGCGTCTCTAGTTTTGGTTGTCCATAATCTGATCAAATATTTGTCAATAATCTTCAGGGATTTCTTGATCTGGGAGGATAATTTGAGTGGAATTAGGGAGTGGATTTGGCGGAGGCCTTGCAGCACTTCCTCGATCTGGGATACTGGGTGTCTCTATATCAAATACTATCTTAGGAGATCCAAGCTCTGAATTTTTTACCTATACTTCACTACTGGTTTCGCCCTCTCCTTCTTGCAAATTGCAAGAATTTCCCTCTCTCGATGGGTTTCGACTTAAGTGTTCTATAGTCCGAAGGCTTCTTCCAAACCCTTAAGTTTCGATGTGAATCTCGGCATGGGTTGCTGCCTGAGGGACTATAGTAGGACTCTGTGCAGGAATGGTTCTGGGTCCTACAGATGCCTAGGATTTAGCCTTCTTAATGATTCCGTCTATATATGTTGTTCTGCCAAGGACTACCGATCCCTTGGTTTTTGTGGATTTAAGTGGGGGGTTTTGATCTAATTCTATCTTTTTCTTCCTAGTCATAAAAAAACAAAAACACCTATCCTATTAACCTCTGCACAATTGCTGAGAAGCAGGTTGGAGAGCAAGAATTTTTATTGCTAATATGCAAGTTATTACCTCTCGTTTTCAATACCCAATTCTTTCACAACAAAAGGAAAAATAAATAAAAGACATCACTCATAAATTCTCTCCCCAGCAACGACACCAAAATGTTGGGTCAAAAAGGTGACTTTTTAAAGGGTAACCTTAATTCTTTACATTAATTATCAACCTAGGGAAAGTATTTTTATTTCAAGAGTGTAAGCAAAATATATGCAAGTGACATCAGAGGTTAACTCTCTATATCGTTGTAAGAAAGATTATCTAATTCTCGAAGTTCAATCAAACCAACTTGAAAGTAAACTATGAAATGCTTTAGACCAATCAAAGGAACAAATTTTGTTCTAAGCTTATGCAGAAATAACCACTTAAGACTGAAATAAATAATAGATTGCAATTGAACATCATGCTTTGATGAATTGAACATCAACCTTAATGAATTGAACAATAATTAATTATTCTATATTTTTCAGTGGAATTCTCTATCAATCAACTAATAGCATCATTTAGAATTAAACATCAAACCAAACGTTCGGACTTATGATGGAAAGATTTAAGAGATAACTGTATACATATTTGAACAACAACCATGCTGAAACTATTCTAACGAATGTAAAAGCGTCACTTCTTGATAAAATAACATTAATGATAAATATAATCTATTGAAAAGGAATTTATAACATATTAAGCCTGTGATTAACCAATTGAATGATAATGCTATGAAACAAAAAGGATAACTAAAGAAAGATCTGTAAATAAAAATATAGCACAGAATAGGAGGAGAACTCCCAGGGCTAGGCCTGAAGCCTCTAGAAGTCTTATGCTAAGAAATACTCAGAAGTTTTTTATACTGAGAACGCCAATTTCTTCATTAATCAATAAAGAAATAAATTAGCACGAAATCGACGATTCTGTCTGAATATGTTTATTAATGAACTTCCTTTCCGTCTCTTTCACCTCTAGCCTTTTATAGCTTGAAGGCGAAATAAAACAGAGTAACAAATCCTCCCCATCAAGAGATCTTGCCACTTCCTGGCTAACAACTGAATACTCCAAGAGTAGTCATGCCAATACATCTTCCACTAATTCATAGGAGTCGATACGATTCCGTTTGCTTTTCTTGTCTGCTATCATTTGGTTATCCTAGTCAGCAGTTTGGCTGTTTCGCTTCCCTATCAATAAAGACAACAACAAATCAGTTTTTATGGTATTAAACACACATTTTATCAATAATTCATTCTGTTGTCGACAATTTTGTCACCCCTAGAGACAGTCTAGAGTTTCCATAGACCAGTGCCTAGGACATCTTAGCATAGCAAGGAGTGTATAATGTAACTTGGGTTGTCAATCCAAAACTCTCCTGCTATCTCTTGTAAAACAAGGAAAATGATTTTGAATGGAACCAAGCTCTCTCAGAAGCTGATACAGAGATAAGAATAATGTAGGAACAACATGCAAAACTCCAGCATAAAGGAACAGACAATTCAGAGGCAGCTTACTGTAAAGAGGGTCGATTCAAGTAATATGCCACAGAAATCAAGTATCAGAAAGTATATGTAGTGAAAGAAATATGAGAAGATATTAATTAACTTTGGACTGATACCCAGATACACAATAGAACCATGCATGGGCTTATCATTCTAAGAATCGATACATGATACTGGCGTTTTAAAAGCACCCTCCCAAAACAACTAATATAGCAGAAAATATGGATGAATAGAATCATGAAACAGTATGCTATGCCTGAGCCATATTTAAGGCACTTGACTGATTTAAGTATGGGCATCAACAAGGATGAATCCTTACCAAACCAGGGAGCCGCCCGCATTCCAGTAACATAACACAAGAAGAAAGATGAAATGGAATTTTGTATTAAACACAATAAAGAACTTTACATACTGTGGGATACCAAAGACCAGAATCCTCATTACAGATATAACTCCTCTTCACTGAGACCCTATGGGCTCTGAGCCTTCACAAAGAAGCTTCACAAAATGTATACAAAAATGCCTTTCTCAGCATCGTTTTCTGATACAAGTCTGGAACCCTTACAATGTTTTTCTTCTGGAGTTTTATAGGAGAGGTAGAAAACTCTAGAGAACGAGGTAGGTGATGCACATTTAATGATTTGATTTGAAACAAAGTGGCGGAAACATTCGCGCCCATACTGTTAAATGACTAGGTGGTATTATCTTGTACTTTGAGATCTGCCTGCTGAAATAAATGCACTGGAACATATCTCTTTAGGAACGCAGCATAGGGGTAAATCTTCACAAACATTCTGTACTTTCCTGAAGAAAACTCGGCTGAAGTAACACCTTGAGAGTATTGCTTCCTGTACATTATACTCTCTGCCTTTAAATGCCTGAATTTGAATTTGAAACCTTTCATGCCGGACATTGAATTCATTTCTCCTTCATTAATATATTGCTGCTGCTGCATTAATGTTTTCATCCGTAAAATCTTGGTTTGGAATGGCTCTGGAGGTTTGGATAGATTTTGAACCTTGTTGTTTTAATGAGTGTCATGTCACGGCAGCTCCCCGAGGCTTCCCTTCATAAATTTGTCTCTAAAAAACTATCTTTGGAAGAGGCCTCGGCTTTTGTAATGGAGGCGGTAATTAATGGCGATTTTCTTCCTCTCGCACCCTGCAAAATACACAAACCTTGTTAAGAAAACAGATGCACAGGAGAGTGAATGTAGTGGAGGTGAATTAGGTGACAAGGCGGTGTGATAAGATGACGGAAGCATGAAGGACAGTAGTGAAAAACATAGGGGAGCGACGATGAATTGGCTGGGTGGAGGTTGATAACGTGAACACTGAAACATGACATATAAACGGAATGTATAAATGGTAGAGGAGGAATGTATTTGACACGTGGAGCGGTGACGTGGAGGTAGACTGGGGTACGCATCGCAATCGCAAATCGGGAGATGGAGTGGAGCGGAGTGATAAACATGGGATTTGCTATGCGATGAGCAATCCTTTGTAAACATAATATATAAAAAAATTCTCGTTTGCAAAGGGAAAAGCCTTTAAATGCATGAACCGGCGCGAGAAATAAGAGGTGGGGCCAGGAGGTCTATCGTAATCGCAATATCACAGATCGGGAAGATCAGTAGGGTGTCACATAAAACATTGCGATTGGGATTTAGCGGGGAGTGCAGTGACCATTGGATCTGGCGGAGGGATGGACGGCTGAGATCATATCGGAAGGCCATACATGAGTGTCGCGATGGCGATGGTGTGATTAAAGGGTTTGCGATGCGATCGCATCGCAAATATTTGCGATGGGCTCGTTGGGGCATACAAATGAATTTTGCGATTGCGATGGCTACGATCAGCGCCTTAAGGATCAGCGCTCGGTCTCATGCTGCGGGCATATGTGGGGAAGTGGCGAAGGGGCTAGGCTTTATATATGTTTTCGAATATGGGGTTTTGGCCTTTTTAAATGCATTTTGGAGAGCGGGAGAAGTAACTATAAGCAAAAATGGATCTCTTAAGCCACGATAAGAAACTTTGAAAGGTTTAAGAGGGGGCTAATGCCCAAAAAAATTTAATGGGGGCTGGCATGGATAACATCGGATCCATCTGGGGATGGCATGTTCATCCTTGGACATGTCGAGAACTTGCAGACCTCCATGATCACCTGTATGTAAACTCTGCATTTCTATTTCCCGCTTGATAATTCACCAGCATGTTCACTTGGATTAAAACAAAACTGAAACAAAACTTGTGTACAATATGATACATCAGGCGCTCCATCCCTGAATCAGAATTGGAAATACGGTTTAAGAAATTGACCATTTACAGGAGCGTCCAACAAATCACCCTGTAAATTCTCCAACATAAAAGTGTTATTATTCCCCTGCTCAACGATTTTGAAAGGACCAAACCAAAGGGGATCAAATTTCCCATGCTTCCCTTTTTCAGCCCTCCGGACATCCCATCTAAGCACCAGCTCACCAACTTGCAACTTTCTATCTTTAGTATGCTGATCAAAAATGTTTTTCATTTTCTCTTGATATTCAGCCAACCTCTGATTCACTTGGTTCCGTGTTTCCTCTAATTCCACCAATTGATTGATTCTTCTAACCATATCATCTGATTCTACCTGACTTTCCTGCATGAAACGTGCCACTGGTAAAGCCAGCTGCACAGGAAACACTGATGCTCATCCATAAACCAATTCATAAGGGGATTTCCCAGTTGCTCTCTTGTTAGTGATTCTATTGGCCCACAGAGCAAACTTCAATTGGGAATCCCAGTTCTTCTGATTTTCATTGATTGTTTTCTTCAAGGCCCTTACCAAAGTTTTATTAGAAGATTCTGCCAAGCCATTCCCCTGTGGATAGTAAGCTGTAGAATGATTCAATGTAATATTGTACTGTTGGCAGAAATTTACAAATTTTGCAGATTTGAAGGCCTGTGCATTATTAGTTACGATTCTAGCAGGACAGCCAAACCTGGATATAATGTTTTCTTCCATGAACTTTATGATCACTGCATCTGTAGCATTTCTTGCAGGTATGGCTTCCACCCATTTTGTGAAGTAATATGTGGCAGTCAATATCCATTTATGCTGGCCACTTGATGGGGGATGTATTTCTCCTATAAAATCTAATCCCCACTGCTGGAATGGTTCATTAACATGGACTGGAATTAGGGGTAGAGCTGCTAACTTCTGTCTTTCAGCAAACTTTTGACATTTATCGCATGCTCTAACCCAAGTAAACACATCTGAAAATAGTTTTGGCCAAAAGAAACCAGCTTTCAGTATTTTATGAGCTGTGGCCCTCCAGCTATAGTGTCCTCCACAGATCCCTTCATGAAATTCCATCATTATAATTTCTATTTCCTCCTCTGTGAGGCACAGGAGAAGGATGCCTGAAGGATCTTTCCAATATATTTGGCCATTGGCCGCTATATACTTCTGTGATTTTAGCCTCAATGCTCTGTATTTCGCCTTATCACAGCTGGGTGGGCAGCTGAGTGTTAAAAGATATTCAACTATTTCCTTTTACTAAGGACTAGTGAGATACTTTATATGCACTTTTTGAGTAGATTTTTCCAGCCCTTGCAGCTCCTTTTCGTTCTCAGACTCTCCACTTGCTATCATGGACAGATTTATGCCTAGAGCCTGATGATTGGATTCAGTCAAAATTTTAGCTAGCCCCTACCCTTTAACCAGCTTAGTTGGCCTGATGTCCAAATCATATTCTTGTATCTTTGCAATCCATCTCCCTCTTTTGCCCTCACTATCTCCCTGAATGAGAATGTCTTTGACAGCTGCTGTAGGAACATATGCAGTGACGTGAGACTGCAAAACATACATTCTAAAGGCTTTGAGGGACTTTACTAAAGCATATGCCTGCTTCTCCAATATATTATACTTCAATTCAGCATCATGAAGCACCTGGCTGAAAAAGGCTATAGGCTGTTCGTATCCTTCTTCATTTTTCTGTAACAAAACTCCAGCTACTGTATGAGGTGATGCAAAAGAAAAGATCATAAAAGGTTTTGTGTAATCGGGTCTAGCTATCACAGGGGCTTCAACAAATGCAGCTTTAATTCTGGCAAAGGCCTCTCGTGACTCTTGTGACCATTTCACCTCATTATTCTTTTTCAGCATATCTGTTATGTGCCTAACTATCTCAGCATAGTTAGGAATGAATCTTCTCAGAAAATTTATACGACCCAAAAACACCTGTACTTCTTTTTTATTCCTGGGTAGAGGAATACCATTTATGACTTCAACTCTTTTAGGGTCTATTTTCACACCATCTTTAGTCACAATATGCCCGAAAAGCTTGCCTTCCTCTAATGCAAATAAAGACTTTTGAGGATTAAGAGAAAGACCATACCTTCTTTACTTTTCAAAAGTTCTACGTAAATGCTCAATGTGCTCAGCATCATTCTTGGAAAACACTGTGATATCATCTAGGTAGACCACCAAAAATTTATCCTGCTCCCCAACAAAAGCAACATCCATAGCCCTTTGGAAAGTGGCTCCTGCATTAATTAGCCCAAAAGGCATCCTGGCATACATAAAAGTACCCCATGGTGTTGTGAATGCTGTTTTCTTCTAATCTTCTGGGAGTACAACCACCTGATTATAGCCAGAAAATCCATCCATCATTGACATCCTTGAGGCTCCAACCACTTTCTGCAGAATGTGGTCCATCTTGGGCAATGGATAATTATCTTTTAAAGATGCTCTATTTAAATTTCTGAAATCTACACACAACCTTATTTCTCCATTCTTTTTACGAACAAGGACAAGGTTTTCTACCCATTCAGAGTATCTCAGTGGCACAATTATTTTGGCCTTCAGTAGTTTCTTAATTTCTTTTTCAATAGAAGGATGCAGCGGAGGATTTATCTATCTGAGCTTCTGCTTATAAGGCTTTGCACCTTCCTTCAGAGGAATTTTATGCTGCATTATATGGATATCAAAAGTTTTAAGGTCTTGATAAGACCATGCAAATATATCTTTGTAGGACTGAAACAATTTCAAGTATGTCTTTTTATATTCTTCTGGGACCTTCTTAGATAAATTTTCAATTTTGGGCTCAACATCAGTACCCATATTCAGATCTTCTACCTGATTTTCTTCTACTATTTTACTGTGCTGCAATGGGACATCATTTTTATCAAATAATCTTTCTAGAGGCACCAGCCCTCTAGGTATCACATTTCCTTTTAGCTGCAACACTTTACTGCCTGCCACTTTTTCCTCCCATTTATTTTCTGCAACATTTTCAACTTCTTCCTCATCGTCATCAATCTCCATATTTGAAAAATCCCCCACTGTTTCTAGAAATATCTTCATTTGTTCATCATCTTCAAATACCTGCCAATGTTTAATATTATCTGGGATTGATGGTCTATAACGCACCTTGATTTCATACCTTAATAGAGGGTTTTGAGGAGGACGGAATGTACTAGCAGCCACGGCAAAAATCTGCCATTCTATTCTGTTCTCGAGGCATGAACTGGATATTGAATGCTGAGAAGAAGTTCTACACCATGTCCCAAACTTCATTCCTATAAGCTCTCAGCCGAGGATGCTTAGTTTGACATTGATTTATAATTTGTTTGACCACCAGCTCTGAATCTCCCAGAACTTTTAAACTTTGTATGCCCATATTTTTGGCTGTCTGTAATCCCAATAATAGTGCTTCATATTCAGCTACATTATTAGTAGCTTCATATTCCAATTTAAAAGACAGTGGGATCCATTTACCTGCAGGAGAGATTAATAACACCCCAACCCCATTGCCTTCTCTTGAATTTTCCCCATCGAAATGTAAAGTCCAGATTCCAGCTTCATAATTTTCTAAAGGCTGCTCATCCTTAATTTGGAAGGTAGGTTCATGCATATAATTTTGATCTTCTTCTAGCATAAAGCATGAAAAATCTCCTTCTTTACTATAAACTAGCGAATTTTCAGAGTTGTCAGCCTTAGTAACCACCTTGACAAATTTAGTCTCTCTATATAATCTCCTCTCCTGACCACCAAAGACTGGGATGGTGGCATATGTTAAATCTAACTTGATTGACCCACCAATTTTTGTACCCCAGGACCTTGACAACAACATGCCAAAGCGGGCTGGGATATCAGCCACCACGATGTCCATGACCACACTCTTTGCTAGGATTTGGGCCAAATTGACCACTAAATCTTTAATCATCCCTAAGCATTTAACTTTTTTAGAATCGAATGAATATAGGTCTTTATATGGTCTTGTGATTTGTAACCCTAGTTGCTCCATGACAGACAGAGGCATAAGATTATGGGAAGCCCCACATCTAACATGCAATTGTGTAACAGCAGGTCGTGAATTACTAGGGACACATAAAAGGGAGGAGTAGAAGGATCTATCTCCTCAACATGTGGGCCAAAGACTACCATGGGTCTTTCTTCTTGGAGGTTTAAACTATCTGGAATAATTGGTGTTTCAGGAGGGAATATAAAAGAAGTAACTTGAGACTGATATACAGGTTGTTTTAATAGTTTGGTAAAGGGGACTGGAATTTTAATTTTCGCAAGCTCTTTTTGTAGACTAAAAGTGGGAGGGGACTTTTCTATCACAACCTCTTTTGACTCTTTATTTTCAGCTGAGGATTTAACTTCTTTAGACACATATTCAACATTAGGAGGACTGAAAATTCTTGAGGAAGAAGGAATTTGATCATTAGGCTGCAAGGGGGTATTTATAGGACTCTTACCTTTCTCTGTGTTTTTCTTCACTGCTAACTCCTTTTGAGTAGGTGCATTCTTCTGCAGTGGATCTTCTTCTTGATCTTGAGTCCGGGTCCTCTTCCTTGAAGATCGGAGATCATATTTTACATTGAATTGTGCTTGCATGAAATCAGCAAATTGCTTACAATAATGATCAATTTCAGCTTCTTCTTCTTCTTGCAATGGACATTCCATTTCATCATTGTTTGAGAAAGCAAGATTTGAATCTTCTAGTTCGTAAGCAGCATCTTCAGTGGAGTCATCTACTGGGCCTTCTAGGTATAATGGGTGTGGTACCTGATCTTGCTGCTCCTTTGCTTCCCTTGGCAATATTTGCAGGGGTGGTCTCTTGTACTGGGGGTTATATCCTCTGTTCGGGGCATTGTAGAAGTTCTTAGGGGTTGAATTCTTGGTCTCCAATTCAAGCTTGACCATCTTCTTAATCATTTTACTTGTTTCATCCATCTTGTCAGAGTCTTTGTCTTGATTAGAGGTAGAAACCTCTTCTTTGCCTCTCCTCCTAGTATCCTGTTCAGCTTTTCCTTTTAATTTCCCATTGGAGGCAAAGTTTGCTTCTAATTCAAGGGAATCTGATTGGGCATCATCTAGAGTGGCAGGTTTTATTTCCCTCAGAGAGAAACCAAAATCTGAATCAAAGGCTGCTATGAAAACCACCTTAGCAACAGTTTGATGAGGCTTCATCTCAGGAGGTAAACTCAGATACAACTTATTAAATCTTTTAATAAATTCTAATACTCCTTCATTATGTTTCTTCTTTAAAGTATTGAATTCAGTGAGACACATTCCATAATCTTTCTTTTCTCCCCATTTCCTGAGAAAAGAATTTTCCATCTCGTCCCAAGTGGTTATGGAATGGTTTCCCAGCGTCTTGAACCATTTTCTGGCTTCACCATCCAGAGACTGTACAAATAATATTAAAACTACATCCAGATGTTCTACATTTAAATTTTCTGCAAAAGAACAGAAGAGCTCAAGATGTTTCTGTGCATCAATCTCATTTTCCCCAATGAATCTAGGCAAGATCTTCAAATAATCCTGTGGCATATCATTCAGCACTTGAGGTAAGTCTAATGGAGCGTATTTTTTCAATAGGAAAGCAGGAACATTAGCCATTGGAGGAGGTAGGGGTTGTGCAACAATCTGGTGTACAAATGGAGGAAGAGGAGGAGGAGGAAGTGGAGTATGGATAACAATGGGAATGTACTGTACATAAGCCTAAGGTGTAGATGGAAACAATTCACGATTAACATGGGCTACTTCTGTAACTTCTTTAACTTTCTCAGCCTCAGGGGTAGGATGAAAATTCTCTTTAGCTCTAGCACTTCCCCGGGGTGGGCTATCTGAGTAATATTCAGGATTTTCCTCAGTGAAGTCGAGATTTTCTACCGAGATTTCTTGAGAAGAAGAGGATGGATAATCTTCTACAGAATATTCAAGGATTTCAGCACGGATTGATTTCTTCTCTTTCCAAACTCTTCTATGAATGATATTTTCTGGGTTAGACACGGAAGGTGTCTTTTTCTGAGATTTATCTGACCTCAAATGTGGCTTACGAGAAGCCAGGACTACCAATAGATTTTATCAAATCAAGGACAGTGGAATAGCCAAGGTGAGAGATATGCAACTCTTCAACTCTCTGTGCTCACCTTATTAGAGAGTGAAAATAATTTGTCGAGGCCCAGGGAAATTGATTTTCTTAAATTCGATCCCTGGAAACGACACCAGAAAGATGTTGTCGACAATTTTGTCACCCCTAGAGACAGTCTAGAGTTGCCACAGACCAATGCCTAGGACATCTTAGCATAGCAAGGAGTGTATAATGTAACTTGGGTTGTCAATCCAAAACTCTCCTGCTATCTCTTGTAAAATAAGGAAAATGATTTTGAATGGAACCAAACTCTCTCAGAAGCTGATACAGAGATAAGAATAATGTAGGAACAACATGCCAAACTCCAGCATAAAGGAACAGACAATTCAGAGGCATCTTACTATAAATAGGGCCGATTCAAGTAATATGCCATAGAAATCAAGTATCAGAAAGTATATGTAGTGAAAGAAATATGAGAAGATATTAATTAACTTTGGACTGATACCCAGATACACAGCATAACCATGCATGGGCTTATCATTCTAAGAATCCATACATGATACTGGCGTTTTAAAAGCACCCTCCCAAAACAACTAATATAACAAAAAATATGGATGAATAGAATCATGAAACAGTATGCTATGCCTGAGCCATATTTAAGGCGCTTTACTGATTTAAGTATGGGCATCAACAAGGATGAATCCTTACCAAACCAGGGAGCCGCCTGCATTCCAGTAACATAACACAAGAAGAAAGATGAAATGGAATTTTGTATTAAACACAATAAAGAAGTTTACATACTGTGGGATACCAAAGACCATAATCCTCATTACAGATAGAACTCCTCCTCACTGAGACCCTACGGGCTCTGAGCCTTCACAAAGAAGCTTTACAAAATGTATACAAAAATGCCTTTCTCAGCATCGTTTTCTGATACAAGTCTGGAACACTTACAATGTTTTTCTTCTGGAGTTTTATAGGGGAGGTAGAAAACTCTAGAGAACAAGGTAGGTGATGCACATTTAATGATTTGATTTGAAAAAAATTGGCGGAAACATTCGTGCCCATACTGTTAAATGACTAGGTGGTATTATCTTGTACTTTGAGATCTCCCTGCTGAAATAAATGCACTGGAACATATCTCTTCAGGAACGCAGCATAGGGGTAAATCTTCACGAACATTCTGTACTTTCCTGAAGAAAACTCGGCTGAAGTAACACCTTGAGAGTATTGCTTCCTGTACATTATACTCTCTACCTTTAAATGCCTGAATTTGAATTTGAAACCTTTCATGCCAAACATTGAATTCATTGCTCCTTCATTAATATATTGCTGCTGCTGCATTAATGTTTTCATCCGTAAAATCTTGGTTTGGAATGGCTCTGGAGGTTTGGATAGATTTTGAACCTTGCTGTTTTAATGAGTGTCATGTCACGGCAGCTCCCCGGGGCTTCCCTTCATAAATTTGTCTCTGAAAAACTATCTTTGGAAGAGGCCTCGACTTTTGTAATGGAGGCAGTAATTAATGGCAATTTTCTTCCTCCCGCACCCTGCAAAATACACAAACCTTGTTAAGAAAACAAATGCACAGGAGAGTGAATGCAGTGGAGGTGACTTAGGTGACAAGGCGGTGTGATAAGATGACGAAAGCATGAAGGACAACAGTGAAAAACACAGGGGAGCGACGATGAATTGGCTAGGTGGAGGTTGATAAAGTGAACACTTAAACATGACATATGAACGAAATGTATAAATGGTAGAGGAGGAATGTATTTGACACGTGGAGCGGTGACGTGGAGGTAGACTGGGGTACGCATCGCAATCGCAAATCGGGAGATGGAGTGGAGCGGAGTGATAAACATGGTATTTGCGATGCGATGAGCAATCCTTTGTAAACATAATATATAAAAAATTTCCCGTTTGCAAAGGGAAAAGCCTTTAAACGCATGAATCGGCGCGAGAAATAAGAGGTGGGGCCAGGAGGTCTATCGCAATAGCAACATCGCAGATCGGGAAGATCAGCAGGGTGTCACATAAAACATTGCGATTGCGATTTAGCAGGGAGTGCAGTGACCGTTGGATCTGGCGGAGGGATGGACGGCTGAGATCATATCGGAAGGCCATACATGAATGCCGCGATGGCGATGGTGCGATTAAAGGGTTTGCGATGCGATCTCATCGCAGATATTTGCGATGGGCTCGTTGGGGCATACAAATGAATTTTACAATTGCGATGGCTGCGATCAGTGCCTTAAGGATCAGCGCTCGGTCTCATGCTGCAGGCATATGTGGGGAAGTGGCGAAGGGGCTAGGCGTTATATATGTTTTCGGATATGGGGTTTTGGCCTTTTTAAATGCATTTTGGAGAGCGGGAGAAGTAACTATAAGCAAAAATGGATCTCTTAAGCCACGATAAGAAACTTTGAAAGGTTTAAGAGGGGGCTAATGCCCAAAATTTTTTAATGGGGGCTGGCATGGATAACACGTTCTATCTTACTTTTGCATTATTTTCCTTTACTTTATTGCTAAGATGAAGGAAATGGGGTAAAGATAGGGGTAAAATGTACCTTCTCCTTGGCCCAACATAGGCACCCATTGGATGCAAAATTTATTTCTGCATCCAAAAAGTACCCACTCTGCAATTATATGAAAAATTTTAGTTTTTTTCAAAAACCATGTTTTTTTCATGTATCTACTCCAAAATATCCAAAGTGGGTACTCATTGAAAATTTTTCATCCAATGAAAGTTTGAATAAACCTATAAAGAGATAAGCCAAAAGTACGAAAAAAAAATTAGTTTTCTTCCACTTCCTTTAAAAATTGATAAATTTTATTTTTTATTTTAACAATTATTTTATTATTTTCCTTAGGAGGCCCATTTTAGACTTAAAATTTCCCTAATGACATACACAATAAAGTTATGAAATAGTTTATTTTTGGAATATTAGTTATATGTACTTGAATGAAATGAAATTTTTTATTTTATAAAAGAAAAAAAACTGAAACTGCACATTAGTGAATGACTCTATAGTTGGCTTAAGATCTTAGAATATTTGACTATAATTAGCCTGCAATTTTTTTCTCTAATATAATTTTAAAATTAATTACTTCAAAAAGGAAGTATTTATGGAGGAAAATCAAGTGACGTGATTGGTCTTTCACCTATCCACTTAACCTTCTATTAAAAAAAAGACGACGTCATTGGAGGGGAAGAAAGGGAGCAAGGATAATTTTGTTATGCTTATTATTTATTCAAATCTTCATTCTCTCAACCATTTCATAGTGTGGCAGTGCTACATGTTAGCACTCCGCTAGATCTCTGAGGCTGAAGAAGAAATCCCAACAGAGGTAACCACAGACCAATATTTTGGCTTGGTATCTACCCCTACCAAGCCGGAGAGGGCTCTCTCCACAAGGTCACAACCAAGAGGGCTGGAAAAATTAGGGTTTTAGGCTATCTATGAAATACATGCGGATTTTTTTTTTATTTGATTGGGTTGCTGGATGAGGATATTAGGTCAAAGAGGCTAGGTCAGGGAAAATAGGATTAGGGTTGTAGATATTCAATGGAGCAAGGTAGGTAGAAAGGCTAGCACATTAGGGTTCTTAGGATGGAATGATTCAGATAGGTGAGGAGCTAGGAAGAGTATGGAAGATGAATTCTTCCTAAACTGAAAGAAAGATGAACAGACTATGAAAATTTTCCCAAAATAGAGCATGTGAGATGAATTATGTTTATCAACTTGAAAGTGATCATACATTAGAAGTGAAATGAATTATGAAGACAATACATTCAAACATAATGAGACATAAGAAGAAACAATGCTAGAAAACCATACCACAGGTATCCCAAAGAAATAGTTGCAACACTTTTATTAAGTTCATGCCAAAATTATTACAATAGTCTCTGATCAATATGCCAACATCCAGCTGATTCCAACCTATGAAATGAATGAAAAAATACATGATATAGGCCTAAAAAAAAATCCTCTCAGACTCAAGGGTCGAATCCATGAGAGGAGGAGAAGTTCCACAAAAACTGAGCTGAAGACCTAGAGTGTAGGGTGGTCAAACTAACTCATCCCTAACTTAAGTGAACTGATTCATTACACCTCATCATGAGTTTTCATCTAATTTATTTACCCTAGGAAATAGTAAAACATGATATTTACATTAATTTTCATCAATTACATAAGTGAAATCCTTATTTTACCAAGTGAAAATCAATTTTGAAATAAAAACTCAAAAACTTAGAGATTTGTCAAGGGTGCAACACCAGTGCCAAGGGCGTAGTGCCATTTTGCAGGGAATTTTTGGAGGCCTTCCCAGTGTCCAAATTGGGCTCAATATGTCTTGTTGGAAAGCCTATCCTATCTACCTTCCAAATCTACCCATATTTTTATGAATGGAGTTGATTTTCCCTATCAAAAACTTTTTCTCCCATAACTGGTAAAGGGCGCAACACCAAGGCAGAAAAAGAGGCAGAACATTGTTTTTGAAGGTTTTTTCATCTTTTCACCTGCCAGTTGTCCAAACAAAGCTTCAATTTTTTTTTTTTTCTCGAATAGAATTTTCATTGTGCATCTTTTGGTGGTCTCCTTTTTTCCAAAAAGTTCCTCAAACAAAGACGCAACGCCTAGGGTGTTGCATCCTTGACAATGTAGCTATCATAAGACTATCTAGGTTAAAAAAAAAAAAAAAAAAAAAACTTCTCAAAATTTGATAATTTTTTGTTGAGGATGTGGTTAGGCATGAAGTGAGGCTTCAGTCAATATGTCAAGCCTCCTTTCCTCTTCTTACATGGTCAAAGCCTCAATTTTTTCATTGGCTCTTTTGAGCTTGGCCTTTGCAATTTTGTCTCTTTGGGCTTAGTGTTTGACCTTCTTTCTCAATACATCATTATCTCTATTTTCCTTTTACACAAGCTTCTCCGAGTGTTGGTTAGCTATGCCAAGCCATGGCTCTTGGTTTTCATTGACTACCACTGCAAGTTGTTCATTCAGAGTGAGTTGATTAGCAAGCTCAACCTCTTTTTGCCTTTCTAGTGTTAGAGCTCTTTTCAGCCCTCTAGTATTAGGTATTCTCCTTGGAACTTGTTCTACTACCTCATCTGTCACACGATATGTTTCAAGTGTCTCTTAAAGTTTGGATTTTTCTACCTCTCTTTGAGCTTTGATGAATTTGACCTCATCAATGACATTTTTTGTTTTCAGTTGTTAGTTCTCGTGCTCAAGAAAGTCAATGAAAAATTTAGACCCGTCAAGATTAGTTTGTACCTCCTTAATCTTGGCTTCTTTCTCCTTGATTATTGCACTAGTGATCTCATCATCATCATTCTCATCTAGTTCAATAAGGTCAAAATTCCATTCTGTCTCATGGAGGTCCTCATCCTCATGTATGATCTCTGCCTGAATCTCTGC
Organism: Pinus albicaulis; assembly: GCA_034641835.2. Classification (NCBI taxonomy): domain Eukaryota; kingdom Viridiplantae; phylum Streptophyta; class Pinopsida; order Pinales; family Pinaceae; genus Pinus; species Pinus albicaulis. The sequence continues at coordinate 243,269,487 of CM076580.1, read as the reverse complement.
CTCTGTCATATTTTGATTCCCTTTGTCTACCTGCTTTGTTGATGTAGAAGGTAAGCCCCCTTCCACTCCATGCCTGTGACCTCTCTGGTATTTTTTTGACAATGGCTCTATCTCAGCCACGTTAGCCTTATTAGGCTCATTGATCTCAGCTTTGCTAGGTGATCTAGTCTCAATGTGAAATGGAGATTATGGTGGTGAAATGGGTGAAGAAGGCTGATATGGTGATGATGCATGAACTGTGGGCTGATATGGAGGAATGGATCTAGAAGCATGAGATGATGAAAGCACATCTTAGGCATGCTAAATAGGTGGAGTAATGAATATATCATTAGCTATGAAAGAACTCCATGAAATTTCCATTTGTTTGAGATGATAGAGGACTATAATTTTGATGAGGGAATGGTGAAAGAGACTATTCATTTGGTGCTCAGATTCTCTCCTTTGGACAATATATGGAATCTTGTCAATTATTTGGAAGAGGTAATAAAGTATGTTGAGCATCCTAACTCTTGTGAAGTGCATGAGTAGCCGGATATGATAATTGTAAAGTATTGAGAACCTACCCTCATAAGAAACGTATCTCACGATGATTTTCATCATAAGGGCATATCTCTCTAGGAGGTAAGAGAAGGGAAGCTTCCCCTTTCTTTCTTTCTTATGCCTAGGTTTGATGTATGGCTCAAAATAATGCTCCTCCAAGTCTTCTTTCTTGAACCATTTTTCCCCAACATTTGGGATTCTGGTGGTAGCTGATATAATGTCAGTGGACAAGGTGAAAGTGACACCAACAAGGGTTACCTGGTTATCATGGAGATCAAAGATGAATAGCCTGATCAATATAGGATGATGTTGGAATTTTTGTATTATCTGACAGAATTCAAAACATCCTACATACTTAAAACATGTCACTGCCATGGGAGATTCCATGAGTTCTCTGGTATTTGTTGTCTCAAGTCTAAGGATTTTCCCTCCTTTGTGTGGCCTCCTCTCCTCTCTTTCTTCTCCCTCACTGTAGCTTCTATTTTTATCTTCTTCCCTAGTTTCTTAGTGTGGAAAACCTAGGGATATGGAATGATAGTGAAGAATGAGTTATGGGAAGTGGGAATGGGATGGGGAAATTTTAGGGATATGGGGGAAAGGGTTTATGAAATGAGGGAAGTGACAAGGAGTATTAATGTTATGGGGTTTTGGATAGGTAATTTTATTATAGGTTAAGGATTTTGGGAGCCTAGGAAAATGAGTAGCTTAGGTCTTAGGGTTTTAAAGGAAAAGGGATTAGGGAAAGGTGGTTATGATATAGGGAGTGAGGATAGGGTAATTATTATTTTGGAAGGGAATGAAAGTGCTAGGGAGTGAAATTAGAGATGCAATTGGGATTTAGGGAATGATACTAGGGTTTCAAACTTAAAAATAGACACCAACTCTTTAAACAATCTCAAACACCAACAAATTGACTTGATGAGGAGAGGAACGGTGCAAATGGTAACTTACTTGATTTCTGGAGGTCGTGGAGTACTTTGACTAAAGATTTGAAGGTGATAGCACAAGTTTTGGAGCTCCTGAGTGTTTTCATGCAAGGGCACAACACCAATGCTAAGGGCGCAGCGCATAACCCAGGGGTGCAACGCACAATGCAAGGGCACAACGCCAAAAACCTACGGGTGCAACACACAATGCAAGGGCGTAGTGCCAAATGCAGTGGCGCAACGCAAAACCTAGGGGCGCAACGCCTGACTCTGTTTTTACAAATTTCACATTCCTCCTTGAATTTTCGTGCTATGTTGAGGTTGCTTGATGTTGGCAAGAGAAAATGAAGTTTGAATTGATGCTCTTTGGGTTCAAATACTTCGTGAGATTTGATTTTTATAATTTTGAAACCCAATTTTGCAATGTTTAATTTCACTTTTAAAACTTTGCAAAATACCCTTTAACTCTTTTTGTTTGCTTTGCAGATTGAACATGCTGGAGTAGGAAATATTCATATTTTGGAATTTGATGTGTTTGGCATATGGAGCTGAGTTGGAAGCTTTGGGAAATTGAGTACTTATTACATATAATGAACATAAAATTACACAAAATAAAATAAAATTACATCTCTGTTTTTTTGAAATAAAATTACATTTCAGAATGAAACTCACACTTGAAATCAAAATTACAACTTTGGAAACCATCTTTACATGTTTTAAAATCATTTTTCGATGGTAAAGGGGTATTATTTGGATCACTCTTATTATTTTTCCGACCTTATGCAATGAAATGGTGTTTTATTTGGACCTCGGAAAATGAAAACCTAGAGACCTAATGAAGACCTTGAGTGACCAGACTTCATGGTGACTTGACTAACATAATGACATGATGAAATGGACTTTCATGACTGAAGTATGCTCAACAAGACATGAAGGTGGGCCAACAAGTATGAAGTTTTGAGGAGTGAATTTTTTGGATTAGGACTACCATTAGTGAGTAAATTTTTGAATGAAGACCTAGGTGAAATGACAAAAAATTATGAGTGAGGCTCCTAAAATGATAAGAAAAGAGTATTTTTGATCACTGAGGGCATAATGAAAATACTGACACTAACATTGCCCTTATTGGGATGATAGATCTGAAAGATGTGTCAAGAACCACAGAACTCAGGATTTTGCAGATCGTTGCCTCTTCCATTGGGCCAATACGGTAAAAAATCAAACAATAACATGATTGAAAACTAATAACTTGGAAAAATAGACTAACTCAATACAAACTCAAATGACTAAAGATTGACTCAATACTGACTTACTTGAATAAAAATTGAACCTCTTGAAAATGGCAAAAAATCAGTGAAGCTCCATGGCCTTTACTTTGGGCTCCGAACTCCAGAGATTTTCTACTTCACACATTAACTGGTCCTCCTAAACACTCCTGTCCATTCATCTCTTCAATAAAATAAGCATTCTGTCCTTGACAAGTTGAAACATGATATGGCTCTTTCCATAAATTCTCAAATTTACCATGCTTACCCTTTTCTTCATTCTTGACATCCCAGCGAAGTACCGCATCTCCTATCTTGAAGTTGTATTCCTTAGTTTTCCTATCATAGATATTTTTTTATCCTGTCATGAAGTTTTGAAGTATTCTGAAATACTTCATCCCCCGTTTACTGAAGGTGTATCATTTGATTAGTACGACGTTTTATGTCATTTTCCTTAGTCCCTGATTCTTGCAGCAATTTCATTACCAAGACTGCTAATGATGAAGGAAACACAGTATCGACACCATATACAACTTGAAAAGGAGACATACCAATAGACTTATTATTACTAACCCGATATGACTACAATGCATTAATCAACTTCTTGTGCCAATTCTTTTTATCTGCCTCTAACATCTTCTTAATGACACTGATCAAGGATTTATTAGAGGATTCCGCCAATCCATTACCTTGTGGATAGTAGGCTGTAGAGTGTCCCAAATTAATGTTATAGCTGTCACAAAACTCAATCATATTCTTAGATTTCAATTCTGTTGCATTATCTGTGATAATCTTAGTAGGACAACCAAAACAGGACAAAATATTAGTTTCTAAAAATTGAATGATGATAAAATCTGTTGCTTGAATGGTCGGGATCACTTCCATCCACATTGTAAAGTAATTTGTGGCTGTCAATATCTACTTATGTTGTGTGGATGATGCTGGGTGAATCTCGCCTATGAAATCTAGGCCCCACTATTGAAATGGTGCATGTACTGAAATAGGTTGAAGAGGTAATGGGAGAAGCTTTCTCTTACCCTAAAAAACTTAACATTCATGGCAGCTCATTACTGCTTTGTAAACATCTGCAAAAAGTTTCAGCCAATAATATCCCGCTTGTTAGGACTCCCGTAGTTTGCAAGATTGGAAAGAACAGACACTACAGGGCCTACATCAGAACTACTTTGGAATCCTAAGATCTAGCCTTCCTGGATTCAGAGAGGGATCTCTCTATATAAGTGTTTTCAAAGATATTTCTTTAAGGTTTGTGATATGATATTAGGCTAGTTATGAAGCACAAGGGATTTTTTTGTTTTTAGTTGGAATGGATATCATCAAAATGAAGGAATTCTTTTGAAGGGTAAAGGTGTAAATAAGTTGAAAGAATGGTTCAGCTAATAGGATAAGTAAGAGACAGTATCAATCCATTGAGCTATGGAGTCACAAAAGGATTTAATTGCACAACAAGTTTAAAGAGTGGTCCATGGGGCAAGTCATCTATATCAAAGTATCTCTTTAAGTTGATTTTGTGATATGGAACATTAAGAAGTGTGGTGAAAAGAAGCAAAAATATGAGAAAACAAAGGGCAGCTTAAGATCAAGTAAGGATTTTTAACCTAGCCTGCTTTCAGCATACTCTCAAAGGAAAACATTTAAGATAAACAAGGAATAGCCTAAGATCAAGTAAGGACTTTTAACCTAGCCTGCTTGCAGCATATTCTCAAAGGAAAACATTTAAGATAAACAAAGAATAGCCTAAGATCAAGTAAGGACTTTTAACCTAGCCTGCTTTCAGCATATTCTCAAAGGAAAACATTTAAGATAAACATAAAAAGTAGCCTAAGATCAGGTAAGGACTTTGAACCTATCCTGCTTTTGGCATACTCTTAGGGGATCTTTTCAAAGCAGCTGTTGGAGATAAACTAGAGGACATGGCTAACCATAGACTTCTCTAGTTCAAATTTACTTAGCAAAATTTTCAAGAATTTTCAAAGACAATATCTCAAGTTGTACTCAGGAAACATGGGCTTACCAACACTTCATTGGTTATATTCTATTGAATTATCCTCAAAGCACAATTATAAGAAAAAATAAAGATAAAGCTTATCAGTGAGATTTAGGGTACTTTTATAAGTAAATCCTAATCTAAACTTGTTGTTCTTTATCAGATAAAGTGGACAGTATGGAAACATAAAAAAAACAACAATTACGGTAAGAAAAACATCACCATTGACATAGACCAGGATCCCATAAATCAACTTGTATATTTGATGTTCAAACCAGTTACAATATTCAAGTCTAATAGGTCTTTACAGCTTCAGAATTCTCTTCTCAGCCTATCTTTCTTCAATTACTAACAGAGCTTCAGCAACCTCAGTAACTATTTACATTCAACAAGTATTCAACCAAAAACAATACTAGGCTCCTCATATGATATATATAGGCAAATTGAGGAGGTGGAGTGAAAGGAAGGTCTAACTATTCAATTAATACAAAGTAAATGCTTCTTGACCTTTGGTAGGCCTAATGGAGAAAGAAGATATCTAATGTCTTAACTCTGTTAATTGATTTTTACATTAAGTTTCATCAACTTCGGTCACTTTTGTTGACTTTTGAGGCTTTTGGTAGGCTGGCAATTACTTTCTGAGCTGTCTTTGGAAAATATCTCTAACTGTGCATTAATTTTGTATTCTTTTGAGGCAAATAGGCTTGTAGGTGGCATTTCTAGCTTTCCAAAGATTAATTGCCTCACTGATTTGGTATTCGAAGAACTTTCTTTGTTGATCTGTGTTGATTTGGCACTTTAAACACTGATTTTCCTTTGATTATGCTTTAAGGCTTTCGTTAAACATCTTTGGGGATTTTTTGTCCTTTCTGCTGACTATATGATCTTTAATTTGCTTGTCCTTAACTATACTTTATCCTTGTAAATCATTGGTTAAGTTCTCGATCTTCTTTCTTTATTCCTTAATCTTTAATCTTCATTGTTCTTCTGTGTTTTCCTTTGTATAGGTGGCTTCCATTCATTGGAGGGCTTCAATACACAATCAGTGTTCATGAGGCACTGATCAAACCTTGGAACTCGAACCCTGGGTCCTTTTTATGCATGATTTTTCCCTAAGGACCATCATCTTGGGCTTTGCCACTATATCTTTGGCTGTGGGACGACCTGCATAATTTGTCGCCATTAAACCTGCACTCAAACATCAAACTATTAATAAATCTTGTGTTTTGTGGTTTTAACTACTAATAGAGGTTAGGCGAAGTTGAAGGAGCATTTGTGGAGGAAGTGTATGCAGCGGAGGCGGAAAACCATGGCAGATAGGCGTAAACAGGGTTCAAATTTGGATTATGGTGCGAATTTGGGAAAGTAGTTTTGCAAAAACCAAAGGTGGTTTTCGCGCAAAGATTAGGCGGTAAGTAGTATTGAGTGAACGAACATGATTCCACTCAGAGGATGACATGCGTCCTAGGAAAAACCGCCTGTTTCACGTTGATAACTCACGTTAACCTTTTTTGAAGAAATGCGCACGAAAATTATTTTGGGGCGTCAGATCTGGGGTGGCCAGATCAACGGTGGAGGGAGGGCACGATAAAAAAAAGGGTGCGCGATAGAGGAGATAGTGGAGGACAAGTGTCAGGCAAAGAATGGGCCGACGAACGGTTAGTGGAAGGTGGGCCAGCGGGTGACGTGGCTTCTTTTGTGGCATAGCGGGTTGGGTTGATCGGCATAGTTAAGTGGTGAGATTCGCGAAAGCCGTTGGATTAATAAGATCAAAAATGGGAATTTAATTCGGGTGAATGGGTAAATGGAGATCGGGAAATGAAAATGAAGGGGAGGAAGGCCTGACTACCATTGGATTGATGAGATCAACGGTCAGGATGGTTTGGATGAATAAGTGAAGCGGGGCAGAGAATAGTCGAAGGGCTAGGAGTGAAGAGTGGAGATGAATAGGGACCATTGGATCGGGGAAATGGACAGTCAGGATTAAATCACGAAAATGACTTGGTAGGGGAGAGATGGGAGGGAGGATGGTGATATGAAAGAGCGCAAGCCGTCCAATCTAGGGAGAGTTAGATCAATGGTGGAGGAAGAGAAGTGGGACCAAGTGGATGACATCATAGCGAGGGGACTGGGGGCACAGAGGAAAAAACTTGAGGTGTGCCTCCGTAGTAAATCTCAGTCGTAGATCTGAGGTCTTCCATAGTCAAAAGAGTCAAATGCAGGGGCAATGGGGAGTATGGTTCACTTTGGTTGAGTTCCCCCGCAGTTAACCTATGTCATTGATTTGAGTTAATCAGATAGTCCAGATGAAATCGGAGGTCGGCCATCGGCGGAAAAAGGTGAGGGAAAAAGGAATTGGGAATCGCCGAAGCACGATGGCAATGGGGGCTAAGGGTAGGTGTTGGGGCACGGTCCCGTGGAAGACTAATGGGACCGGGAGCCAGGGAAAAAGGGGCTGAAGGCCTAGCGCTTGGTCATAGTGCCTGAGTCATATGGCGGAGAAAAGGCGGAAGGCTTAAGCCCTCAGGGACTTAAAGCTTATATATAAAAAGGTCTGAAAATAAGCTTAAAAGGTGGGTTTTTTAGCCTTTTTGATGTTCTGATAGGAAGAAAAGAGGGTTTTTAACCAATTAAAGGGTTTTATAATGGTTAAAAAGGTTTTTTATGAGAAAATGAGGAAAAAAGAAGGGAAAAGTGTTTGTGAGGATGAATGAAAAGATGAGTGAAATGGAGGGACTTTGGGAGGAAATTGTGAAGGTGGAAATGATGGAGAAAAGGTCTGAGAACAATCTTTTTTGTAACAGCAGAACTACTTTGAAGGATTTTGAATGAAGTTTTATCAATGAAATGGATTTCTGAAAGATAATGAACACATAGAGGCTTCAAGAAGTCACAATTTTGCTTAAAACTTGTTTCTTGAAGACTAAAGACCTGTTTTAGCCATCATTGAATATGTAAAAATTATGGATGGCTAATAGTGGCTCCACTTGGGGATGACAGCTCCTTGGAGGTGTCAAGAACCTCATAAATAATCTCTGGAAAGTAGACCAGTGCTTTGCATTTTGACAACCTTTTATTCTTTGATCATGATGCTTTAAAAAGACGATCAGTATTACATCAATAGAATAATTCATTCCCCAAACAACTACCTACACAACCTACTTTCCTAATATTTTTTTCTTCATAAGGTGCACTTAGACTTGCAAACCTTTGACATCAACATTTTATTCTTTCAAAAGCATGAAAAACTAATCTACATCTACCCTTATTTCTCCACGAGTTAGATTAAATTGTTGAACTCATTAATTCTCTACCTAAGCTATTATCTGCCAGTATTAAACTGTCTGACAAATCTTATTCTCTATATTCTAAAACAGAAATTTAAATACAAACAAACCAGGATTAAGCTGTTTTATTTGCTATAAGACTATGGCATAAAAACAAGCTGCACATAGACTGAAATTTACAGAAATTCAAAACAAAATTGTGAAAGCTTAAGATCTGAAAATTAAGAACATCCTTCTTTCTTTCTTTCAACTTTGGTTTTGATCTTTTGAGAGTTATTCTCTTCTTTACCTAGTTCAAGTTTTCAACATGTAAGAACCAGTTCTTTTTCTTCTCTTTGGCTCAGGTTTTGATCTGATTAGAGCCATTCTTTATCAAACTTACAGGTTCAGGATTTAAGCTTGATCGAACCTCTGTTTTTCTATCCTAATCCAGTCTAATGATACGCCAAGATTAAACAATTTGGAAAATCTTCTTCATTAACCTATCAGCAGTAAATTGAAATCTATTCTTCATTAACCTTTCAGATTTTCCTTTTCTTTTTTGGTATGGGGTTGTACCTTTCTTCTTTTATTTCTTCCCTCTTTTTCTCTTTTTCTATTGTTTGTGTATTTTTTCAATTTTTCTTTCTGTTAGCTAGCTATAAAATTTGTTATACCAAATGTTGGCTAAATCCTTTTCTGGAGTCTTCAAGGAACAGGTTTTACTACTAAAAAGTGTTGGCTCTTGAAGACTCTCAAAAGGCCTCATGCCTCTGTCCAAATCTTCACTGTTGTGCCCATTTACACTCAGAAATCCTGCTGATTCCCGAGGAAGAATACTGCTGCAAGCACTATTTTCCTTTTCCCCCTTCTTCCAAAAACTAAACTCATTTTTATCCCTCCATTTCCCATGAAAATCCCTCATTTTCATGTTTTTCCCCTTTCCCTTTCATCAAAACCCCTTTGATAAGGTTTAAAGGCTCCTTCTTTGCCTTATCGAAACCTTCAAAACCTTTTCAAAACCATTGAAAACCTATAAAAATCACATTTTCATATTATAGACTTAAGCCCCCTTGGGCTAAGTCTTAAAACCACTTCCCCCCCATATGCCCGCACCCTAGAACCAGGTGCTAGACCCGAAGTGCAATCACATCGGCGAAATTCAAATGGGTTGATTGAAAAGCCCGGGCCCGAGGCTTCGATTGCGATTGGCCCTTTGTTATAATGTCCCGGGCATATTACATTCCATACGTCCATAGGCCCTGCAGACGGGCGCCTAACCATATTATATATGTATCCCGCCCGTGCCAAACCTTTGTTTTATTAAAATTTTTGGGTTTTTTATGTCATAAACTTTTCCGTCGGTGCCAAGTTCCATTCGCTCCACACCGTCGATCTGATCTGAAGATCAATGGTGCGCAATCTATCGCAGTCAGTGGTCCCCGCCAGTCATTCACTGTTAAAAACCACACGGTATTCATCGCACTGCCTTTGAGAGGGAGGCGGTATTTTCAATTTCGCAGCGATTCCATACACCGTTTGACGCGTGGCCTGAGCACTGTTCAGAAAACCGCTGCTCATCGCACATTAAAGTTCAGACGTCGACACGACGCGATATTGATATGCGCCGTCCAATCTGAAGCCGCCCATCGGACGGTGGTCGCTCTCCAAAGAAGCTCGACAATTAATCAGGATACAGCGTGGTCTTTAAAGTGTCCCCGCCATCGATCTGATCTACAAATCAACGGCCCACAATTCATCGCCCTGATCCCTCCACTTTGACTTTTCGCTTCCACTCCCAACCGTCGATCTTTGCGCGATCAACGACCCCAATTTAATTTCTTTTCCGCCTTCCTTTTGTTCCTTTGTTGATCAATCTCGACCGTTGGATGATGCCATCCAACGGCCATGCTCACTCCACATGCCTTCTAAAGCAGTTAGCCTATTCATGCAGGATTTTATAACATTTGTTCGTATTTTGCAGGATTTAATGGTTTTTCCGCTATGGCTGAAGAAAATTCAGAAGCAGAGGGTGACGATCCTCCCGCCTCCGATCCGTCAGAGAAGATCATTTGCAGGTTTCGAATCCACGTTTCTTCAATGATTCATCAACCATTATGCCACATGATCCCTGCACATCCCTGCATACCAGCAAAACACAATGAATCAAGCACAGTCAGAGTGTATCAGTGCCGAAGACAAAATATATCAGAACAGAGGATTTAAGACTGATATATGGGGATCACGGCTAATATGGCTTATCAAAAGCCTAATCCCTAATTAAAAACACAGTTAGAGGGAAAATCATAAAGGATCATCAGACAGAAAGCCTCCACCGCCACATCTGAGGCAAATTGATTCCTCCCAGCTACCACGATGACACCTATGCCTTAAAGTTTTCAATCAGAGTCGAAATTATTGATCAAGACCAGATATCTGCCTCACAACGTAGCCAGAGAGTAAAATCTGCAAATAAACTTAATGAAAAAATATCAGCAGAATTGCTTTGACATCACACAGAGCCTCAAAGGTCAAAAAGAGCTCCCACTGAGCTTAAATATTTATGTAAATCATTTAATACAGAATACACCTATGTAAGATTCTTCATTGAGCCCCCAAAGGTCAAGAAGCCATTTAAATCTGTATTAATTAGTTTTTGAGATCTTTTATCAGATCTCGCCTCCTCATTCTTCTATATATACTACTCCAGAAGATGAGAGAGGGGTTGGTTGTAGAACTTTGAAATACATTAGAGCTGAAAACTTCTGATTGTAAATAGTATTCACTGGCTCTTGGAGCTCTGCTTGTAATAGATAAGTTAGGTTGAGATGAGTAGATGACTGCTAAACTAAAGCATTGGACTTAAAGCTGTAACTGGTTTGGAGCATCAATACAAGCTGATTTATGGGATCCTGGTTTATGTTGACGGTGATGTTTTTCTTATTGTAACCTCTCATTTTACTTCTGTTTTCACTATGTTCATATTCACTTATAAAGAACAACATGCATAGAGTTAGGACCTACTGTATATCAGTACCCTTCTCTGACTAAAAATCTTTATCTAAATGTTTTCTTCTAATATGTGTTATTTAAGAATGATTTAATTCAGTCTAAGCATAGGAATGCTGGCGTTCCCTCGTCTTATTGTCTTAGCTGAATGTTGTTCTTGAATGTTACTTTCATTTCATGTTAAGTAGAGATGAACTAAGGAAGATATGGTGTGCCCTGGTCCTAGTTTTATCCCCAAAGACTGTTTGAATGTTTCCCTTGGAATGTGTCAAAAGCTGGCTAGTTTCAAAGTACTTACCAGATCTTAGGCCATTCTGTGTTATCTTTGTGTTTGTCTTGAAAGTCACCAAGTAAAGCAGAACTAGGAGAGGATTTGTGGTGAGCCCAGCCCGCTAGTTTCTACTCTAACAGTTGCCTTCAAGTTTCCCTTCGTTTTTAAGTGTTTTCTATTGAAAGTGTATCAAAGGCTGGCTAGTTTCAAAGTACTTACCAGATCCTAGTTTACTTTTATGTTTTTCTTAAGTGTTTTTCAAACGCTGGCTAGTTTCAAAGTACTTACCAGATCCTGGGCTACTCTTCATTCTTCATTTGTTTAACTCCATTTCTTGTTGTATCATTTCATTCCATAAGTTAACCTTTGAAGAGATCTTGAGACATAGATGGCTTGCCCCATAGACCACTCTTAGACCTGATTGTTCCAATTAAAACCTATTATGACTCCATAGCCCAATGGACTAAAACCTGCAATTGTTTATCTTTCCTGGCCAAAGCTTGTTCTATTTATTTACAACTTCACACCTTTGAAACTCTTTGCATTTAGAACTTTCCACCTCAAACAGTAATCATGCTCAACCACCCAAAAACAAACAAAACCCTTGGCCTTCATAACTAGCCTAATATCATTACCCCAAACTTCAAAGACAAATCCATCTTTGCATTCATTGGAGAGATCCCTCTCTGGATTTAGGAGGGCTAGATCCTATAATCCCAAAGTGGTTGAAATGATGTTTCTCCTTGCGATCGGACTTTGCCAATCTTGCTGATTACAGGGAGCTAACACTTTCAAAGTAAAACAAAAAACTAACTAAATGCTCACAGGCTGAGCTTTATTGACATTCCTACCTACCCTAATCTAACTTGGAATTTACATATTTTAGCTGACAAATTCTCTTTTCCAATACATCTAATCAATCAGATGGTTCCATGACTGGTCTTTGCTCATCTTTTTGAGCATGCTGGATAAACAAAAGGACCACCCCCATCTCACCTTTTTCTTAGCAACAATGCTAGAAATTTTGTTGCATTTGGTGATACACTGCTCCTAACAATCTCTATCCCTTCTTCAAATGTCTTCAAAAAATGAGCAAAGGGATCCTGAAATAATACTTGGTTGGGAGTGTTTAACAGGTAAGTTTCAACCAGGGTTATTTTTTCTTCCACTGGATCAAGAAGAAGATTCTTTTGAGAAAAATCTTCCTTGTCTTCATTGTGATCTGAACTGGAGGAATCATCATATTTGGCAGTGTTGTCCTCTTTGTAGTCCTGGTATGTTCTGATTTAGTGGACTGAACTCTGTGATGAGGTCATCATATTCTTGAGCAGGGGTCTCTTTGATTACCTCAACCCTTTCAGGAGAAGGTTCTTTAATTTCATCTGGCTCAAGAGGTTCTTCATTGTTTTCCTCCTCAACCTTTGAGCTGAAAAACTGTTGATCCCCAATCACATGAAAAATGTTACTGATGAGTTGTAATGAAGTAGAGAAAATATTTAGAGATTCTTCGCCCTCATATGGATTTTTGAAGCTTTCTTCATCAGTATCATAAATAGCCTGCTTTGGCTCATTACTTTCTTGGAGTTGGTGGAACTGATCTTCCTCCCAAAAATCTACTAATGATGGTCCTATAAGATCAACTTCTGTTTGGAGAACATCATCATCAGACAGATAAAAATTGAGAAAATCATTAATGTAAGTAATGTCACCAATCAAACATACTGGATTATCAGTAGATCTTTTTTTGTTCTGATCTACAAGGGAAATTTCTAAATTTTTACAACAAAGTTCATTAGGTGAATGGGCAAGAGTGTTTGTTTTGTAAAAAGATTCAGAGGCTGGCTATTTGTTTATAATTTGATCAATTTCTTCTTCTGTCAAAGGGGAAGATGTTTCTATGTTTCTTTGAGCAGAAGTACAACAGTCCTCTTTCTCTTGTGTTAATTGGTTTCGAGGCTGGATGTCTTCTGGAGCCTCTTCTAGTGAATCAGTACTTGTGCTTGCAGGGAAACCTTGAGGGTTTTCTAATTTTTCCTAATCTACTTCTGTTTCAAACAACTCCTCGTGATTGTTATGATACTCAATTTGAATACAGGGTTCATGAGTTGTTTCTTATACATTATCAGGATGCCACTGTCCTCTTAAAATCTGAAATGAGTTATAACATAGAGGGAGAGTCCCTATATGTGTTGATTTTTCTTCTATTTCAAGTTCTGTGTTTCCTAGGAGGCTTATTGTTTCCTCAAAGCACTGCTCACTTTTTGCATTTTCATTTTGGTCGTAAAGTTCTCTTAACAATAAAAAACAAGTTATAGGTAGGCAATCAAGAATTTCTTGACAACCTTCCTCATCATCTTCTATAAATTCTTGATCATCATACATGTCTTGCTCATTGTCTAGGTCTTGTAGTGGTTGATTTTTTTCTTGATCTGGAAAAAGCTTGGGCTGCTCTAGATCACCAATATTTAAATTAGCCTCATACCTATCCATTATATTTTCAAACATGTACACCATTTTTTCCATCATGGCCAATCGTTTTGCTTTTGGGTCTATACTTGAATCCATGTTTGTAAATAAGAAAAGAGGTCATTTTATCTTGTCAACCAGTTAAGAGTCTTCTACCAGTGGAGTCATTTGGTTTTTTGGGAGTTGTGGAGTCGCCAGGTGAAGGATTTTTACTTGTTTTCAAGGTTTGGTTGTTTTTCACCATCAACAATCAATAATAACCAGTCTTGGTGACACTGGTCTCATTTAGGAATAGGGGTTCGTTGAGTTGTGAAGTTATCTATTACTCAATATTCTCCCCAGTATGGTCGCCACTATGTTAGGACTCCCGTAGTTTGCAAGATTGGCAAGAACAAATACTGCAGGGCCTACATCGGAACCACTTTGGAATCCTAGGATCTAGCCTTCCTGGATTCAGAGAGGGATCTCTCTATATAAGTGCTTTCAAAGATATTTCTTTAAGGCTTGTGATATGATATTAGGCTAGTTATGAAGCACAAGGGATTTGTTTGTTTTTGGTTGGAATGGATATCATCAAAATGAAGGAAGTCTTTTGAAGGGTAAAGGTGTAAATAAGTTGAAAGAATGGTTCAGCTGATAGGATAAGTAAGAGACAGTATCAATCCATTGGGCTATGGAGTCACAAAAGGATTTAATTTCACAGCAAGTTTCAAGAGTGGTCCATGGGGAAATTCTTCTATATCAAAGGATCTCTTTAAGTTTATTTTGTGATATGGAACATTAAGAAGTGTGGTGAAAAGAAGCAAAAATATGAGAAAACAAAGGGCATCTTAAGATCAAGTAAGGACTTTTAACCTAGCCTGCTTTTAGCATTCCTTCAAAGGAAAACATTTAAGATAAACAAATAATAGCCTAAGATCAAGTAATGACTTTTAACCTAGCCTGATTTCAGCATATTCTCAAAGGAAAACATTTAAGATAAACAAAGAATAGCCTAAGATCAAGTAAGGAATTTTAACCTAGCCTGCTATCAGCATATTCTCAAAGGAAAACATTTAAGATAAACATAAAAAGTATCCTAAGAACAGGTAAGGACTTTGAACCTATCCTGCTTTTGGCACACTCTTAAGGGATCTTTTCAAAGCAACTGTTAGAGATAAACTAGAGGACAGGGCTAACCATAGACTTCCCTAGTTCAACTTTACTTAGAAAACTTTTCAAGAACTTTCAAAGACAATATCTCAAGTTGTACTCAGTAAACATGGGCTTACCAACACTTCACTAGTTATACTCTATTGAATTATCCTCAAAGCACAATTAGAAGAAAAAATAAAGATAAAGCTTATCAGTGAGATTTAGGGTACTTTTAGAAGTAAATCCTAATCTAAACTTGTTGTTCTTTATCAGAGAAAGTGGACAGTATGGAAACATAAAAAAAACAAAAATTACGGTAAGAAAAACATCACCATTGACATAGACCAGGATCCCATAAATCAGCTTGTATATTTGATGTTCAAACCAATTACAATCTTCAAGTCCAGTAGGTCTTTACAGCTTCAAACTTCTCTTCTTAGCCTATCTTTCTTCAATTACTAACAGAGCTTCAGCAACCTCAGTAACTATTTACATTCAACAAGTATTCAACCAACAACAATACTAGGCTCCTCGTATGATATATATAGGTAAATTGAGGAGGTGGAGTGAAGGGAAGGTCTAACTATTCAATTAATACAGATTAAATGCTTCTTGAACTTTGGGAGGCCTAATGGAGAAGATATCTAATGTCTTAAATCTATTAATTGATTTTTACATTAAGTTTCATCAACTTCAGTCACTTTTGTTGACTTTTGATGCTTTTGGTAGGCTGGCAATTACTTCTGAGCTGTCTTTGGCAAATATCTCTGACTGTGCATTAAATTTGTATTCTTTTGAGGAAAATAGGCTTGTAGGTGGCATTTCTGGCTTTCCGGGGATTAATTGCCTCACTGATCTGGAATTCCAAGAACTTTCTTTGTTGATCTGTGTTGATTTGGCACTTTAAACACTGATTTGCCTTTGATTATGCTTTAAGGCTTTCATTAATAATCTTCGGGGCTTTTTTGTCCTTTCGGCTGACTGTATGATCTTTAATTTGCTTGTCCTTAACTTTGATTTATCCTTGTAAATCATTGGTTAATTCCTCGATCTTCTTTCTTTATTCCTTAATCTTTAATCTTCACTGTTCTTCTATGTTTTCCTTTGTATAGGTGGCTTCCATGCATTGGAGGGCTTCAATACACAATTAGTGTTCATGAGGCACTGATCAAACCTTGGAACTCGAACCCTGGGTCCTTTTTCTGTGTGATTTTTCCCTGAGGATCGTCATCTTGGGCTTTGCCACTATATCTTTGGCTGTGGGACGGCCTGCATAATTTGCCACCATTAAACCCGCACTCAAACATCAAACTATTAGTAAATCCTATGTTTTGTGGTTTTAATTGCTAACAGAGGTTAGGCGAACGCGACGGAGCATTTGTGGAGGAAGTGTATGCAGCGGAGGTGGAAAAAACATGGCGGATAGGTGTAAACAAGGTTCAAATTTGGATTATGGTGCGAATTTGGGAAAGCGGTTTTGCGAAAATCAGAGGTGGTTTTCACGCAGAGATTGGGCGATAAGTGGTATTGAGTGAATCGAATGTGATTCCACTCAGAGGATGACATGCGTCCTAGGAAAAATCGCCTGTTTAGCATTGATAATGGGCATTAACCTTTTTTGAAGAAATGCACGCGAAAATTATTTTGGGCCGTCAGATCTGGGGTGGCTAGATTAACAGTGGACGGAGGATGCGATAAAAAAAAGGTGCACAGTAGAGGAGATAGTGGAGGACAGGTGTCAGGCGGAGAATGGGCTGGCGAATGGTTAATGGAAGGTGGGCCAGCGGGTGACATGGCTTCTTTTTTCGCGTAGCGGGTTGGGTTGATTGGCAGAGTTAAGTGGTGAGATACGCGAAAGCCGTTGGATTAATAAGATCAACGGTGGGAATTTAATCTGGGTGAATGGGTAAATGGAGATCATGAAATGAAAATGAAGGGGAGGAAGGCCTGATTACCGTTGGATTGATGAGATCAACGGTTAGGATGTTTTGGAGGAATAAGTGAAGCGAGGCAGAGAATAGTCGAAGGGCTAGGAGTGAAGCACAGAGATGACAGGGACCGTTGGATCGGGGAAATGGGCGGTCAGGATTAAATCGCGGAAATGACTTGGTAGGGGACAGACGGGAGGGAGGATGGCGATGCAAAAGAGTGTAAGCCGTCCGATCTAGGGAGAGTTAGATCGATGGTGGAGGAAGAGCGGTGGGACCCAATGGATGATGTCATAGCGGGGGGGACTGGGGGTACGGAGGAAAAAACTCAGGGTGTGCCTCCGCAATAAATCTCAGCCGTAGATCTGAGGTCTTCCACAGTCAAAAGATTCAACTGCAGGGGCACTGGGGAGTACGAGCCGCTTTGGTCAGGTACCCCCGCAGTTAACCTGCACTGTTGATTTGAGTTAATCGAACAGTCCAGATGAAATCGGAGGTCGGCCATCGACGGAAAAAGGTGAGGGAAAAAGAAATTGGGAATTGCCGAAGCACGATGGCGATGGGGGCTAAGGGTAGGTGCTGGGGCACGGTCCCGTGGAAGAGTAAGAGGACCGGGAGCCAGGGAAAAATGGGTTTAAGGCTTGGTGCTTGGTCATAGCGCCTGAGTCATATGGGGGAGAAAAGGCAGAAGGCTTAAGCCCTCGGGGGCTTAAAGCCTATATATAAAAAGGTCGAAAAATAAGCTTAAAAGGTGGGGTTTTTAGCCTTTTTGATGTTCCGAGAAGAAAAAATGGTTTTTAACCAAGTAAAGGGTTTTATAATGGTTAAAAAGGGTTTTTATGAGAAAATGAGGAAAAAATACAGGAAAAGTGTTTGTGAGGATGAATGAAAAGACGGGTGAAATGGAGGGACTTTGGGAGGAAATTGTGAAGGTGGAAATGATGGAGAAAAGGTCTGAGAACAATCTTTTTTGTAACAGAAGGACTACTTTGAAGGATTTTGAATGAAGGTTTATCAATGAAATGGATTTCTGAAAGATAATGAACACAGAGAGGCTTCAAGAAGTCACAATTTTTCTTAAAACTTGTTTCTTGAAGACTAAAGACCTGTTTTAGCCATCATTGAATATGTCAAAATTATGGATGGCTAACACCGCTATCAATATTTTATTGGCCATGGTATTACAATATAAGTGGCCTCCACAATCTCCTTTGTGGAAGTCATTCATCACTTCCTTAGATTCTTCTTCGACCAAACAATTCAACAACACACCTCCAGGATCCTTCCAGTAAAGTGCATTGCCCAGTATGCAATACTTTGAAGCTTTGAGTTTCAAAGATCTACCTTGACTCTTAGTCATGCCTACAGGAGGGTTTAGATGTTGCAAAACATAAACAATATCAGAATATCGTGGAGATGGCAAAAAGATATCAGATACCTTAATGAGATTCACTTCTTCATTTTCGAAAAAATCTGAAATCAAGTTGATGTTAAGAGCATGAATATTTGAATCAGCCATGATCTTGGCTAAGCCCTGACCTTTGATCAGCTTGGTGGGCTTGATCTCAAGGTCATACTCCAGTAAAGCTGTTATCCATCTTCCTCTCCTACCTTCTAGGTTTGTCTGCATGAGAAATTCTTTCACAACTACATTAGGTAGATAGGAAAGAGTGTGTGATGTAATATGTAAATTATGAAATCTTTCAGCACCTTAACCAAAGCTAGAGCATGTTTCTCTATGATGTTGTAGCAAAGGGCTACATCTTTGATATTGCGACTGAAAAATGCAATTGGTAGCTTTGTTTTATCTCTTTTCTGCATTAATACTGTTGCCATAGTGTGCTCAGAAGCAAATGAGAATATTATGAAATCACTAGTATAATCAAAACTTATCAAAACCAGGGCAATAGTCAAGAAAACTTAGCTGAATGGAAATATTTCTGGGCATCTTCAGACCACTTCACATCCCTATATTTCTTCAACATATTTGACAATTCTCTAAGATGCTCCACTAAATTAGGAATGAATCTACGTAATAAATTCATCTTACCGTTGAATGCTTGTACTTCCTTTTTGCTGCGAGGAAAATTAATCTGCTGAATTGCTTGAACACAGGAAGGGTCAATCTAGATCCCATCCTTGGAGATGATGTGACCAAGGAGTTTGCCCTCCATGGAAAAAAGGCTTTTCTTTGGGTTGATATATATTCCGAACTTCCTACATCTCTCGAAAACAATTCACAAATGATGCAAATGTTCATCATAAGAATGTGAAAACACGATCAAATCATCTAAGTAAACAACCAAGAAAACATCTTTTTCATTGGAAAATTCTATGTCCGTGGCCCGCTGAAATGTGGCCCCTGCATTTTTCAAACTAAATGGAATTTTTGCATATTTGAAGGTGCCCTAACGTGTAGTAAATTTTGTGTTGTCCTGATCATCTTCTTGCACCAAAATTTGGTTGTAGCCTGAATAACCATCCAATAGTGACACTCGGGAAGAACCAACAACTATTTGAAGTATATGGTCCATATTCAGAAGTGGATAGTTGTCCTTGAGGGACACTTTGTTCCAGTTTCTAAAATCTATGCAGAGCCGGATTTCTCTAGTCTTCTTTCTCACTGGGACCAAATTTTAAATCCAATCAGAGAATCTGATCAGGATAATGATACCGGACTTGAAAAGTCTATTTACCTCTTTTTCAATTTATGGAAACAATCTGGTATTTATCCTTCTCAACTTTTTCTGAAAGGGATTTTGATCAGACTTGATCGGAATAGTGTGTTGAATGATGTTCTTGTCATACACCTTTAAATCTGCATATTCCCATGCAAAAACATCAGAAAATTTAGAAAGTAATTTAACATATTCAACCTTTACCTCGGGATATAAGGACTCGGATAGTTTAACCATATTTGGTTTGTCGGTTGTCCCAATGTTTACATCTTCAACACCCTTTTCCATAGGCATCAATGTAGGTTTCCTTGCTACGTCATCTTGGTCAAAAAATTCTTCCAAAGGTATGAGACCTTTTGGAATATTGTTGTCTTTTAGTTGTAGTATATCCATCTAAGTTTCTTCTATACCTTGGTCATCTTTATCAGAAATTTGATCAATAGAACAGTTCTCAAATTATTCTTCACCTTGGAGAAAGTTGTTTATTTAATTATCATCCCACAAAACTTTCCAATATCACAAGTTATCAGGAACAATGGGCCAGTGCTTCACATGAATCTCAAATTTTCTATTTGAAAAGATGGGGATTTTGAAATTTCTTGCATATTTAGCCAATGAATATGCCATGAGATTTTTATTCCTTCGCACCATTGTAAGTATACACTCCTGAAACATTTTCAAAATATCAAGTACAACATTACTATATTGTCTCATTCGAGGATGGTTAGCTTGATATTCACCTTTAAATTTCTTGATCACAAGTTCTAAATCACCATACATTGAAATCCTTCTTGCACCCAGTTTCTTCAAGATCTTTAAGCCAGTAATCAGTGCTTCATACTCGATTCCATTGTTTGTGCAATCAAAAGCTAATTTATAAGAAAAAAACCTAACATTTGTAGGGACCTTATTCTGATAATGAAAAGGGTTGCGGACCCAGATTCCAATGCCTGCCCCATCATTCCCCAGGGCACCATCAAATTCCATGGACCATAAAACTTTCTCATCCTCCAAATGTTGAAACTCTAAATTCTATTTTGGCTCAATTTTTTGAACTGCCTCTTCATTCTTTTCCAGAATTTCTTCCACTTTATCCAATGGTTGTTATGGATCTTTCATTACTTCTTCTGATTACTGTTCTTAATTTTTCAATGCTTCCTCTGATTGTTGTTCTGATAATCTAGGTAGATTCATCTTTTCTTTTGTTATAACTTCTCTAATACAATTATGGATCTCTGGAACATCTTCTACATCTACTAGCTGTCTATCTACATCATTTAATCCGCTATCATTAAACAAAATGAATGACTCTAAATTTGTATGTACAACATTTATCGGATGCTTGTTAGGTTTTTCTTTGCTTGTGATCATATATTTCATCTTCGTTTCATGATACAATTTTCTCAATTTCCAGAAAACATGGATAGTTGCATAAGAAAAGTCTAATTGCATTGAGCCTCATAATCCCCCCTCCCCCAGGATCTTGAAAATTTCATGCCAAAGCGTGGTGGTATGTCAACTACCACCACGCCCATTAGAACATTATTTTCCAGAATCTTCTCTAGGGAGACTACCAAATCTTTAATCAAGCCAATATAGCGGACTCTACCTGAATCGAAGGAGTATAATTCATGGTAGGGACGAGTGGTGTCAAGGCCCAAATTCTCCATTATGGATTTTGGCATTAGATTGTGGGAGGCTCCGGAGTCTAACATGGAATTATGTAAAATACACTGGTGGATTATTAGACTCAAGTAAAAAGGAGGAACCTCGCTATCTTCTAATTGATCGTCAATAGCAAGACCAAAAATGAGTTAAGGCTGATCATCTTCGACATTTACCATGTAGGACAAAGGATCTACTTTAAGCATCTTGGCAACACGGGACTTATACTGGTTATTCTTAACAAGCTCGGTTAAAGGAATAGACACTTTTAACTTTGAAATTTATGTATCTAAACTGAAGGGAGTATTTTTGTCTACCTCTTTAATAACGAGGTCTCATTGTCCAACATGGTCCTTTGATGGAATTTATTTCTTCTGATTGTGATTTTCCTTATTTTCTAAACTCGTGGATGGCTGATTTCCTTTGCTATGATTTGTGATCACAGGCTCTTTTCCCTTACTCTGATTTCTCAGAGGATTATGCCTTGTTTGAGTGTCTTTCTGTTGAGATTCTCTCTTATGAATGGGATTAATCGACACATCTCTGCACCTCAATGACATCTGTGTATTTTGTGAACTAAGTGCATTCAAGTACCCCACCTGGTAATCATTTGATTCAGTATTTAATTCATGATCATTAGAAAGGATAAAATATTCATCTTTAGGCTGATATTTATTCTCAAAATACTCCTCATCTTCAGTGAAAAACATAGGCAGATCATCAACTTTGAAAAGGAGGTTTTCCTCAACAATTGTGTCTTCATCTTCTTCTTCTCCTTGAGCATATTTCTGCTGCAAGGGTGTCCTAGTTTTTTTTTGCTGTTGTGGTGGTTTTTGAGGAGCCCGTTGTTCTCTCTGCTTAATCCTTGACTGAGGTTGTTGCTGACCTCTTTAGTTAGGATTTCTGACCTCAAGCTGTCTCTCTATGATGGACATCATGTCAACCATCCGTTCAATAGTTCTTATCAAAGTATCCATCTTAGCATCAGAAGATGAGGTGGATGGTTCATCTTTAATAGTAACTCTCCTCTCATTCCTATCTCTAGCTCTCTTCATCAGCAGATTTGCTTCAACGTTGATCACGTTCTTTTGCATATCTTCTAGTGTAGCTGGATTTCTTCCCCATAATGGGTAAGCCATGTCAGGATCAATTGCATCTGGATAATGTATAAGATCTAAGCCTGGAGGAGGCTTGATCTCAATGGGAATTGCATTATAAATCCTATTAAAGCAAGTATTGAAATCTTGGACTGATTCATTAATATTTCTTTTAATTTTCTCACACTCAGCAAGAAATTTTAAGTGATTTTTCTTTACCTCCCACTGGGCTATAAAAAAATTAGTGAGCTGGTCTGGTGTGGCAATGGAATTAGTAGTGAGAGACTTAAACCAAACTTTGACATCTCCATATAAGATCTGGGCTATAATCCTCATTTTTTCATTGTCAACATCAACTTCCTCCAAATATATGAGGTTAGTGAGCCGCAATATGTTGTCTTGCAGATATGGTGGAGCTTTCATCAAACAAGGGGATTCTTTGGCCATAACCCTGAGGTATGTCATTCAATTGAGCTGGTAATATAAGTGGGCAAATATTTCCATGATTCCTGATGAGCGAAGCGCTCGGTTGAAAACAAGAGGGATTGGTTGAATAGTTAAAGGAACATAAGTTGTAGGTACTGAAGTAGTAGGTATGAATGATGAGGTCGAAGGTGCAGATGAAAAAACTACAATTCATTGAGTTTGAGGTTGAGTTGAGACATAAATTTCCTCTTGATGGTAGAATTGAATCCAATCTTTGATTTCAAGGTCATATTCAGGATTAATCTCTTCGAAAAACCAATCTTTTAGAGCACTAAGGTATAATTCAAGCAATGAATTTACCTCAGATAATCTTAAAGGATCGAATATTATGTCAGATAAAGAGGTTTCAGACTTGGATTTAAACAATGAAAATTCTAATTTCAAATTATATGGTATATCTTCAAAATAAAGTAGCTTAGCGGGTATAGAAACCGATCTTACCAATGGAACTAGTCCTGACCAGAGAGGACTCTTTCCACAAGGTCACAGCCAAGAGGGTTGGATAAATTAGGGTTTTAGGTTAGCTATGAAATAAAAAAGGGTTTGTTTTGATTTGATTGGGTTGCTGGAGGAGGATATTAGGTCAAAGAGGCTAGGTCAGGGCAAATAGGATTAGGGTTGCAGAGATTCAATTGGGCAAGTTGGGTAGAAAGGCTAGCACATTAGGGTTCTTGGGATGGAATGATTTAGATATGTGAGGAGCTAGCAAGAGCATGAAAGATGAATTCTTCCTAAACTGAAAGAAAGATGAACAGACTATGAAAAATTTCCCAAAATAGAGCATGTGAGATGAATTTTGTTTATAAACTTGAAAGTGATCATACAATAGAACTGCAATGAATTATGAAGACAATACATTCAAACATAATGAGACATAAGAAGAAACAATGCTAAACAACCATACCATAGGTATCCCAAAGAAATAATTGCAACACTTTTATTAAGCTCCTGCCAAAATGATTACAATAGAGTCTGTGATTAATATGCCAACATCCAACTGATTCCAACCTGTGAAATGACTGAAAAAATACATGATATAGGACTCAAACAAACTCCTCTCAGCCTCATGGGTCGAATCCATGAGTAGAGAAGCAATTCCACAAAAGCTAATTTGAATACCTAGAGTGTAGAGTGGTCAAACTGACTCATCCCTAACTTAAGTGAACTGATTCATTACACCTCATCATGAGTTTTCATCTAATGTATTTACCCTAGGTAATAGTAAAAACATGATATTGACATTAATTTTCATCAATTACATAATTTAAATCCTCATTTTCCAAAGTGAAAATAATTTTTCAGTAAAAACTGAAAAACTCAAATATTTGTCAAGGGCACAGTGCCAGTGCCAAGGGCGCAGCACTAGTCCCAAGGGCGCAACGCCAATGCCAAGGGCGCAACGCCATTTTGCAAGGATTTTTTGGAGGCCTTCCCAGTGTCCAAATTGCGCTCAGGATGGCTTGTTGGAAAGCATATCCTGTCTAATTTCCAAATATAACTTTAGTTTTCTGAATGGATTTGACTTCCCTTGTCAAAAACGAATTCTCCCACAACTGGTCAAGGGCGCAGCGCCAAGGCAGAAAAAGAGGTAGAACATTGATTTTTTGAGGTTTTTTTCATCTTTTCACCCGCCAGTTGTCCAAAAAAAGCTTCAAAACATTGTTTTATGGAATATACTTGTCATTGTGCATCTTGTGGTGGTCTCATTTTGGCCAAAAAGTGCCTCAAACAAGCGCGCATCACCTAGGGCAAGGCGCCCTTGACAATCTAGTTGTCATAAGACTGTCTAGGTTTGCAAAAAATCACAAAAACTTAAAAATTTTAACCAAAAACTTCTCAAAATTTGATAATTTACTGCTGAGGATGTGGTTAGGCATGAAGTGAGGCTTCAACCAATATGCCAAGCCGCCTTTCCTCTTCTTGCATGGTCAAAGCCTCAATTTTTTCATTGGCTCTTTTGAGCTTGGGCTTTTCAATTTTGTCTCTTTCAACATAGTGCTTGACCTTCTTTCTCAATACATCATTATCTCTCTTTTCCTTCTCCAGAAGCTTCTCCAAGTGCTAGTTAGCTCTGCCAAGCCATGGCTCCCGGTTTTCATTGACTACCACTGCAAGTTGTTCATTCAGAGTGAGCTGATTAGCAAGCTCAGCCTCTTTTTCCCTTTCTAGTGCTAGAGTTATTTTCAACCCTCTATTCTTAGGCCTTCTCCTTGTAACTTGTTCTACTACCTCATCTGTCACACCATATGTTTCAAGTGTCTCTTAAGCAAAATTTTGGCTTTTTCTGCCTCTCTTTGAGCTTTAATGAATTTGTCATCAATGACATGTTTTGTTTGTAGCTGCTGGTTCTCCTACTCAAGAAAGTCAATGAAAAATTTAGACCTGTCAAGATTAGTTTGTAGCTCCTTAATCTTGGCTTATTTCTCCTTAATGATTGTACTAGTGATCTGATCATCATCATGCTCATCTAGGTCAACAAGGTCAAAATCCTGTTTTGCCTCATGGAGGTCCTCCTTCTCATGTCTGATCTTTGCTTGCATCTCTACCTCTTTCATCTTTTGCTTCCCTTTGTCTACCTGCTTTGTTGATGTAGAAGGCAAGGCCCCTTCCACCATGTGTGGAGAAAACACATGCCTGTGACCTCTCTGGTATGTTTTTGTCAATGTCTCTATCTCAACCACATTAGCCTTCTTAGGCTCATTGATCTCAGCTCTGCTAGGTGACCCAATATCAATGTGAAATGGAGATTATGGTAGTGAAATGGGTGAAGAAGGATAATCTGGTGATGATGCATGAACTATGGGCTGAGATGGAGGAATGGATGTGGAAGGATGAGATGATGAAGGCACATCTTGGGCATGCTGAATAGGTGGAGCAATGAATATATCATTAGCTATGAAAGAACTCCATGAAATTTTCATTTTTTTGAGGTGATAGAGGGCTATAATTTTGATGAGGGAATGGTGGAAGATAATGTTCATTTGGTGCTCAGGTTCTCTCCTTTGGATAATATATTCCATCTTGTCAATGCTCCGGAAGAGGTAATAAGGTATGTTGAGCATCCTGACTCTTGTGAAGTGCATGAGGAGCCGGATATGGTAAGTGTAAAGTCTTGAGAACCTACCCTCACAAGAAAAGGATCTCATGATGATTTTCATCATAGGGGCATATCTCTCCAGGAGGTAAGAGGAAGGAAGCTTCCCCTTTCTTTCTTTCTTATGCCTAGGTTTGATGTATGGCTCAAAATAATGCTCCTCCAAGACTTCTTGCTTAAACCATTTTTCCCCAACATTTTGGATTCTGGTGGCAGCTGATATAATGTCAGTGGACAAGGTGAAAGTGACACCAGCAAGGGTTACCTGGTTATCATGGAGATTGGAGATGAATAACCTGCTCAACATAGGATGATGTTGGACTTTTTGTACTGTCTAACAAAATTCAAAACATCCTACATGCTTAAAACATGGCACTGCCATGGGAGATGCCATGAGTTCTCTGGTATTTGTTGGCTCAAGTTTAAGGATTTTCCCTCCTTTGTGTGGCCTCCTCTCCTCTCTTTCTTCTCCCCCACTATAGCTTCTATTTTTCTCTTCTTCCATAGTGTCTTAGTGTGAAAACCATAGGGAGATGGAATGATAGTGAAGAATGATTTTTGGGAAGTGGGAATGGGATGGGGAAATTTAGGGAGATGGGGGAAAGGGTTTATGAAATGAGGGAAGTGACAGGGAGTATTACTGTTATGGGGTTTGGGACAGGGAATTTTATTACAGGTTAGGGATTTTGGGAGCTTAGGAAAATGAGTAGGCTAGGTCTTAGGGTTTCAAAGGAAAAGGGCTTAGGGAAAGGGTATTTTGATATAGGGAGTGAGGATAGGGTAACTATGATGTGGGAAGGGAATGCAAGTGCTAGGGATTAAAATTTGATATGAAATTGGGATTTAGGGAATGATAATAGGGTTTCAAACTTAAAAATAAACACCAACTCTTTAAACAAGATCAAACACCAAAAAATTTACTTGATGAGGAGAGGAATGGTGCAAATGGTAACTTACTTGATTTCTTGAGGCTGTGGAGTACTTTGACTGAAGGTTTGAAGGTGATAGCACAAGTTTTGGAGCTCCTGAGTGTTTGCAGGCAAGGGCACAACATCGGTGATAAGGGTGCAAAGCACAATGCGGTGCATCACAAAAAATCCAGGGGCATAGTGCACAATGAAAGGGTGCAGCATAAAACCCAAGGGGCTGACTCTGTTTTTGCAAATTTCACCTTCCTCCTTGAATTTTCGTGCTTTGTTGAAGTTGCTTGATGTTGGCAAGAGAGAATGAAGTTTGAATTGATGCTCTTTGGGTTCAAATACTTCGTGAGATTTGATTTTGATAATTTTGAAACCCACTTTTGCAATGTTTAATTTCACTTTTAAAACTTTGCAAAATACCCTATAACTATTTTTGTTTTCTTTGTAGATTGATCATGCTGGAGTAGGGACTCTTCATATTTTGGAATTTGATGTGTTTGGCATATGGAACTGAGTTGGCAACTTTGGGAAATTGAGTACTTATTACATATAATGAACATAAAATTACACAAAATAAAATAAAATTACATCTCTATTTTTTTGAAATAAAATTACATTTAAGAATGAAACTCACACTTGAAATCAAAATTACAAATTTCGAAAACATATTTACATGTTTGCAAATCCTCTTTACATGGTAAAGGGGTATTATTTGGATCACTCTCATTATTTTGCTGACCTTATGCAATGAAATGGTGTTTTATTTGGACCTTGGAAAATGAAAACCTAGAGACCTAATGAAGACCTTGAGTGACCAGACTTCATGATGACCTGACTAACATAATGACATGATGAAATGGAATTTCATGACTGAATTATGCTCAGCAAGACATGAAGGCGGGCCAGCAAGTCAGGTGCTTCTGGGCTCTTGTTTCCACCTGAGCCGATTAAAAGTTTGGTTTCAATTTATCCTAGAAAGTGTAGGTACAAGAGGATGGCTTGTTCAATTGTCGTGAAGGGGAAAAGTGGCCCAAGCTCGAGAGGCCACGACAAAAGGACTAAGGGGTCTCTGGTGCCTTGCTAACCCAACTCCTCTGGGGGTCGAGCTCAGGGCCACAAACTGATATCAAGCATCATAAATGATGTGGCCACAACATATCATGAGGTAAATTCAGAAGAAATTCGATAATTAATTGAAGAATGGGAAGAGGACTTGAAGAAATAGGTAGGCATGATGGACATAGACATGGAGGATTGACATGTTCTAGTGTCGCATCCAAGGCACACCCGCGGCCGAACTACAAAGTCTAAGAAAAATATGTTCTTGTATTGGTTAATGAAAAGTATTGTGGCAAAAATCCTTGGAGAATATTTCCGTGGGTATGACAACGATAATGCACAAATTTCCTTATTATAAAAAGGAGTTTTAAAAAATCTAGTTCCAACTGGAAAAGCAGGATGGCAGACCGCGTCGCATTCAAGAGCATATCCCTTGCATTCCATAGACAGAGCTTCCGTGTTCCACTACTAAGGACCTGACTCTGGTGGAGTATGTTGATGATGATGACTAGTTCAATAGCTATGTCCTTAGTTTTCTATTTTCTGTATGTAGGAAAACTTTAAATTTCAGTATGATGATAGTTATGTTTTAAGGTATCTAGAGTATATGTAGTTTAAATACAATTAAACATATATGGCTTATCATGTTGTTAGGTGGCTAACAGACTTGGTTTCCCTCTGGGAAAGTTGAGGCCACCAGACTATTTGCATGTGGATCTAGGTTGCATTTTCTAAATTAATGAAAATGAAAGGACATACCGAGCTTACAAAAAAAATTACAAAACAGAACAAAAAATAAATAAATAAATAAAACAAAAAAAAGACAAAAAAAGAAGTTAAAAAATAGTAATAACAAGTAAATATAAATATATATTAAAACATTAAAAATAAAATATTTAAAACATAATAAATATTAAGTTATAAAACAAATTATATATATATATATATATATATATATATATATATATATATATATATATATATATATTAAAATTAAAAAATACATTGAATATTAAAAAAAAAAAATGTTGAAAAAAATTTAACAAACAATGTTTTTAAGGGGGTGATCACCCTGCCCCATTGCCCAAGGGTTGCAGGTAGAGAAACAAGGGTGGTGCATTGCTCGCGCCCCTCTGGCGCTAGGGCGGGGTGACCACCTCGTAAAAAAAATTGTTTTTTATTTTATTTTAATTTATTTTAATGTGAATTTTGATGTTTTTTTTTTAATTCTTTTTTATTTTTATTTTTGTTAGTCAATAAGCTGCTATTATATTATCAAGAAAATGTAGATTACATAGTGTTGGTCAACGAATATCTCAACTTCACTCTAATTGGATTTGTTAGATAGGAGAGATGGATTATAGTGCATAATATTTTTCCATTCATATCTTATTTCTGTAGGGTCGAAAAGACATACATACCAAAAGAGAGACAAAATCAACAAACATCCAGTAGTCTGCATATCAAGGTGGTGGTTGGACATGATGAGTGGGAGAAGTAGCTATAGGGCCATGTCCTTCATGTACATGAAAATCGATGTGCTCCAGTCTCATTTCAATATCATTGGTTTGACACTAGCTTTGACACAAATTAGCCAATTACTCAATTGTCTCATTCTGGTTGTATTGAACGTCATTGATATAGGTCACCAACTCATTTTATTCCTTGTATCTATGTTCCCAAAGGATATCTAGGTTGGCCTAGATTCCTCTTAGTTGCTCAGCAATCGAGTCCAAAGAGGAGGGTTGAACCACATGTCTGCGGGAGTGGGTTGGGTCCTGGGAAATTTCACCCTCCCTCTCCATAATCCTTAACTCGTCATCACTGTGAGCTTCCCCTCTGTCCCTCCCAGCTCCTCGTGGCCCCCGCTAATCGTCTCCTTAGTTTGGTCTTCCTCGCTGGCAAAGCATCCTTGCACAACACAATTCCCCCCAACCCTGCACTGACATACTTCCACCTTCCCCAATTGGACTGACTTGTTCCCATTCCCGAAGTACCCAAAGTTGAAGACAATAAACCGACCAAGGATTGAAACGAGAAGACCAATACACCCATTGAGATCGCAACTCCAAAATGTTAA
Source organism: Pinus albicaulis (assembly GCA_034641835.2). Taxonomy (NCBI): domain Eukaryota; kingdom Viridiplantae; phylum Streptophyta; class Pinopsida; order Pinales; family Pinaceae; genus Pinus; species Pinus albicaulis. The sequence goes on along the minus strand of CM076580.1, from coordinate 243,239,598 downwards.
CATGAGATATTTAGTGTGGATTCACCACAGGATATAGGGTGCCTTGCCCATACTCCAACAAACCCCAAAGTCCTAACTAAGAAGGAGCACCCTCGACACTTATTTTGCCCCCAAGTGACTCCAAATCCTAATAGACTCAAACTCACCCATTTAACACACAATGAATAAAAAACCTCCCCCCTAGATTAATAAAGACCAGCTCAGGAACCTCCCCAAAACCAAGAGTCTTGGTATCCACATGCAAACCTCATAGGTGAAATAATAAAGGGGATCTGTCACCTCACATTAGAAACACTAGATTACACTATGAACCAAGAGAATACAAGCACTGTGATACTCTGCACAGGCCCAACCCCTTCCCTTCTCAAATAAACAAACCTTTTAAATTGGAAACATGCCCAATTCATATAGAATTGAAGCATGACAAAAATGAAGATACAAAGCCCAGAACCACTTAGACTAAACACACTTCCAACATACAAGAGCACCAAGATCATGTTCTTCCACCACTTTACTGAAAACACAAAGAACCTAGCTATAACACACAATCTGAAGAATAAAAGTACCTTAGTACCGGTGAATTCAGACAAGTCCAAAGGCCATCACTGACTGAAGATAATAGTGGTGGCGTTATCCAGTTCTTGACTTCTTAGGGATCTTTAGAGGTGGAAATTTGTCGCTTCAGGATCCCAAATGAACACTTGATTTCACTTCCTGCCAGTTGCTCGAATACACTTGCATGCTTCTACTACAAGGTTCCCACTTCGGCTTACTAGTGGAGCCTTCCTAGCATACTGAGCAGGAGCTATCCACCTAAATTCCTTTCTTCATTTCCCAGCTAACTAATCTGCCTGCTCCCATCATAGCTTGGATAATAAGCATTCCCATGGTCTCCAAACGCTTCGAAGTCCGATTATCTGAATGATGATAATCAATTACATGCTTTAGCATGGATGTCGCATGTGGAAGTGAGGTTTCCCTGTGACCACACATGTTTCCGCTTGATCACCCTCATCGGGGACCTTTCTAATGTTTTAAAAAAATATTATGTTTTTTTTCTTTATTTATTTTTAATTTGGTTTTTTATTTTATTAATGGTTAGAAGTGTCAAAAATATACCCTCGAAAAAAAAAGGTTGAGGTTGCATCAACGCTTCTCAAAATCCACATGAAAATCATCAATATCTTAAAAACATTATCCATACTTAATATATCAAAAAATTTCAAGTGCCAAAAATAAACCAAAAAAAGGAATTAATGTTGCATCGATTTTTTTTTAAACTAACATAAAAATCATTAACATTTTTAAAAAAATGTACATACTTAATGCATAAGAAAATTTAAAATGTCAAAAATATGCTCCAAAAATAAAATGTTGATTCTGCATCACTACTTTTCAAAATCAAATAATTTTTTGCAATCTGGAAAAAATGAAAACTCAATACAATTCTAGTTAATACCTTTATTATTTTCTTAACTAATTTTTGCAAAATTATAGATTTCCTTTAACCAATCTAATCTGAAAATCTAAGTATGGAGAAAGAAAAGACACTATGTTATCTATGGCTTCACCCAACCCAAATTTTATTTTATTGTGAATAACATATCATTTTGGAAATGTTAGGTTTAAAATAAATTGAACTAGTTGGGAGGACTATAATTGGGGTTTTTTTTAGTTGTACATCACTTTGATCAATAAAAATTGTGATATTGTATCTATGTCTTATACATTATTTATTTTTAATTGTGTTAATTTTTCTAATATATTATTATATTTATTTTTTTTACAAAATTGGTGTATATATGCTTCAATTTTCATAGTTTTAAGAGAAACTGTTATATATTTATAATTGGATAGTTCATAAGCCAATTCTTAGATTTATTAACTTTAGGATTCAATGCTAATTGGTTTCCTAGCCTAACAAATTAATTATGGCTTTGATATAATATTTTTAATATTATTATTATTATTATTATTTATTTATTTTTAGCTTATATCACTGCAGAAAATTAAATCCAATTTACAATTATTATACCTGCTGTACATATATATTGCATTAAGTTGCTTACTAATTTAACATTAATTCAACTCTCATTTCAATTTTTTTATATTTTTAACATAGTTTAACTTTAATATTTTTATTATTTATTTATTCTTATTATTAATATATATTTTTCTTCCTTCTCATTAGTTTACACTTTTTACTTTTATTGCAGAAAGCATCGTGATTCTAGTCTACAAAGGAGTTCTAGTCTACAAAGGAGGCAGGGGCATTAAGATTATTCGTCCATATCGTGTGCAGTACAAGTACGTGAGTCTGCAAAGGAGGCAAGGGCATTAAGATTATTTGTCCATACCGTGTCCATATCGTGTGCAGTACAAGTACGTGCGTCTGCAAAGGAGGCAAGGGCATTAAGATTATTTGTCCATACTGTGTGGGCGAGTCTTATTTCAACTACCATAGGCCCATTAATGCAGGCCGCTGATGCCCACCCTCGGATTAAAGCCGTAGATCATTGTGCGGTGGGCATCAGCTGCCTGGCCACATTAATGGGCATATGGTAGCAGAAATAAGGCTCGCCTACCGTGTGCAGTACAAGTACATGTGTGGGATTTTAAGTGTTCATTCTATCATAAAATCCACACAGCATAGGTCGCTGTAATGAAATAACATATGATAGAAAAAAATTTAATGTTTTTTATTGCGAGTATATAATTATTAATTTTAATAATTTTTTAGTCATTGCACCATAAATTCCAAAGTTCAATTATGCCACAAATGATCCATATTCTGTTCAATTATCTATGCGGCATAAATCAAATACATGAAGAAAAAAAAAAAAAACGCACTCACTTGAAGTTTGTGAGGAAATAACAATATTTTAAAGTTCAGTTTATAATATTCACTTTTCAACATGGTAATACTTATTTTTCAATATGGTAAGAAAGCTATCTATTAAGGATGATTTATGGTGATTACCAAATACAAAGATTCTGACCATGTTACAATCTATTTATTAAATGTATAGTTGGAATAACTTAGCAACTATTTGTATTTTCTATTTATTGTCTTTTTTTATCTATGTGAAAATAGTGTTAAGGACAAGAAGTGTCAAAATCATTTTATTTTTATATTTTTGATGGTGAATTAAAATGATATTTTTTTATTAAATATTTGTGTTAGATTTAAAATTAATTTTAATTTTTAATATCAGATATAATAATTTTTCATTTTTCATAATGTAAAAGAATTTAAAAAAATAGAATTGATATATTGCATGATAAAATTAAGTAAGATGATATAATTCATATTTGTATTTATTAATTATTTTAATTATACAAATTTTAAATTTAAATTAAATTATCTTTGAAATAAATTTTATCATTTTTGTATTACTATTTATTTTAATTATAAAAATTTAAAATAAATTATTTTTTAATAAATTTAATTGTAAAAAATTATTAGGATTAAAATAATGTTAAATAAATCTAATACAAATAATAATATTTAAAATTATGATTTATTTTTTAATAATTTGAATAATTTGGATTATGTTAAATAGTTACAGTGAACAATTATTATTTTTCTAACTCAGATTCAAATTTTTACCAATCACATGATGAATATTAATATTTTGATGATTATTACTAAAATTAGTTATATTTAAACAAAGCGGCACCTTTATTACAAAGAAAATCCTCATAAACATACTCAAACTCAAATTGCAACATTACTATAATTACATTAAGCTATAAGTAATAGTTACTCTGTAGCACTTGTTAACTTTCTGCATATACAATATTTTTGCATTTATTAGTTGAGAGAAACATTCATAATAACCTTTCATACCTATCTAGGATCAAACCTACATACTACTCTAATACTTACTGAAAATTAACTACTAAGATAAAGTACATGTTTTTAAAATTATTGTGCACACATAACTAGAGAAATAGTACTCTTAAGAGGAATGACTCCAGTACCTCAAGTAACTAATAAACCTAAGGTAGTTAGTGAGTTTAAGGTTTTAAATAGCACATTCGTTTCCATCCCTAATAAAGGTATTTTCAGTATTGTGCTTGATTGGTTTTTTTCAAGCATTAATTTTATTAGTGACCCTTCATCGTTGAGGAGGCCTTTAAAAATTTACATATATACAAAAATGACTCTTATGGGATTTTGAATTCAAAAATGGATTTTAATACAAAATATGTATTATAGATATCAATTTAAAAAAAAACAATAGGACTTAAGATGATGATGTCAATTAGGGAAAGAAGGAAAACCTTTTTCTTTTCATATTTTTGATGCCTAAAGTCTTGAGTTTTCTAACCCAAATGCTTTTATGGTAATATAAAAGAAATAATCAAGTAGATATTTTGGTTTTTTCATGCTTTTCTGGTAATATAAAAGAAGTAATCAAGTATATATTTTGGTTTTTTCATTTTTCTAAGTTAACATGAGACTGGGCTCCAATCCTATGTTGTCAATGCCTTCTCATGTCCATTGTCAGGAACTCTACACTCCTACTATGTGTGCAATGTTTATTGTTGATATCGAATTAGGCTAGAGCCTCACTAATAAAGGTTCGGTTTAGTCACCAGATCATGATAGGATTGAAATGACCACTAAAATGGTTAACCATAAATAAACGGGTGATTAGGAAACCCTAATGGTCTAACAAACCCCTTAAGTTAGGTTTACATTAAATATTCTCACATCTTCCTTTCAACACAACTTGGAGAATCTATGAGTGACATTATCTCAACACCACCTTTTAATGAAATGTCATTATAACCACACCATGACTACAATTTGTCCTATAAAATATTAGAAAGATACCACAGTTCCTATAATTTCTCCCTTAACACAACCATGGTATAATTATTGACGACCAACAAACATCACCATGATAAGAGATATTATAATCGTGCCCTCCACAACATCTACACTCAATCCACTTTGGAACATAGTGAAGTGAACTTGTGCAACAAGGATTACAATAGAGACTCATTCTTTAAATATTAAAACATCCAAAACATCATACAAAAAGGCAGAGCAATAAAAGTTTGTGCAAAAATTATTAGAATAAGTTCTCAATTAGCATTGTCAAGAATAGTACAAATTTGAAAATCAAATAAACATAGCCTTCTTTTCTCAACAACCCTTTCAGTGGTGTAAAAAAGAATAGTTCATTGATTCATTAATAACCTAAGAAATTCCTAAGCCTTTACCTGCTTCAATTTTCCCAAATAGTGGCATCAACAAACAACTGTCAACTTTTATTGACCAATCAAAATCCATCCATGGATTTTCAACAACATCAAGTTGGTTTTATACATCCCAACAAGTTCAATAATATTTCCCATTAAAATAATTCTAGGGATCACAATAGTGAATAAGGTTCACATACAAGGCCTCTAATCAAAGTTGTTATGCATGAATAATTTTCCAACAAAATGTTACAACAATAGTTAATCAATCAATCAACCAATCAACATGAATAAAGAGAAGTATTATAGGATTATACGATGGACGATATACATACATATGAATTCCTAAAGAACATGTTCAAATGTTTCATTTTACACCTCTTCCATAGATTTGTAAGCATCACTACCACCATACCAAAAAATATAACTCTTTAATGAACTTGCCCAATGTTTGTGATGAGGATGTTGATATGGAAAAGAGTCATGTTCCTAATACTATAAGATGTGATACTCCCTAAACCACAATATAGTGTGTCCCTACAAATCATTAGATTTTTCATCTATCTCTAACTCAAGCATACTAACATTCACCAAATCATTAGTCATTGTAGGTTGTGCTCCTAGAAAACTCAATGGAATGCTTCCCCCCTACAACAAATAAAACAACATTGATGATGTCTCACCATCTCCAAGTCCTTTCATAAGTGTCATCTCAAGCTCTATCGAAAAATTAATAGTCTATCCACTTTTCCCAAGTCCACCTATAAATTATAATCCACTTTGTATGTTTCTCAATTCTAGGGGAGGCTAGTGCATTGGTAACCAACAATGCACAAGTAAACATTGAGATTATCCTCATCCACAAAGATTACTACTACCATAAACCATTAGAGGTATCATTTGAAACATCTTCTGAAGCATCATCATTAATAAATTGCAAATAAAGACATCTAACTTGTTCTTTCAAACCCGCAAATAACTCTTTCTTATCACATTGGTCATTTATGAGGTTTTGATAGAGATTCTTATTGCTTTTGTTTAGCTCATCTATACTATATGTTAAGATTTTAGCAAGGTCAAAAAGTTAATTAAAAGAAAATTTGTTTATGTTAATGACAATATTCCAAATTATCTTTTAAAACTTATTAACTTGGTAACTTTTTAAACCACGCCTTGGTTAAGGTCACCCTTGTTCTTGATTGTCTTGTCCTTCTCATCAACCAAAGAAAGAAGAATATACTTTATATTTAATTTCTAGTACTTTCTAGAGATGACCATGATGTGTGAGTGGAGAACATGAAGTGTGAAGGCCCTTGCACAACACTTGTTAGAAATACCCTACCAACTAAACCAATGTCCTTACTTCAAATAAGCTCTAATACCTACTTTTTAGGTGCTAAATAAATTATTTTTTCCCTTTTTTTTCAACCAAATATGTTTTGGGTGTGTTGTAATATTTCAACAACTCCACATGTTGTTACGTTGCACTGGGAACAAGCAGGGGGGCATCATCCCATTTGAATGGGGTTCGGGGAAATGCTCTGAGAGAAAAAAAAAATTGTGGACCCAAGGATGGGGGCGCAAACCTAAAGATGGTGGGTGAACCTATCCATGGTTTTGCACATGGTTTTGGGCATGATAGTTTTCACCCACGGTATTTTGCATATCTGACCAAGAGAACTATGGCTATTTTCTAATCTAGGGTTAATGGATTGGGGTTTATGAATGCTTTGACATGTATATATATGTATTGTAACATTAAAATGAATATAATGAAAATTTAATATGGTTCTCCCAGTTTGGGTTCCAAGAGAAAATCTTTGCGTAGTTGTTTTTATGTTATCACCATATTTTAAGAATCTGTTTGCAGGTAATTTTTGTACAGAGTTAAAACCTACAATATGAAGGTGGAATATGGGAGGATTTGAATCATGACCTCTTACAACTCACAACAAAATCCAAAACAATTCTTGACATAAATTCAAACATTTTTTTTTAATTATAAAATTAATATTACCTTCCATTCAAGATCTTTGTATAAACTTAATACAATTCTATCAAGGCTTGAATCTAAAAAATTTTGGTTGGAATTATTTGAGTTTGTTCACAATGATGACTCTCTTCTTTTCCACAAGAGGTTCTTTCTTTGGCAAGCAAGGGTCTCCTCTTTGAAAGCTAGGTGACTCTTTACTTCATACGAGTTATATTCTTAACAAAAGCCCCACATGGATCCTCTTCAACACAATCAAAAGGAAACTATTCCCACATGGGTGGAAACAACAATTCTCACCTCAAATTGCAAAGGTAGTAATGCCACATTCAATAGATTTTAGATCCTACAATCCAATAACAACTTTAAGATCCAACATAAATTTGGTTTACAAACTATCTTCACAAAATATAAAAAGGTGTTGTTACCATTGTGGGCTTCCATTTACAAATACTGACAAAAAATCATTGCATGATTTGTAGATTATTGTGTTATACTTGTTACTTTCCGGAGTATGATTTCAATGACAATTGTTGGACTCAACAAGTTTTTTTCCACTACAAACTATACATCTATTGCACATTGACTACTGACATTTTTTCAACAAATTAGATTTTACATCCATTGGCCATGAAATGGCCACACTTTGCAAACTCTGAATTTTCTTTTGCTAAGCATTTGGCACTCTAGTTGGGATATCCTTTAAGATTTGGAGAGTGTGTTGTTGATGCTTGATGTGATCTTCCATTGCTTGAACCTTATAATTTTCTCTTAAAGACGATGTGATGGATGGTATTGGTATCCATAAATTTCCACAAATGGGGTCATTTTTGTTGTGGTATGGAAGGAAGTGTTATACCACCATTTTTCCAAAGGTAACCACTTCACTCGATGTGTCTGTTTATTAGATACAAAGCAACAAATATATACTTCCAAGCATTTGTTCACTATCTTAGTTTTGTTGTCATATTGAGAATGATAAGATGATCTATGATCTAATTGAGTACCAAGACAAGAAAATACTTATGTCCAAAAATTCCAGTGAAAATGGTATCTATGTCACTTACAATAATATTTGGGCTTCCATGTAGCTTTTGAATTGTTTCCATAAATGTAGTAGCAACTGTGTTGGATTTGAAAAGATGAGATAATGAAAAAAGTATGCATACTTAGTAAGTCTATCAACTACCGCCATGATGACACTCTTTCCTTCAGACTTGGGTAAACCTGTGATAAAATCCATTAAGACCTCCTCCCAACACTGACTTGGAATGGATAAGGGTGGTAACAAACCTGGGAATTGAATGTCTCAACTTTATTTTGTTGGAAAACCAAACATTTTTCCACAAACTTCTGAATATCAAATTGAAGGCCATCCAAAAACAATTCCTTCTTGACCCTATGGTAAGATTTTAAGAATACTGAGTGGCCTTAAACGAGAGGTGTGCAATTCCAAAAGAATATTTTGTTTGAGTTGGGAATTCTTACATAGATATAAGTGATCTTTGTACCATAATGAGTAATTTTTACAAATAAATGTATAAGATGTACTGGGATCATGCTGCAACTTTTGAATGAGTTCCACACATTTTCGTCTTTCTTCCATTCATTCCTTGCTTCTGTTATCCAATCAAGTTGGATAATAAAAATGGCACAAAGAAATGATTCTGCATCCTCATCCCTTCTTGAGAGTGCATATACAACAACATTTTTCTTCCCTTCTTTGTATATGATTTCAAAGTCATAAATCAACATGTTTGTGACACATTTTTGCTACACTTCTGAAGATAATCTTTGTTCCAAAAAGTATTTAAGACTATCATGATTTATTTTTACCTTGAAGTGTCTTCCCATTAGGTAAGAGCACCATTGCTTCAGGGCATGTAGTATTGTCAACATTTCTTTCTCATAAATAGGTTTATGTAAATACTTTCCCTTGGTTTTACAACTTTCAAAAGCAATGGGTCTTTCTTCTTACATTAAACAACACCAATTCCATTTACAGAGGCATCACATTCCACAATAAAGGTTTTATGAAGTCTGGTGTAGCCAAGACCAGATCTTGGCAGATTTCCTCTTTAAGTTGTTTAAAGGCCTTAGTTTCTTATGGAGTCCAAAAAAATGCATCTTTCTTCCATAATGTTGTTAGAGGTGTTGTTACTTTCCCATAATTCTTAAAAAACTTGCGATAATACCATGTCAACCCCTGAAATCCTCGAAGATTCTTTAGGGCTGTGGGGATTTTCCATTTCCTTGGTGACTTTAATTTTGTTAGGTTTTACCTTAACACCCTCATGAGATACAATATGACCTAAATATTCCACCTCTAGTACCCCAAATCAACATTTGGAGAGTTTTTCATACGATTATTTCTCCTCTAATAGTTTAAGCACCTTGTCAACATGTTGAACATGATCTTTCCAAGACTTGTTGTAGATTAGTATATAATCAAAAAATACTAACACAAAAGCTCTAAGAAAATGTTCGAAAGTGGAATTCATCAAACCTTTAAATGTGGAAGGTGCATTAGTAAGGCTAAAAGGCATGACCAAAAATTCATAATAACCTTCATGAGTTTTGAATTTTGTTTTTGGAGTTTCTTTTGTATTCATTCTAATTTGATGATATTTGGAACGAAGATTCAACTTGGTGAAGTAAATTGCTCCATTTAACACATCCAACAATTTATCAATGACAAGAATGGGAAATATATTTTTAATAGTGAGATTATTGAGCTCTCTATAATTTGGGCACATATGCCATGATCCATCCTTCTCGTGCACCAATACTACTAGAGAAGAGAAAGGACAATGACTAGGTTGAATTATACCCACCAATGCATTACAAGATATGATCATATTAATTTCTTCTTTCTTTGGGTCTAGTTCCTAGTGTATATCCTCTTGTTTTGTTGTTTCGTGTTCTTTTTCTTCCTCCTCTTCAAAATCTATGTAAAATGATTTCTTCTCAACACACTTATGACCTTTGGTGTATTTGTTATCACAACTGTAGCAAATCCATTTTTCTATTTTTTCCTCTATTTGTTTTGGTGTCAACCTTGTAGGTTGTGAGAGGCTAGGAGAAAAAACACTTCCATATTTATAGTTATGAAAGGTAAACCTCCTTGTTGCCATAATTTTTCTTTCAACTTTTCTTGCCACCTTGAATGCATTTTCCAATGAATTTGGTTCTCAAAGGGGAACATCATGTTGGATGTTATCCTTTAAAGTCCCTATGAAGACATCAATCATACACTCCTCTAGAATATCGGTTACCTAGATATTCAATCTTTGGAAGTCCTCAAAGTGCTCCGCCATTGAACCTTTTTGTTTGAGATTTATTAATTGGTTAAAGAAGGTATTTATTTTTGTATCCTCATTATGTGCTACCAATTCCTTTGTAAATATTTTCCATGTGACAAATGATTTACGAGAACAAAGAGATCAATTCCACACAAACTGATTGGGTTCTAAATATAAAGATGCAATGCATCCCTTTTGTGTGTGTGACACATCATGTAGATCAAAGAATTTCTCCACATGTAATATCCATGTTACCAGATCCTTGTCATCAAACTTCCTCATATCTATCTTCAGAATGTTGTTAGTCTTCAACCATTGTTGGAGTTTCTAAAATCATAATTCATATTCCTTTTTTCCTCAACCTTATTTTCATGGAATACCTTGTCACCACTGGGAATCCTTTTCTACAACACCTTTTTCAAACGTTCCTTCAACCCTTCCATCTTGAAATTCATCATTGCTTCCATGTATGTTTTTAAACCATCCATGTCTCCTTTTAAACCATCAATCCTAACATTCATCATTGGTTCCTTCAGCCCTTCCATTTTGACATTCATCATTACCTCCATGTACGTTTTTAAACCATCCATGTACCCTTTTAAACCATCAATCTTAACATTCATCATTGCTTCCAATTAGGGTCACAATATAATCAAAGCCTACATAACAATAATAATGTAAGAGCACAACAATAACAATACTGGGATTCTATGGGGCACAAAAATAAGAATACGGGGTATACATGGGGCACAACAATAACAAAATGAGGATACGTATGTATTATAATAGAGACTGAAGCAACAAAAATATAGCTCATTTACTTTAAATGTAAAATACACAAATGTATTTTGTAAATAATATTTTATTAATAACATGAAAATGTACAAGGATGTTGAATGTTAAAATGAGGCTCTGCTTATATATCTAGGCAGATGTCCTTTCATGACTAGGCATGTCTTTTAGATATGCCTTTTCACTTAACTAATGACTATTTAACATAATCATTATTTTTATTATTTATTATTTACATTATTTATATTTATTTTATTTTTTATGAATTATATTTATAACATTGCCTCTTTCTCTGAAAAGATTTGTCCTCAATGCTTAATTGACGACAATTTCCTTCATGTTGCCTAGTCATTCCAGCATTTGTAAATGGTATTGTTTAACTTAATCCATTTCCTCTCTCCCTTATTTCTTTATTTATTTTTTCTTTTTCAATCTCTCTTTCTCTCTCACACACACACATAATAATGAAAAAATTAATATATTTAAAATAATATATATATATATATATATATATATATATATATATATATTAACTATATTAAAAAATTAATATAAAATAACTTTATAATTGAATAAAGTTAATAATGACATTGCCTTCCTTCAAGTACAATTTCCCCACGTTTTCGGTGTTTTATCGAATGAATTTAGTAACCTCCCCAGGCACAACATGCAGAACCACCATTTTCAGAAATCCCTACGTGGGCATGGTAGGCAACGTATATCGAACGTAGCGACGGATGGCGTCGTTATCGAGGAAGTCAAGAATTGTCGGCGGCAGACTTAGGAACCACGTTGAAGATCTCTCTCAAGCATGTCGAGATAGCCATATCGCCGCGCAGGTTGTTGAAGAGAGCACCATCGTCGCCATTATTGTGGCCGATAAGCTCTACGAAAATGCAGCCGAGAGATCATATGCCAATGGTGAGGCTGTAATAACAGTTGTCATCGGCATCGTCAGTGAATAGGAGCTCTGGCGATTTGTATGATACAAACACCAACAACCAGCGTCGCATAGTTTTACGAGTTGGTTGGGTGCAGTGATAATATTTTGGGGTTTCAGGTCTCGGTGGAGGATGTTTGCAGAGTCCAAGTGGTGGATGACCTGTAGCAACTGGTTTAGAATCAATTTTCATTAATCTGAACATAATATTTGAACAACATCTTTCACTCAAACTTATTTGTGGTCTTATTCTTCCCCACCTTTTCCATCATCCTTGTCTTTTTCAAAATATCCCTCTTTCCCATAATGGATTTTTTGTTTTTCAAATATGTCATCTTCATAATTATCTTCAAAAATATCTTCTTCTTTTTCTTCTTCCACATCATGATCAACTTCGTCTCCATTATCATCGTGATCTATATCATTTTCATATTCATCATTATCTATTACATCTTCTTTTTCATTATCATCATTCTAATTAAAATCTTCTTCATCTTATTTCGTTTCTTCACCATTGCTATCATCTTTCTTATTATGTATTTCTGCATATCTTTCTTTTAGACATGTTGTAAATTTTGCACGTGATTTTTCTAATTGTTGAAACTTTTCCTGAATTTTACTTAACTGCTCAATGAATTTAAGGCAAAAACTTATCGGCATATTGTGTGGCAGATAACATTTAAATACTCGCGTGGCTCTGATACCACTGAAGCAACAAAAATGTAACTTGTTGACTTTAAATGTAAAATACACAAATGTATTTTGTAAATAATATTTTATTAGTAATATGAAAATGTACAAGGATGTTGAATGTTAAAATGAGGCCCTTCTTATATATCTAGGTATGTGTCCTTTCATGACTAGGTATGTCTTTTAGACATGTCTTTTCACTTAACTAATGACTATTTAACATAATCATTATTTTGATTATTTATTATTTACATTATTTAAATTTATTTTATTTGTTATGAATTATATTCATAACAGATACCTAACACAATGTGTGTATTATGTATATCAAATAAGGCTAAAGTATCACCAATAAATCGCTTAAGGGTTTATGACTAAGATCCCAAAGGGAGAGATTCAAGAAACCAACAATGTGGTTAACCATGAACAAAAGGTGTTAACAAGTGATCGCAATGGTCAAACAAATGACTCACACTAATTTTAAATATTCTCACACTTTAACATAGAGCTTTTATTTCTATTATGAAAAAATGAAGTGAATTTATTTTTAGTTTCCTTGTATGATAGTTCCTTAATTTGTGCAACGTCCACTTGAAAATTGGGGTGCGCAATGGTAAATTGGACCTTATATTGGATGGTTGGCTTATTGAAAAATTAGGAAAACCCCCCCTATGGGTGCACTCTCCCCTAGTTCATCTCATTCTTGCATATCATGTATAGGCCTCACCATAGCGCAAGTTGGTTAGTTCAAGTGCATAATGAACAAAGGAGAAAAAATGCACAGTAAATAGTTTTCACCTCTTCAATGTTAGAATGAAAAATAACCCTCGCATGAGTTGGTTATATCTAGGAGAAACACCATGAACAAAAAAATGATGAAGGTTACAATCAACCTTTAAATATTTATGAGGTGGGACCTAAACCTTGATGATCATGACCCTCCTTGAGTCATGTGATTTGTTAGTGTTTATTACAACTTGAATTGACCGCCATGTTTGGTTATGCAATGCTTTGTTTCTAGCCATTGGGCTATATGATGGTCTTTGTTTCCCTTATAAGCCCTTTGGGCTTAATCTCTCATCAATTTTGTTGTGGTGGTTGCTAGTTTCTAGATTATAATGCACATCTTCTATTCTAAATTGCTTATTAATATAGTAACAAAATCATTTTACTCTAAATAAGATCAATAATTAGACATTGGGAGTATCAAATAAACTACATCTCATTAGAAATTCTATGTAACTAACTCCTTGAAATACGAATCAATTAATTTGAACTGTTCTCCTACAATTTGTTGTATTAATCTCCAATTTTGTATGCAAGTTATAAAATGAAAATGAATTAGTTCAAATACAAAAACAAACTTCACTGAAAAACATAACAAAATGTGTTTCATAAAAATTGAAGACTTAGTCACAAAAAATATTAAATTTTAAATTTTTTCTCTTCTTTAATGGGAAACATTGGAAAGAGTGTTGGAGGGATCAAAAATGTTTTTTAGGTTAACAACTTGTAATTGATGAACCAAACTTAGTTGAGGAAATGCAACATAATAGTACACTGCTTTGCAGTTTAACCAATCTAACAAGGAAAAGGCGAATAACACACAATATTGAAAAATGGAAGGAAATACTTCAAATGGAACTACTTTTATTTGAGAAAGGGAAACTCTATGATGGAACTTTGAGCATGCTTCCTTGAAAATGATGTTAAAAGTTATATGATAAAATAATTAATGCCTTATGATGAATTTTCGCCACTTTGTTGCGTTAATCTACAATTATGTATGTCAATTGTGAAACGAAAATCAATTGGTTCAAGTACAAAAACAAGCCTTATTGAGAAACATAGACATAATATTACTCATAGAAATTGAAGACTTGATCATGAATAATTCTATTTTAAAAAATTCTTATTTAATGGGAAACCATGGAAAGATTTCTAAAGAGATCATCAAAATTAATTTTTATGTTAACTACTTATAATTGAATGATAAGACCAATCCAAAACCTAATAGTACATAATTTTTTTTTGTAAACTTCGACTACAGATTTCTATTAATAACAAAAGATATTACACCGAAAACCTTCAATACACCAAAATAGTAGCTTAGGAGATCTTATCTTCAACCCAGGATAACCATAGATACACTAGAACTAACACAGATCAAATTTTACCAAGATGAGACTACCCTGCTCTAATGCAAGAACACGAAAACTACAAAATATAAGTTTACTATCCAACATTATCCCTTAGGCTTTTGAAACTGGCCCATACAAAATACCAAAAACGTGCTTCTAAAATACATATTATCAAAGCATTGGGATTGCTGAAAAAACATCATAAGACTTCTTACAAAAATACATATACTAACCAACAGTAAACACTAAAATAATATGCATGGTGGACTTGTTAGTTCGCGATGCTAACTAGCGAGAGAGGAGAAGAGTTTGCACGAGGAGAGGTTTGAGTTGGATCATTGACGACTACAGGCACCTCATGCTGCTCATTAGAGTCATTATCTGAAGATACCACAAGTCGCTCCACCCGATTTAGTCTGACCATAGTGTCATCCAACTTGTACCTGATGTCCCTTAGGATTATATTTATCTCCTCCTGACCTACAAACAACTTGCAATTGTCTACCTGCTTATCATGAATGATCATACTTAGCATAGTTTCAAACTTACGGTGCAAACTAATAGAATGATTGCAATCACATTTTTCATGTATCTCTTGTTTTTCGTGTAGCAGGGTCCATCGAAAGTATGCAACATGGGAAATCCTTGGATGAGGAATTAAAATTTTCATCCAGTGAGTACTCCTGCTCAAAATTTGAGTAAAACCTTAGGGAGATAAGTTGAAAATACAATTTTAAAAAGTAGTTTTCTTATTTTATTATTTTTTAACCCCAAAAATGGTGAATCATCCCCCATGGTTGACATCATCATCTTGAATCCTGTTAGTTCTTATCAAGTTTATTTTGGTTGTACATTTTTCTTAGGAGGCCCATTTTAGACCTCAAAAGTTATTTAATGAAGCATGCTTCCAAAACTTCGAGAAATTCACCTGAACAATCATAACCCCAATCGGTAACAAAGTTTCAAATACATAAGTAAACACAAACCTTTGGGGTATTCAGACATCTTGATGCAGCCTTGATTGTCTCAATTTATCACAGTAGGACTTAGAGACTTCCTAAACAAATATTGACAAAAGTTTCCTCAACCATACAACTTTCTTTCCTACTACACATGCACCAACATATTCTACAACCGTATGTGGCTTTCCTTCTTTCGGCAACAACTCAATATACATTCTCCAATTTCTTCTTCAAGGTATCCATCATGACTATAATATGACCTCCCTATCAACTAAGGGAGATCAACTACTTTCTATGAAATCAGAGAATATTTCATGGATTCAATCCTTCTTAGCAGATTCATCTTGATCATCATCATTCATATAACTGTCTTCATCATGCTTTCCATTCAAGTCAACTTTTCTTACGAATATCTTCAACATCTTGAAGATTATGTACTTGCACAACTTAAACAATAATTAAAACCAAATACATATATAGAAGCATGAAGTTAACTATATCAGAATCATACAATAATGGAAGCATTAGACTTTAGATATCAAATCCTTAATTTTGGTTAGGTTCATAATCAACAAGGGTTATATACTTCAACTTCTTGCTTGGGTTTGGTTATAGACCCTTGATCACATCATTTAAAGTAACTGAATCAAGATATTAGTTTCATTATATCTAGGCTCTCAATATTTCTTTTAGAGATATGACATACTCTTCTTATGATATATTTCAAACCGTAGAAGAAATTCAAACAAGTAAAATTCTAACAATTTTCAGAATTTATATGTTAGACTTCTACTAGGATTTAATGCAAACCCCAAATTCCATCTTAGATATCAACAATGAAAACCAATCACAACAAAATCTAAGGTTTCAACAATATGACCAACTCTCTATAAGCATTAGACTTTATCATCACATTTGAAACAATATTATCATACCCTAGAATATCAAACTTCTACTAGGACTAATTACAAACCCTAACACTATGAGCATCAAAAATTAGGTTAGGAAATATGCATATCTAGGAATTCATAATTATGCACAAGAATATCACCACAACATCTATAAGGCAAATCCAAGATACAAACATTAAAGTTAGACATACAAAAAACTTGATAGGGCTAGGGTTTTGATCAGACGAACAAACATACACGTAGGGTTTCATTCCTAGGAATTTACTACATATATTATAAGGGTTTTTCTCATAAACCCTTATTTACCAAAGACTCTAAAGATCTATGATTTCAACACACAACAAACCCTAAACATCAAAAGAATAGTCTTTTATATATTTCATCAGTAACCCTAAGTAGACTAGTAGGGTTTCATAATCAATATTGACACACCCTTAGGTTAGGGTTTTACAGAGAACCTTTTTAGGGTTCCACAAAAGTAATGAATGATTTTAATGAGGGTAGATTTAATCTAGCAATTAATCACCCAAACAATAATCTTTATGATTCAAAGGTCCTAGACATAACAATGTTAATAATGTAAAGCATACTTTAAAAGAAATGAATATACCTTTGTTATGAAAAGTTATGAAGAGAACAAAGCTTACGGTCTAAGACATGCCTTTGAGTTGTTTCTTAACAAACCCTGTAGGAAGTTAACCCTTGAAGAACTTTTTTTGTAAAAAAATTCTTGTCATGCTTTGTCTTATGAGGTCATCTCCATAATCCTTGAGCATATCAGCAAGCTTTTCCTAAACAAGGAAAATATGAAAAGAAATGTTATTAGCATCTAATACAAACACATATAGATAAGAGAGGGAAACCAAATGTAAAAGGATAATGCGAGGAGTAATATACTTATCTTTGGTAAAATTATAAGGGCTCCCACTTAATCCAATCTTGAGGGATACCTATAACAACTCAAAATTGTTCTTCCAAGCATATTAGACCTACAAGTACTAGAAATCAAAACATAAAGGAAAAAAATTCAAAACATAGAGTAGAAGGATATGTAAGGGATAGAGCCCCTAAGAGTCCCTATAAAATAGGTCTTTGACTTCATATCCTTTCATCTTGTTCTTATTTATGTTTGCTTGATCCCTATCTCTTATTTTATTCCCTGGATTCTCATGACAATTACTTCTATAGTGACCCTTTGGACTTCTTGAAGGTTCCTTTATTATTGTGATGAACAAAATACACATTCAATATTTTCTCTTCTTCACTCTCCTTGTTGCTTACTAAATATATTCTGACTTCTTTTTGACTGCATGCATTCTCAAATGTAGGATTATCCTTCCAAATCTCTTGAGCGACATCTATGTTGGATATACATGGGATGAGGTTATCCTTTATTTCATCCACTATTAGGCTCATGGTAAATATTTATGTTTTTCTAAACTTTGCTTTCTCTTCTTTAGTTTTCTTTCTCGAGAATGAGATCTATCCTCTTTTTCCATGCCTTGTA
The DNA here is from genome assembly GCA_034641835.2 of Pinus albicaulis. Lineage (NCBI taxonomy): Eukaryota > Viridiplantae > Streptophyta > Pinopsida > Pinales > Pinaceae > Pinus > Pinus albicaulis. The sequence continues at coordinate 243,221,149 of CM076580.1, read as the reverse complement.
TTTAGAGGCTCCTTTTGATTTGTTTTCTCCCTTCAATGAGTTAGACATGGTTCTTGAAGATAGTAGGCCCTTTGTCCCCTTATATGATCCTTATCCCTGATGAAACTTATTCAACCTTTTTAAAACTCCTTATTCTCCTTTCAATAGATCTTCAGGCTGCATTTTTCCTTCTACATCACCTTAGCTATGATACCATGTTGGAAAATCAGAAAGGAAGAAATATTACCTTATGATGATAATTAATTGCGATATTATTGTTTTCTTATTAACTTTATTATTTTATTATTTTATCTTTGTTTCATCAAGCAATTATCAAATACAAAAGATGAAGATCAGGGACAGCAGATGTAGGAGGACAACTAGGAAAAAACCTCTATACAGGGGAAAACCCAGTCAACAACTCTTCCTTCAGTAGTTTCACAAGACAAGACGAGATAATCTAAGACTCTTTTACCTAGACACATACTTACTCAAATCACCAAGTCATCCCTTCCTTCCTCTTCAGATGATAACCTTCCAACAACAACTTCAACCTATAACTTCGACCTTGGAGCAAGAAAACTTTGACCTAGTAGCAGTAGAACTTCGACCTGGTAGCAGCATCAAAATTTCGACCTAGTAGAAACAACAAAACTTCGACCTTTGTAACAACAATAGAATTTTGATCTAGTAACAACAACATAACTTTGACTTTCCTATGAAAAAAAATTCATTCTCAGTAGTATCCTAGTAACTTCATACAAATGAGAGAGAGATAGCCCAAAAATTCGACCTTTTCCTTCTCCTGCAATTCTCCTTCTTCTCTTGGAACTTCACACTTTTTATGCTCCTTCACGTGTATCAAACTTGTTGAGTGAGTAAGCAGATGGATCAAATTTCACTTCTATACATAGCCTCTTATGTGGGTCGAATTATCCTAATGTGGGTCAACTTCATCAGGAAAGGGTCGACTTGGTGTGGAGGTGACAAATGACTTTCTTACTTAATAATAATTCTTTTTACATTATTCAAGAGCCCAAGAAGGGTCTCATAAAATGGAGAATGACTCTAATGGCTCAATATAAAACCTAGAAGTCCTCAATGGGGACTTTTACCTAGAAAATGATGACCCAAGCATGAAACCCATTCTTTAATAAGCCATTTTAATAATAATAAAACTTTAATTTTCTTTCTTTTAATGAATACATTTCATTATGAATTAAATACCATTATGAATTACGAACCTAGTTACATTCTTCAACACTCCCTCTTAACTAGGGAGATATTCATAATTACACATATATATACAAGTACATAGAAGATATCAAAACACATGAACTATGAAGATTTTAGGCACACGTGATGCCATAGACTAGATTCTTGACTAGGGAAATCTATCTAGATGGGGCTAAGATGGAATAAAGCTTTCAGCCACTCTAGGTACCATTAGGCTTACTTTCTAACCATCAACCCAGGGAACTAGGTGCGTAATCCAAGGTTAGAGTTCTATGACTGATGCCACCATCCCTACTTTAGGAACTAGACATCAACACACAGGCCAACCAAATGTCCTCTCAGGAATTTTGTGTTACACACAATGCCTCAACACTCTCGATTATCAGTAACATCAAATCTCTCACGATCAAACAGATCGTTAACATCAATCATGCTTCCATAACTTCGAGAAATTTACCTGAACAATCATAACCCCAATCGGTAACAAAATTTCAAATACATAAGTAAACAAAAACCTTTGGGGTCTTCAGACATCTTGATGTTGCCTTGATTGTCTCAATTTATCATAGTAGGACTTAGAGAATTCCCAAACGAATCTTGACAAAAGTTTCCTCAACCATGCAAATTTCTTTCCTATTCAACATGCAACAACATATTCTATAACCGGATATGGATTTCCTTCTTGCAGCAACACCTCAATATGCATTCTCCAATTTCTTCTTTAAGGTATACATCATGACTATAATATTCCCTCCCTCTCAACTTAGGGAGATCAACTACCTTTTATGACATCGAAGAATCTTTCATGGCTTCAATCCTTCTTATCAGATTCATCTTGATCATCATAATTCATATAACTTCCTTCATCATGCTTTCCAATCAAGTCAACTTTTCTTACGAATATCTTCAACATCTTGAAGATTATGTACCTGCACAACTTAAACAACAAGTACAACCAAATACATATATAAAAGCATCAAGTTAACTATATCGTAATCATACAATAATAGAAGCATTAGTCTTTAGATATCAAATACCTAAACTTAGTTAGGTTCATAATCAACAAGAGACACATACTTATATACTTCAGCTTCTTGCTTAGGTTTGGTTATGAACCCTAGATCACATCATTTAAAGTAACTGAATCAAGATATTAGTCTCATTATATCTATGGTCTCAATAATTATTTCAGAGATATGGCATACTCTTCTTATGATATATTTCAAACCCTAGAAGCAATTCAAACAATTTTCAGAATTTATATGTTAAACTTCTACTAGGATTTAATGCAAACCCTAGATTCCATCTTAGACATCAACGATAAAAAATAGTCACAACACAATCTAAGGTTTCAACAATATGACCAACTCTTTGTAAGCATTAGAATTTATCATCACATTTGAAACAATATCATCATATCATATAATATCAAACTTCTACTAGGGCTTAGTTACAAACCCTAACACTATGAGCATCAAAAATTAGGTTAGCACATATACATATATAAGATTTCATAATAATGCACAAGCATATCACAACAACATCTATCAGTTAAGTCCAAGATACAAACATTAAAGTTAGAGATACAACAAACTTGATATGCCTAGGGTTTTGATTAGACAAACAAACATACACCTAGTTTTTCATTCCTATGAATTTACTACAGATATTATAAGGGTTTTTCTCATAAACCCTAATTTACGAAAGACTTTAAAGATCTAGGATTTTAATACACAACAAACCCTAAACATAAAAATAATAGTATTTTCTAGATTTCATCAATAACCCTAAGTAGACAAGGGTTTCATAATCAATATCGACACACCCTTATGTTACGGTTTTACAGAGAACCATTTTAAGGTTCCACAAAAGTGACGAATGATTTTAATGAGGGTAGATTTAATATAATGGTTAATCACCCAAATAAGAATCTTTATGATTCAAAGTTCCTAGACATAACGATGATAATAATGTAAAGCATAATTTAAAAGAAATGAATATACCTTTGTTATGAAGAGAACAAAGCTTATGGTATAAGACATACCTTTGAGTTTTGTCTTAACAAGGGAAAAAAGTGAAGCTGGGTTACACTTTTTGCCCTTTTTTGAGAAACAATTTTCATTTTTTTCGGTTCTTCAACTTTCTGCAAACTATAACAATTTTCTTGTGTAGAATTTCATTTTGCGATAAAAATAAAAGTTTTGAGAAATTTTGTTAGCTTTCTATTACTTATTTTTTGAAAAAAATTTATGCAGATTTGATATGTCAACTTAGCGTTTCTTTGAGTGTGTGTTTTTTAAAAATCAAAGGATTCATAAGAAGTCATGTTATGACGCAATGTTGTATTCATTGAAAATTTGTGTTTTTGAGAAAACAAAATGTGTTACAACAATATTGACAGAGTCTACTTTGGTTTCATCACATTTACAAAGCCAATGGATTCATATCATAATTACTCGAATTTTTTGAACTGGTCCAATACGAAAAACTGCATATTTTGGATATGTTTCGCGACACAATAAATTTCTTAACATATAAGTTATAAACTAAAAATCTAAAAGCTACCCATTAGAGACGACGGACCAATGTAATGCCCCATAATTTTTTCAATTTTGTTTACAATGTATTTTGGGAGATACAAAATTTTGATTTCACTGAATCACAATGACCCTCAGAAATTGTTTGAACCCATTTTATTAGAAAAATAATTAAAATTAGTAAACGTTTATGAAATTCCATAAAATTTATATTTACTGAAAGTAGATTCAATTATGAAAATGCTTGTCTTGGTTCCGACAGTTAATTAACAACCTTTCATGGAGTTTAATCAGTCCAAAGTTCCAGAAACGTATTCAGAGCTTGGTTTTTGCGTAACTGGTGACGCGTTAGTTCGACCGAACTTTGATTGAAAGTTCGGCCAAACTATGTTTTGCGCCGACGGCTCGTTAAGTCTAACGACTTAATAGTTTGCCCGAACTTTTAATCAAAATTTCGGCCGAACTTTTGTATAACTTTCCGTTGGCCGGAAAATTTTTCGGAGCCCCTACTAAAACACATTTCACGGCAATATAAATTGCCACGAAATCATTCACAATTTTCGCACATTTCACACATTTCATCTGATTTTACAAAGATCTTGGTTTGGGTTTAAAAAATTTTCTTCAAAGTTTGGATTTAAGAGCATTTCTTGGAAGAAAACTGATTTTACAAAATTGTTTTGGGTTTAAAGAATTTTTTTGGAAGACATTTATTGGAGGCGGCTTGATTTTGCAAAAAATTGTTTTGGACTTAAAAAAATTTCTTGGACATACATTCAAAATACATTTCTTGGAGGTATGTACGTGTTTTGAGTTGAAGTAAATTTTTTGAGCTTCGTTTCATTTTTATAAGACATTTTTCTCTCGAATTTTTTAAAGTAAGTGTTTTAGATTGGAGTATGTATTTTTTGCAAAATATTTAAATATAATTTTTTAAAATTAAATCTTTTGTGATATTTTTTGTAATCAAGTTATTGTCTAATTTTTTGAAGGAAATTTTTTGAACTTCATACCCTATTATCATGGGAAATCGAAGAACTTGTGCGAGAAAATATGATCAAAAAAGAGACCCTAAGGAACGTAGAGAAGAGACGAGAAAATCTCGCAAAAGAAAGTTAGAATCCCTCTCAAATATTGAAAAGGAAAATCAACCTCAAGCAGAAATTGAAGCAGGTATGTAAATGTAAATATTATGATCTATTGATATATTTAAAATTTTCCTAATGTAAAATGTGAAGCTTAATTTTTATTTGATGAACTAATTTGAAAAATATTTTGTTTAATGTAAACAGACAGAGATATTTCTCGAAACATTGATGATGAGATACAAAATTTTGAAAGAGAAAGTGAAAGAGATATTGAACCAATGATTGAAGATGGTGAAAATATTGAAAGAAATCCAAATAAAGAAATTGAATCACAAGGTATGTATATGTATATATATATATATATATATATATATATATATATATATATTAAACACATGCACATATCATTGAAATTATAGATATATTTATTAATTTAGTTATTTATTGAATATGTACTATTTTTTCAAATATGTACAGATGAAATCACTATCGATAATGAGATGTTAGAAAATGTTGACACTCACACATATGGAGATAAAAAACCTGACCATGTTATACGATATTGTGTTAACTGCATTTTTGAAAAGTATTTCTTAAATGAGCGGGTGATAGTTCAGGCTCAAATGTTGAAAGGTCTCCTATCATTAAGGAAATTAAAAGAAGCTACGACACTATTGGGTATTCGAAAATCAACCAAAGATAAAAAAATGAAGGAAGATGTGATAAAAAATATGAGTAGTGCTATAAAGTCAATTAAGAGATCTAGAGAGAAAGATGTTTCAATTGTACGTAGAGGAATACAGATGGAAATGGTTTCATCAAGTACTCAAGAGAATCGTTTGGTAACATCTATGGCATGAGCACTGGGAACCTCACGAAAAACTTTGCACAAACATCGGAAATTTCGGCTGCAAATAGATGTAAATGATGAACTTGCTTGTTGGAGAGCTATTTGTAGGCAACCATACAAAGATAGACTTGGAGAAAATGTTAAAAAAAAATATATGAATATTGGAAGAACAATTTGCGTGTTTCGCCAACTGTAAGGCATGTGATGTGAAGAAGAATAGCACGAAATCAGTACAAAGAACATGAAAAATATTTCTTGGAAACCACTCAGATAGAGTTATTCAACAAGTTCAAAGAAGATAATCATCAAATTCATGTTTCACTCAGTGCTTTTGTTCAACAAAAACCATGGTATGTAAAACCTATCACCGTACGCGACACTTGTTGTTGCCGTTATCATGTGGAATTTGAGTTATATTATGACACATTCCTTGATTTCGGTAGAAAATTATGGAAGGATTCACCTCCTCCTTCCACTATCCGTGATTTCATATCTCAAATTATATGTGAAAGAGAAAGCGATGAACTATTTTACAAAAAGAAATGTGTTGGTGGTAAAAAATGCAATGATTGTGGAAATTTGAATAAATTTCAAAATAAATATCGTATTGATATAAATGATCAATCATTGTCCAACATGAAAGTGAAATGGAAGAGATATGAATATATCGATACATCGATTCAAGGTGCAAATAGTGTTAAAAGAATTGAATTACTAGAAGACGAATTTTTTCTGATAGACTTTTTGAGAAAGTTTGAGGCAGAAATTTACAAATACACCAAGCATTCCCATAGAGCTCGATGGCAAGACTTGCAATTCAAAAAATCTCGTGAAGTTTTTCCACCAGGGACCATTTTTTCAGTGATTGATTTTGTAGAAAACTACACATTTGATCCACAAAAAGAAATTTAGAGTGAATACTATCATTCTGACCAAGTCTCCATGCTCGTCCATATTCTATATAGACATGCTGAAAAAAATGTCGATCATATAGAAAGCACGAGTGAAAATCGACATATCATTAAAGAATATCACTTTTATATCAGTGACGATCGTACACATGATACATTTTTTGTACAACATTGTTTTGGAAGAATTTATGATTCATTGAAAAATCATGGAATAACATTCAATGAACATTGGATATGGTCAGACGGATGCGCAGGTCAATTCAAATCTGCACGATCATTCTTTTGGTTGTGTTGTCTTCATAAGAAAACCTGCATTAAACATTGTTGGAATTTCTTTGAGACTAGCCATGGAAAAGGAGAACATGACGGTGCAGGAGCATGCATAAAATGAGCACTTCGAAGATATCAAATGAACCACTCTGCAAGCCGACTTGTGAACGCTAAAGAAGTTGTTCAATGGTGCATCGCTGCTCTAAGCCATGAGACTAACCCATCAAGGGAAGTGCGAAGGTACATTCAATTTAATTTATATTGGAAATCTAATTTTAAACATTGTACATTTATCATGCAATGATTATCTTTGATTGTATTTTTATATCATATTTACAAATTCTTCTTCTAATTTTCCATATAAAGGTTTTTCTGGCATATTGGAATCGAAGACGTAGATAGATCAATTGGAAGTGACGTTGAAACAATAAAAGGGATTCGAAAATTGCATTCAATTCAAACAAAGTCGTCCATAAATGTGTTTGCATTGGATAAAAGAAAATATTCTTGTTTTTGTGATGTTTTCATAGACAACACAAAATCCAATGACGTTTGTGAAAACAAAATGTATGTGAACGATTGGAAACATACAGAGCTAAATACAAAGGGAAAAATGTCTGTTGCAATGTTTGAAGAAATGGAATCAGATGAAACTACAATATCATGCGATGGTGATTGAGTTTCTGATCTTGTTAGAGAAGGTAACATTTGAATTATTTTTTAATGATTTAAAGATCTACAAATAAATTTAAATATGCATAATTAAATGTTAAATTTATTTTATTGTGCAGGAGATGTTTTTGCTGTAATTGCACCTATTGACAACGATGAAAATGTGAAGTATTATTTGATGCGTTGCACTGAACGAAAAATGAAATTATTACAAAACTATAATGATCACGGATTTCAATATGACAGAGGGTCTATTATATTGAAAGGTTATTTTTTCAGACAAACTCATCAAAGTGGAGACTTTGTTTACTTTGAAGACTATGAACCTAATTCCATAAGTTTTCAACATAGTCACTTGGTGTGTGCATCACGCATAAAGTTGATAGAAGTTCAATAAAAGAAAAAATCAAAAATTAAGAGATGGAAAATGTCAAAATCCGATCATGAACGGATTATTGAAGATGGAATTCCATTAGAATTTTTTTGAGTGAATTTTCCAACAATTTATTCTCTTTGGATTAAATATGTTTTAGAACTTCCAGTACTCAACTAAAAATTGAGCTGCTTATGTTATTTGTGCAAGTGTTTGCACATGTAAAAATTGTTTTGGTACAAGCACGTGCTCTAGTATCAACTGAAAGTAGCTTTTCTATACATGTGCATTGATGAAAAATGTTATATCATGTATTGGATATATATATATATATATATATATATATATGTTCTAGAATGAAATTAATTGTTCTAATTTTACTATGTGCATTGATGAAAAACTATTTACGTACTCAATATGTATGTTCTAGAATGCAATTAACTGGAACTAGTTTTTCTATGTGCATTGATGAAAAACTAGTTGGATTTTCTGGTAAAATGTATGGAAACAATGTAAATAAATCATCTGCAGTATAGTTTTGTACGAAAATTCCTTTCAGACAAGAGACTCGGAGCACTTCTCCGACTTTTGGTGGGATTTGACCCACATCTCTATTCCTGATTGAAATTCTAGTACAAAATTTGTTTGTCCAATGGTCGGATATGTTCAATGTGCATTGATGAAAAATGTTACTTGTATTGGATCTAGATATGTTCTAGAATGCAATTAATTGTTCCAAGTAGTTTTTCTATGTGCATTGATGAAAAACTAGTTGGATTTTCTGGTAAAAAGTTTTCACAATGTAAATAAATCTACAAGGCTACCTATTTGAGTGCATTAACGACATTGACCCAAATTAAACAAACATATATATGTACTAGACTTATATTTCCAATCAAAATTAAAGGGATAATTTGTACATATATCTACTTCTTTAAACTCTTTTTTCAATTAGAGTTCAATTGATACATGGTTAGTTGCATTGAAAAGCTATGTTCTTCCTATTGGAAATGTTTTCATTCAAACAAGACTACATGTAGAGATCAAAAGAAATCTTAAAATTTCAAATGTACTTCAACCATCCAAAAGGGATTTGTGCAGCATTACTTGACATGCCATGCCAATTATAGTGAACAACTATCCAATAGAAACATTTAACATTATATACCACATGTGCCAAATGTAGATTGAAACCATCCAAAACTTTAAAATTTTAAAAACTTTTGATAATACATCGTTCAACATTAAAACATTAAACATCACATGCGAAATGTAGATTGAAACCATTCAAAACTTGAGTTTAAAAAACTTTTTGATTATATATATCGTTACTTCACATGCCATGCCAATTATAGTTCAACTAGATCTAATAGAAACATTTAACATTATATACCACATGTGCCAAATGTAGATTGAAACCATCCAAAACTTTAAGTTTTAAAAACCTTTTGATTATATATCGTGCAACATTAAAACATTAAACATTTAAAATTCATTAAATATCACATGCAAAATGTAGATTGAAACCATCCAAAACTTGAGTTTTAAAAACTTCACATGCCATGCCAATTATAATTCAACTATCCAATAAAAACATTTAATATTAAATATCACATGCCAAATGTAGATTGAAACCATCCAAAACTTTTAACTTTTAATTTAACAAAAAAATATAGATCACAACATTACTTCACATGCCAAATGTACTCAAAGCATCCAAAACTTAAATTTTAAAAACAAAACAAATTATAACACATGTCATTGCATAACATGCCAAATGTAGTTCAGATGACAACATTACTTCACATTCACATGCCAAAAGTACTAAAACCATCCAAAAATTAAATAAAACAAATTATATTAACAATGTAATAAAATACGTCCAAAAATTGTAGATCTCACAAGTATCAAACTGTATCAAGTTTAACAAATTTTAAGACCATCTAAATCTTAAAATCAAACCTACAAATCATCTCCATCAAATAGAGACGGATCTAGCATCTTTCCTATCAGGGTCTCAATCTGCGCGCTATCATGTGAAGCATCATGGGAAACCTACATACACAATGCACATGTACTTGAACATTAAAATTTGATGTTTTAAAAATGAATGAGAATATATATATCTAGAACTTCATGTAAAAAACAAAATATAACAAAAAAATCATGCAATACCTCCTGAGGTTCCCTCTCCATTTGATGAACAAGTTCTCCCATAGGAACATCTGCAGCGGTAAACTGTACAATATACATGTACAATTATATATATATATATATATATTAGAAACTTTCAAATGAAAATGCACGTGTACATATATAAACTTATTTTAAATAATATTAAAAAAAGGAACTAAAGACAACTTGTTCAAATGTTGTGGATGTTCCTATCTCCATCGCTAGAGTCTCCGGATTAAAGAAATCTTCTATAGGAACCTAAATTCAAAAAATTTTAAATAACTCAAAATATAGATCTCTCTCTCTCTCTCTCTATATATATATATATATATCTCAATTTTTAATGGAACTTTTTGAGGTAGAATATATATATATATAACTTTTAAACATAAATTTTAAACTTGTGAAAAATTGTCCATACTTGTGGCTCATCTCTCAAGGAAGTAGAAGGTACATCTCCCAAGGAAGAAGAAGGTATCGCCATCCCAAAAACATCAGACGGAATCGGTACCTGTTAAAACATTTTAACAAATTATATGTATGTACATACATGTACATGTGTGGCAACAATTATTTATTTTAAAGTCACTTAAAAAACACTAACATTTGCCAACATATCTTGATGGTCAGACCCATCTGCATTGTTTGAACCAGAGGTCCCGAACGTGATATTAACATTTTCGTCACGCATCATGTGTGAGAACTGCAAATGGTGTTTTAACATATAATCATACATTTTTTTTAGATTAATGTACACATACAAATAAATGTATACATGTACATACGCATGTATTTATTACAAATTGTACACATGTATATGTATGTTAAAATAATTTCAAACCCTAAGGTCACTAACACATACCATTCCAGTGCCCTCTTCCTCATGAAAAATTAGGTCTTGCAAACCATTGCGACAATTTTTTGCATATATTCGGAGATCTTCAACATTCATGTTGTCAATCTCCTCATCTGTGCAATACACAAAATTGGCATGTGCTATTTTTCGATTTAAACAAAGATCAACTCCACCCAATCCGCTATGAACATTGTCGATCATAACATCCCTTGCTTCTCGACTTATTTGAGAAGTCGCATCCATCTCTGAATGCAGAGTTTTGACCCGAAACGGTCGACTCACCAATGGCGGCTCAGGGCGAGGAAACTCCACATCTCGCTTAGCGCCCTTACGGTCATATAATCAACCTTTCCCCGGGCCAAAAAATTCTAACGAAAGGTCATTGTAGTTGGGTTTCATACCCAAAAAAAATTCTGCATAAAACATTTGTGCAAAATAAACAGGAACCTCATCGTTCCATGGGAGCCTTCCATAAGCCGCAAGGTGCCTATCATACAAATAACGAGCTATGTCTGGGTGCTTGAAATACTGCACCTTCAACATTTTTCTTTTTGGCCCTTCCTTGTAATTAAACATTGACTTGGCCACTTCTTTTATAACTTTTTGTTTTATGTCCTCCCATTTATCTGGACCCATTACTGTTTCTTTTCTCTTTCTCATCATTTCTACAAATGAATTAGTCGTTGGCCCAAGATTTCTGTACACATTTACCATTTCACCCAATGAATGTGTAACTATTTCAAGGATTTGTCGATTCTCAGCAGGTAGAGACAAAGCCACGAGATCTCTTTGCAATTTTGCATGAAGACTTTCACACCTTTGTAAGGTGCATTCCACCATGTTGGTTTCCCATGGTATATCAGTAACCTCGGCCGGATAAGTTGTGCTAGGTTGACAACCTTCTTCTTGAATGTAGCGGCCTGCCCTGCGTCTATTTTGACCACTAGTTTGAACATTTTCAGCCTCTGCATCAATATATATAAAATTTCGTATATTAGAAAAAAAACGTGAAAAAAAGTTGTACAAATTTAATGAAAAAATATTGAAATTGATGGCAACCTTGACGTTGTTAGTTAGCATATTTTCCAACATGACCCTGCTGAGAACGAGACCCAGAATGACCCTGCTGAGAACCAGATCCAAAATGACCTTGTTGAGAACCAGCAGCCATTGATTGGCCTTCGGGGGAATAAATATCACCCCCTTCACGCAACCTGCTACCACTCATTGATGGCCCTCTAGGTGGAATTAAACCACCACCAACCTCTCGAGACGAGGAAGAAGCTTCATAAACAAATACGAATTTATAATCAATTGAAAAATACATTCATGTATACATATAAATACATATACATATTCATTGATTAAATTGCGTGAACCATACCTCGACCGGTTCAACCATGGGCACGCTCCATGGATAGAGTAGAAACCATTCTCCTCTTACCTCCTAAAAATTAAAATATGAAACCTATTAACAACTAATTTAACTCACAAAGTTAATAAAAAATCAATTCCATATGTACACAAATGTATGGAGATTTAAGATTATATTTAAATACTGTGAACATCCCCCGATCCCTGAACTTCCATATGGGATTCGGCTGATCTTCGTCGTTCATCCTCCATGATATATATATCTATTGGTCTACATTTACACAAAATAGATAAATAAGAAAATCAATTTGTAATTTAGTGTACACAAATTATGTAGAACACAACTTTCAAAGCAATAATTGATGTGTGAAACTCAATTTAATCGAATTTCTTTTTATAAAAATGATAAGTTCACCAAATTGCGCTTTACATGGTGGGAGCACACTTGGTATAAAATTTACCACTTATACACTTTAGTTTGTGGGAGAAATGACACATGTACATAGTTTACCTTAAAGTTGTTGTGTTTTATGGATATTAAAATGAAGAACTTCTATTTTGATCCATTCCAGATATTGACTGTAGGGGCATTTACTAGATATGTCACCTTTCATAAAAGATGAAATCCAGAGGCTACCTGGCCCTTTATAGACTCTGCCTATAGAACTTGTAGAAGTAAACACTAGAGGCATTAACAATATCAAAGAACATTTTCATGCTCAGACATGGGAATGTGTCTCTTTCCCTACGCAGAAAAATAGTTCAAGGTAGTTAATCTTCATAGACATGTCATTAAGCAGGTCAATGTGATCATCCCCAACTTACTTTTCATGAAATTAGGCTTGGAATCCTCTACAACCTGGTGGATGGAGTTGAATGGGAACTAGGTCAAGGCATTTACAAAATACATGCTAGTGAATAACACTTACTAGGTTATGCCAACAATAAAGTGGGAGAAATGTTTTCTCCTCGAGGTTATCCAATTGGGTGTGTAATACCAACTTCACCCATTTCCTAACAGGTTTCTCTCTTAGGTTACAAAGTGTCTTAGGCCATTAACTTCCATAGACCTCAATAGATTATTAGAGATGGAATTCTATTTCTCAAGTGTGTAAGAGAAGAAATAATTCTTGTTTATATTTTGACAATGGCTCAGATGGTCTCCTACCATCTCCCTCTCTCACTCCCCAAATTATTATCATCAAACATGGCCCATTGAGGATCTGGAGCAATGTTTGCACCATACTTAGAACTGTCATTGCTACTAATTGAAATTGGAGAGTCATGTATACTAGATTGCTTGCTTAAGTGGCTCTTACTTGGACAATATCCTGAGATGAGTTTGACATGATGGTCATATGAGGTTGGAAGCTACTTGGTGTAATTTTCCTTGAATCTTCAAAAAAACAGAGCAAAAATGTCATTTTCGATCATTTTTTATTAGGCTTCTGCATACAGCAGATGTTATCACAATTGCAACACAATCATGTTCCATGAGCATGAATTATGAATGTTGCAAGCCAAATTGCAAGGAAATTTGCATTCATTTTAGGAAAAATAAGGCTATGACATTAAGGTCCATGCTAGAAAAAATTATTCAAATAAGGTTGCTAAGTCTTGATACTTACCATGTGTTTCAAAGCCATAACGAAGGTTGGCTTTGAGAGTGTCCTCCCAAGGCCATGTCTTGAGATGAAATTTAATTCAATGTCTCTTAGAGTTGCAAGGTGGAATTGATAGAACTATTTGATTTCTTTACCATAGATGGATATCTCCTTTCATCTATACCTTTCTCTACCATCTTATTTCCAAGTGAAATGGGAATTTTCACATTTTGAATGCCATTACCATGTATTTTGGTAGTCTGCTAGCTAGACCTATCACAAGTAAGGTTGTCATACCAAACTATTTCTCTTGCTCAACTCAGTGACCATGACTCTCTTCTCACACTGCTTACCATAAGATCTTCAATTGTACATGTCATGCAAAGTTGGGGGTTCTAGGTCTACACCTATTAGGTAAAGTTGTATTTTATGGCATTGTGGTCCTTAAATTTGGAGGTGTTCCACTTGAAAAAGTAGGCATTAAATATGGACATGAAAATGATTTGTTTTAACTTTGATAGAATTTCCTTGTGGAATTACTGAATTTCTTGACGACATCATTCTAGCTTTGCTCAGAGAAGAAGGTTTTGGAGGAGAAATTGAATTATTGACTTATTTTTGGCATTGAAGTTTGAAATAGTAGTTTTGATGACTCCATTAATGACCTTGTTGAGGAATTTGATGCACACAATATTGACTTTGAACATGGTTTAGAAGACGTTGAAGAAGTTGTATATTTTGGTGTTGTCACTGAATGTTTCTTTGTTGTTGGACTTGATTAAGACACAATTTAACTTTACGAGCAGATTGAAGACCTTGAAGAGGTTTTAGATTTTGTTGTTCTCATTGAAGGTTTTTGTCTGGTTTTGTTTCTTAAACCATCATTTCCATAGGACATTTTTGGCAAATAGATTCTTGACCTTGATGAGAGGATATGATACCTTGAAGAGGCTACATCTTTTGGTGACGTCACTAATTGTTTAGATCTATTAAATTTGTGTTTGTTAATCTTTTTTATCCCAGAGGAGGGTGTTATCCAATGTGAATTTGAAACCCCCCTCACATTTTTCAATGAAGGTTCTATCTGAATGTTAGGGAGCTACACAAATTATAGAAATTCAATATGATGTGCCAAAAACTTTACATACATCCCAAAAACAGAAACCACCTATTATATGTCAATTAAATCTACATGGAACCAGCAAGCAATATGGTAAAATATAGAATTACGAATCCCTTCAATTAGCTAAATATATATATATATATATATATATATATATATATATATATATATATATATATATATATATATATATATGAAGAAAGCACCTAGAGGACTAGAAATAACAATATAGTAGAGAAAAAGAATAGTATCTCAGCAGCTATAATTGCAAGTCATAAATTAATATCATATATTCCAATTTCAGCACTAAAAGCAAACTCAAAATAACATAAAAGTAGAGACAACATTGTTTTACATGTAAGTAAACATTGTTAATGGAAATATGCAACATGGATTGGCATAATCATGCCTTTATCAATGAAATTTCATCAGAACATTGAACAATTGTGCGCTAACAATATTTAAATAAGTTAAAGGAAAAAATTGACCTATATTGTACAGTTTATGGGACAGAAATCAATATGTAGAAATATTCACTTGGTTTTTATAATTGGATAGAGGAATGACTTAAAATGACCTTGTATGTCTTCTCATTTTAGAGCTCTAATTTTTAGGAAGGATTTAAGTATCCACATTTCAAGAATCACTAGAAGAGGTTGATAAATAATATAGGAAGACAAAAAACTAACCAGTGGTGTAATAAATGGATTTCTTGGGAGGTAGATTGGCATATGGAATTTTGGTAGCTAGAACTTTTCCAAATAAGTGAATGTATTTGAAAACCGAACCTCTAGTTTATTTTGGTTTAGACAAGGTCTAGAATTTGAAAAGTGAATTCCCTCTTTCTTCCTCTTACATGTCCAATGATCAGAATCTAGATTGAGGGAAAAAAATTTCCAAAATAAAAATTTTGCATTTTATTTGTTGTACACATGAGTTTTAAAAAGCTAATTAACTCATAAATTTCTCACAAAATACACTTAAAGCTTGACACATAAACCCCTTCCCAATTGGCTAACTTTAGACGATCCTAAACACATTTTTATTTAACTGATGAGTGAGATAGCCCAACAAAACTAGTTTGTCCATATTCAAATCAAGTTGGTATCAAAGTACAATTTAGCTCATTTTAGTCAAGGTTAGTTAGAATAATTAGCTATTGGTTTCTGTCTTCAATTTCCTCTCAAAATGAATGTGTAAGTGCTTTTGAGAGACACACTAGAGGAATAAGGTCCAAATTTTTGATGAAAATGGGCTATGAAAGTAAAGGGTTAAAGGCAAACATGTACAAGGCATAGTTGAGCCAAATGTTGTTGAGGAAAGGCCTAATTATTTGGGTCTTGGTTATGGAAAACATGATGGAGAATGCTCCAAAGCCAAGGAGGCACATGAAGTTGTTCCAAGAAGGAATTTCATTTCGTGTTCATTACCTCAAGCTTGTGAAGTTTGTGTTCGTGATGAATGGAAAATTTTGACACCCACTTTGCAAGAAGATGTTAATAATCATGTAGCTAATGAGAATGTAAAAGAAGAGGATGTTGAAAGATCTAGAGTCATTGAATTCATTGCTAGTATTTAGAGGAGAGCCACTACCTCATCAAATTCACCTCCTCAAGAAGGCGACAAAGGTGAATGTTCAAGGTATAAATTTGCCTTTAATCAAATTCCTTTTGATTATGATAAACATGGTAAATATTCACATAAGATTTGGAAAAGTTTGCATGTTCCTTTTGTGGTTTGAATAATCATAATGTTTATAGATGTTGGAAGAAGATATCCATGCACATGAAACTTTCTAAATAAATGAGGCAAAAAGTCAAAGGCCCATTGGACAAGGAAAATGATGTTGAAAATAAGATGCAATTGTTTTGCACTCGTTGCCATAAGAAAGGTCACCTTGTAGACAAGTGTTGGACTTTGTATCCAACAAGTCATCCACGACATTTGAAGGTGGAAAGAGATATTGACAAGAATGGAAAAGAGGATTCCATAATCGATGAGGGTCAGGATGATTCACATGATGATGAAGTGCAGCTGAAAGAAGCGTCATTAAAATGGTTTGGTAAGGGATGGTTAGATTTCTTATCCAATTAAGGCCTTGCATGTATTTTGATGTTTCATGAATTTCTTTGCAAATTCAAAGTATGGTGCATGTTGCATGAAGCAAGATGTTGAAAGTAGAGTTATGTTAACACACTTAAATGCAACAAATATGGAAATTTGTGCATGAGCTATTATTTGACTTGAGAGTCAGTTGTTTGAAGAGGCATGTTTTGTCGACTTGTGTTTGGTTGATGGTTTTGTACACCAATATGTAAGAGTACATGGAAATATTCACATGATGTGATTTTTTTTTCTTTGAAGGAGAAAAATGATATGTCAGCGAGCTATGTTTCTTGCATCATGTGTTTTTCAGTGTGATGGTTTTGTTTGTGATAAGACGTCACAAGATTTTGGGAAGTTCCACTCTTGAGCAAGAGCCTCATGATTACAACCTAATCATGAGAATCAAATGGGAGTGCATCCTTATTTTGAAAACAAACCTCTAGATAGGATTCTAAGCTACCTAGGACTCAAACCATTATTTTTAAATTTGAAATATCATGATGTGTTGTTTCAATGCCTAAATCCACAACCCTAACATAAATTGTTTAATTCTTTTTTTGCAGGATTTAGTTGGTTATATTAAAAGTCAGTTGAATTTAAAATTCTTGGCTTAGTGGCATGAACCAAACATATTGTGTATTAAATGAGGAATTTCGCTCTACCAATCATTTCTAAATCACCCATATCACCAAGAAAACATGTTTTAAAATAACATACTTTGGTATGGGAAAGACCTTAGGTCCTTTGACTATGCACATGTGGTGTGAAAAATTGAAATTGACAATTTGAAAAAAAGTGAAATTATGAATGAAACCACGAAAACAAAAAACCCAAAAGTGGTAAATGATTTAAATAGACCTAATTAATTATTTACCAACATAAATTCTTCAACTTTTAGCAACTAAATAATATGTAAATAAATAAATAAATTTGTAATTATGGTTCGAAAGTTACATAATCTTAAGAAGCATTTTAAATTAATTCTATCTCATAAAAAGTATCCCTCCTAACTTAAAAAATACTATCTCTTCTCCTAAGGTTCACGGCCTCCCTTCCTTAGCACACAAGACATAAATACAATTAATATTTCAATATATGTTAATTCCTATCGAAACAAATGAAAAGTTGTATATAGATGGTTTCAAATATTATAAGAAGGTTTTTGATATGGTTGAGAGAATGTGCAAAATAGAATCCATAAACAAATTATTTTTCAAAACGTATTACTTTCAAAGTATCAACAAGGAACGTACAAGGGTGTTCAATGAATTAACGTTATTTATTTAAATTCCATGATGTATATCTTACTCAATTTTAACAAATTATTAAATAATGATCTAGATTGGATAATTATATTATTTGTCATATATTTTGATGCCTATAGAGTGAAAAAACTGAAAGAATAAACTTGTAGGGTTATTTTAATGGTGGGTGGAGAATTGGGGTCTAAAATATTTTGGAGTCATTTTGAGGTATTAAATGACATTTCTGGGGGTCAAACAATTATCCCTTGTGCCGAAATCTTGACCATTATTCTACACTTAAAGACATATCCAATGGTGCAAGAAAAACATCAAATTAAGTTCATTCAAAATTTATGCCTTTAGTAAGTTGACCTATCATGTTGACCACCATGGTACGAGAGAATGTCATTTTAGCCCCATTATTCATGCATAGCAAGCTAGCTGCATGTGGAATTTTAACAAGACTCTAAAATCACAAACCTCGTTAATGGTTGACGGAGTCAAATCTTACACCTAGTTGGCTATCACGCTATGTTAAATACTTGGCCACTAGGAGGAATAAGAGTTCCATTTTGTGTTATTGTATTTTGTTCCATAGTTGAAAATACATCTAGGAGTGTGAAGTTAGAGAGAAAAACGTATGAAGTTAAGTTTTTATAGCAACCTTACACGCCAAAAGTCTTAGCTAACTCTATAGAGATTACCTCTTTCTTTGTACTTACATATTTTCCATACCAGAAAAGAGAGAGTAGAGCATGTTTACATTTTAGTGTTGTTTTTCTCCCATAAGGATTTCCTAGGGAAAAAGGAGTAGAGCATCATTACTTTTTAGGGTTTCTTGTCTCCCATAAGGATTTCCTAGGAAAATAATTGTGTTGATTGTAGATATGTATGTGTGTGTTTCATTATGCTCTCTATTTCTTACATTGTGTTTCATTATGTTTTCTATTTCTTACATTTGATTGTTTTATTCATTTAAATAGAAATTTAGTTATTAAAAGATCTAAAACTTAAATACAAATTAATCTTCATTATATAGATTTCACTTATTTTATCAAATTTGTTGTGAGAAACTATTTCATTATAATAACTATAAAACTTGACTATTAAATAACAAAATTTTGTATTGATAAACATCTACACTTCTCCAACCTAAAAAAAATACATATAACTTTTAGATACATTTAGACATATATTAATATAAAAAAAACCATTATATATTTTTCAGATGTAGAACTCAGAATATCCACAACTTAGTCATTTTTTCAGTCAACCATTATATATTTAAATTTATTAAAGTGAACAATGTGTTGAAATGATTGTCATAAACATTTATAAATATTAAAAAATACATTAATATTTTTCAGAAAATACTAATAATATAAAATATTTATATATATTTAGAAATAATTAAAATATATGTTTTATAATTTAAAAAATCAGTTTTATAATTTATTATTATAAAAAAATAAATAACTAACAGTGAAACACTTTTACCATATTCCAACCCTCAATGACAGAGTGCAAGGGATAAATCAATAATTCGTTTCCCACTAAAAAGGATTGTATACGAAGGGAGTGTAGGAAATAATAAGGATCGTTGTTAACCTATTCCTAATTAAAAGAATTGTATTTTATATATTTTAGAATAAAAAACATTATGCAATATATATAAAAAAATCTCTGATACTTTATAATAAATATGATCTGTAATATGTTTTCATAATTTTCTAATATCATTGAAAGCTATATACAGATTGCGGTAACAGAAACGAAAGGAATGTCAACTATGTGAACATTATTAAAATGTTTATAATGTTTAGAACTTTTCCATACTTAATCACTCTCTCACACACACGACACACCACTGTTTCCCCAATCACTAGAACTTTTGAAGTATCTTTCCAGCAGTTTTGAAAACCGAACCCATTTCCCTATTTCAGGTAACCCAAAAACTCAGGTATCTTTTATATAAAGCAGAATTAGCAAGTTGGTGCATCACAAAGACCTGACATTTGTAGAAATTTGATATAATAGTACAATTGAAAACCAATATTAGTAGGGTTTTCTGGCATGCCTAGGTTCAGCAAATGTGTACAGGATTATGAATAGAGTGGTGCTCATATGGGAGTGCATATTGCTCTGATACCACCAAATTGTTAGGAAATGGGAAGGCAGCATAAAGAGTTTTAGTTTATATGGTATAGATATATAAAAATGGCATGTATTTTTTATAACATAATTTATGTAAGTGTTTAGGTTTATTTATTTTATTTCTAATAATAAAATTTTCTTGACAACTGGATCATATTACTATGGATGTAAAAATAGGCTCACATAAATTATCGGTCTATATATAGACATATCTACTTGACACAGGAATACCAATTGTGTATCCAGCTTCTGATACTTGTACATAAAAGATCTTCCTGAGCTTGTAAATCACTGTTGTCATGTTCAAATAACTGTGGTTGACATATAGCCTCATTTTCCAGGTGATAACAATCACCAAATCTGAAGAAATTTTATGGAGGTAACTATGGACGTACATCATTGTCTGCAAGATAATTACCATTTGTGAAGCTGTATGGGCGACCTAGCAGTGGAGGGATGGCCATGTTTTCAAGGTGATCCTCTAGTCTAAAGGAATTTGCGGTAGGTAACAATGGACGTATAGCAATGTTATCAAGTGGATTTCCATTGCAGATATGAAGAAGTCTGTTGGAGGTACACCTTGATCAGATCTTAAGAATTCTATCATAGGTAACAGTGGATGTACAACCATATTTGAGATCTGATTAACGGAAATTTCTGTTGTTTTTCCTTCTCAATCATGATACAAGTCAATACATTAAATTAATACAACAAGCATCTTTATGTAGACTTTGAATCTATTCTTTATATTTTTTCCCTCAAACTCCTAACAGATTATGAATTTCACATTGAATGAGTGCATAAATGCACTCTCTGTAAGGGACTACTCAATGGGATACACCACAAGCTCAAAAATGCCAGTAACTAAAAACGTTATAATATTTGAAACCAAAGCTATATACAAATTGCGGTAACATAAACGAAAGAAATTTCTATTACACCCAATACAAAAAATGCCATAACAACAGCAACATACCGCGAGGATGGGAGGAGCAACATACCTTCCAGTAGACGAACAGCGTAGACGAAAGGAGCAACAACGCGGACTCGAGGAGCAACAGCACGGACTCGAGGAGCTCCAGTAGACCAACAACGCGAACGGGAGGAGCGAAAACGTGCGAAAAGACCAGCAGCAAGAGTGAAGAAATTACGCGCGAATAATGAGACCGGTAAACAAATCAAATTCGCGAGCGATTTATTATAGCAACTAGTTTGGCCGAACTATTTTAAAAGTAAAAGTTCGGCCGAACTTTTGTTGGAAGTTTGGCCGAAATTTTGTTGCCGGTTTTCCCATCTTCGGCAAAAATTCTGTATGCCCGCACCGTCAATGTGTCGTCAATATAAACATAATCACGAGTTCGGCCGAACTTTCTAAGAAAGTTTGGCCGAACTATTAAGTAGTTCGGCTAAACTTTATAAAATGTTCGGCCGAACTATTGCCGAAAAAAGTTTTCGGCCCCCGATTCTCACAAAAGTGTAACCTAGCTTCACGTTTCCGCAGGACATTAACCCTTGAAGAAATTTCTTAGCAAAAAAAATCTTGACATCATGAACATCTAATACAAACACATCTACATAAGAGAGGGAAACCAAATATAAAAGGATAATGCAAGGAGTAAGATAATTATCTTTAGTAAAATGGTGAGGGCTCCCTCTTAATCGAACCTTGAGGGATAATTATTGTTAGTTTCAGAATATGCATTCTTCCATCAGTGATCAAAATCACTCATTTCATTATCATTTTAGGTGTCGCACTCTGAAATTTTTATATCATTCCATCAGGTCATGCTAAAAATTGTTTCACTGATGGTAGCCCTAGTCATAAAAACATCACTCTTCCTCAAATTTGATTACTTGTTGGCATAGTTTCGTACCTTGCTGACTGTACATCATTCGAAAAGTTAATTTCATCATGCCATAATGTCAGTCACGTCATCTTGAAATTCATTCCTTCAAGGTCTCATTAGGTTTTTTAGGGTTTTTTAAGGTTTCACTAGGTCATTAGGGTTTCCATGATTCAATAAAACTCCATTCCATTGCATAAATACCAACAGGTAGAGGGTGATACAATAAAATTATCTTCGCCATGTGAAGATGACTTGTAAAGAAAAATTCTCATTTCAACATGTAATTTGGATTTCACAATGTAATAATTTTATTTTCATTATGTAATTTTATGTCTTTCAAATGTAATAAGGTTCCCAAGCTGGAAACCCAAGGTTCCACATGTCAAAGCATCAAAATGTCAAATCCTAGTGTTCTTTAAGCTCATCAGATGATCAGATGTCAAAGGAAAAAGTCACATGCAAAGGTATAATGTTAAAGTTCAAAGATGAACGTGAAGAAAGTAAAATGGGTCCCAAGAGCTAATTTATTCAATCTATCAAGTATAAAGGCCATTACAACACTAAAGAGGCACTCATTTTCTCTATAATCCATCAATATCACCCTCACATACACTACATCTACATCCCCTAAACTTTTCCATGCCCATTCCTCTCATTTCCCTCACTTTCCCACAAACCTTAGCCTTTTGCTAAACTTTTGACACCTTCCTAGGTTAGGGCTGTGTTTTTTCATTTTGGACCCCTTCCCCTCACTCATTTCTAGAAATTCCACATCCCCACACTCTCTAACATCTATCCCTATCCCCCAAAATTTCCCCAAGAATTTAGACAGCCCCTAACCCCTTCATTCCCCTCCCTCTACAAGATCCCCCATTTTCCCTACACTTCTGGAGAGACCTTGGGAGAATGAATTTTTGACAAGTAAAATAAACTCCAATTAGAAAAAAAAGGTATATTTGGAAAGTGGACAAGATAAGCTTTCCAATGAACTATCCTGAGCCAAATTTGGACACCGGGAAGGCCTCCAAATGTGGTCTGCAAAAAGGTGCTACAGGGACACTGCACGTTTAGTCTGGACGTTGCGCGTTTAACCAGGACACTATGCATTTGGGAAAATTCCTAGTGCAATTTTCAACGGTCCTGCGTGTTCAGGAGGTCACTACACGTTTAGCTGGGTCGCTATGCGTTCACCCAGAAATCTCCAAAAAGCCTTTGTCAACCTGCCACTCCACCAATTGATGCCAAATCTTTGCACAATGAGTCTTCAAAGCTTCTATTGCCAGTAAGTAACAAAATTATCATCACCTTGATGTATTATTGTGCTTAAAATCAATTCAAACCTAATTCTTAAGTAAGAAACCCTAGTGTTTAATAAAACCTAATTCACATCCTAAAGCTAATCCCTAAACTTTCATACACTCTCCCTCACATTCCTAAAAACATTCATCCAATTCCCTATCCCCATTCCCTAAAAAATCTCATCCCTTATAACCCTAAGCCTAGGGTTTCACTTTCTTAGGCTCCCCTCCATATTACCATTACCTTCATATCCCCAACACCTCCCTTCACTTCATATTCCTTCATTTCATTCCATCATTCTTAGGGTTTTTGACACCAAATACATCATGGCAACCTAGCAGGGGTGAAATTAGCAAGCCTAAGAGGTCTGATTTGGGCACATTGGCACATACCTATCAGAGAGGTCATAGGCAAGTGTTTACCCACAGATAGTGGGAGGGGCCCTACCTTCTTCACCAACAAAAGCAAGTACACAATGACAAGGAAAATATGGCAGAGGTGGACATACATGAAGAGGAAGGCCTCAATGAGAAAGAGACAGATTTTGAACTTGTAGACTTGGACACAATTGATGATGATGAGGATCAGCCTCCAAGACAGAGACCTAGGACTAGAGGGCTAAAAAGAGCTCTATCCCTAGAGAGACAAAGGGAAGCTGAGCTAGCAGACCAACTTACACTAAATGAACAACTTTCCCTAGAAATCAGTAAGAACAGGGAGCCATGGCTTGATAGAGAAAATATACATTTGGAAAAGTTGCTAGAGAAGGCCAACAAGGAAAATGACTTGTTGAGAACAAGGGTCAAACTTCATACCCAGAAAGAGACAATTGCATTGGCCAAGCTCAAAAGAGCCAATGCCAAGATTTAAGTTTTGACCAAACAAGAAGAGAAAGAGAAGTTAGACATACTTGCTGAGGTGTCACTCCATGCCTAAAAGACTTGAGACAAAAGTATCCTCACAATTTTGACAAAATTTTGGCAAACTTAGCATTTTGTTCATTTATGTGTTTTTGAGGATATTTTGCACACAAAAAATTTGCTAAACATGTAGCGCCTTGGACGCTACGCTCTTTTTTGGAGCATCTAAATAACAAATGGCCACCATCAGCAGGTTTGTATTGATGAGGAAATCAACCCTATGAAGTTTCAGAGTTTTTGGAGGAGAAATGGTCCATCAAAAAGTTTAAAAACCATCAAAATTTCATGTTTCTGCCTCAAAATCTGCCTGGTTGCTGTGCGTTTACTAGTATTGGGAGAAGAGGTTTTTGATAGGGAACATGAGCACCATTTTGAAAACTAGATGTAGTTCTGGAAAGCAGACTCAAAGGGCTTTCCAACGAGCCATCATGGAGCAGATTTGGATATTGGGAAGGCACTCAAATTCAGCCTTGAACATAGGTCATTGTTTTTGCCTGGATGTTGTGCGTTTTACGAGGAAATTGTGTTTTTGCAGTCTTTAGAAATTTTATGAGTTTCACTCCAGTTTTGACTTTTACCTTGGGAAATGTTGAATTTACCTACGTAAATGATCAAGATGAATGTAATTATCATGTTATTACTATTTACTAGGGTAAATACATTAGGTAAATCAAGCATATGAGGTGTAATGAATCAGTTCACTTGAGATAGGAATGAGTCACTTTTATCTCTCACCTCATAGATTCGACCCTTGAGGATGAGTGGAGGTGATTTTCATGTCTATTTAGATTAGTTTTTCATAGAAGTCGAGTGTTGGAATCCATTTCACTTTGCTTAGTTGATCAAAGAGACTCTGTACTCAGTTTTGGCCATTAATACAAGAGATGTTGCAGATATATTTATGGGATACCTCTGGTATTAAATGTCTTTCATTGTTTCTTCTTAAGTGACATATGTGTGAATGTATTTTTCATTTCCTTTTTATTTATATGATTATGATCTTTTATAATTGTGAAATTCAGAATACATGCTAGCCATGCTCTGTTTTGGGTAACTGATCATATTTTGTTTCATATCTTCTATTTGAGAGAAATACATATCTTATGCTTCCCTCAGCCTCCTTAAATTTTCTAAACCATTCCATAACCATTTCCCTCAAGTGATTGGCATTATACCTACCTTGCCCCATTCATCCCTGCAACCCTAACTCTATAGCCCTTACTGAGTTTTCCTTGACCTAATTTCATTATCTGCTGATTTACCCAACCAAAACCAAATTAAAACAACCCCTTGCACTCATTACCTAGCCTAAAACCCTAATTTCTCCAGCCCTGCTGGCTATGACCCTTTGGAGAGAGCTCTCTCCGGCTTGATAGGGCTAGCTATCAAGTCAAAGGCTTTGTTTGTGGTTACCTCTGTTGGGATTCCTTCCTCAACCTTGGGAATCTGATGGAGTGATAACACCTATAACAACTCAAAATGTTCTTCCAAAGCATGTTATACCTACAAATACTAGAAATCAAAACATAAAGGAAAACAATTCAAAACATAGAGTAGAAGGATATGTAAGGGGTAGAGTCCCTAAGAGTCCCTAGAAAATGGGTCTTTGACTTCACATCCTTTCATCTTGTTCTTCTTTGGTGAACCTTCGTTGGCAATGTTTTCTTGATCCCTTTCTCTTATTTTATTCCTTGGATTCTCATGACAATTACTTCTATAGGCACCCATCTTGTGACAATTGTAGCGTTCAATATTGTATAGGTCTATATTCTTCCTTGGCCCTTTGGACTTATTTAAGGTTCCTTTATTTTTGTGATGAGTGAAATAGGCATTCGAGATTTTCTCTTCTTCACTCTCCTTATTGCTTACTAAATATATTCTGACTTCTACTTGACTACATGCGTTCTCAAATGTAGGAGTATCCTTCCAAATCTCTTAAGCGGAATCTATGTTGTATATATATGGGATGAGGTTATCCTTTATTTCATCCACTATTAGGCTCATGGTCAATATTTTTGTTTTTCTAAACTTTGCTTTCTCTACTTTACTTTTCTTTCTCGAGGATGAGATCTATCCTCTTTTTCCATGCCCTGTAATTGGAGGATCCTTCTGATTTGTTTTCTCCCTTCAATGAATTATACATGGTTCTTTAAGAGAGTAGGATTGTCTCCATATATGATCCCTATCCTTGATGACCCTTATTCAACCTTTTAAAAAAAAATTATTCTCCTTTAAATAGATCTTGAGGCTGCCTTTTTCCTTCTTGTTCACCTTAGCTCTGATACCATGTTGGAAAATCAGAAAAGCAGAAAGATTTTCTTCTGATGATAATTAATTGTGATATTCTTGTGTTCTTATTAACTTTCTCATTTTATTATTTTATCTTTGTTTCAAAAAGAAATTATAAAATACAAAACATGCATATCAGGGACACCATATGTAGGCGGAAAACCAGGGAAAACCCTTATATAGGGGAAAACCTAGTCAAAAACTCTTCCTTCAGTATTTTCACAAGACAAGACGAGATAATCCAAGACTCTTTGAACTAGACACAAACTTCCTCCAATCACCAAGTCAACCCTTCCTTCCTCTTCAGATCATAACCTTCCAACTCAAATTCGACCTTCCAGCAGTAGAATTTCGACCTAGTAGCAGCAACAAAACTTCAAGCTCTCTATCAGCAGAACTTCTACCTTCCCAGCAGTAGAAATTTGTTCTTAGAAGTATCCCAATAATTCATACGAGTGAGAGAGAGATAGCCCAAAACTTCGACCTTTTCCTTCTCCTGCAATTCTCCTTCTTCTCTTAGCACTCCACACTTTTTCTGCTCCTCCTTATTATGTATTGAACTTTTTGAGTGAGTGAGAAAATGGATCGAACTACACTTCTATATATAGCCTCTTATATGGGTCGAATTACCCTAACGTAGGCCGACTTCATCAGGCTGTGAAAATTCCAATGGCAAAGTTGTTGGTCAAAGTTTTCATTGATGGAAATATGACATTGTTTGTGATTGCAAATATTCTTGTGATGCGTGATGTTTCCCTAGATGTCCATGAAACCCTAACTATGGATATCTCTTAATTATTTATCATAATTCCCTAGTGATGAAAGCCTTAGAACTAAGCTTGCTATATGATGTTCTAGCTTAGGTGAAGATGTCTTAGCCCTAACATTTTGATGCAAGTCCTAATAATTATGATGCCCTACATGAATGGAACCCTAAGCCTATGAAGAAGACCTTCTCATACATGAATGAATCCCTAATCCTAGTGTAGTGTACAAGTGAAGGACCCCGCATAAACTTGAAGGCCTAAATCTATGAAGAAAGAGCCCTAACACTGTCCAAAGAATAAAATCCTAAAAAAAATGATGAGAGTTCACAAAATCCAATTTTCTTGATGGAAATTTGACCTCATAAAAATATGAAATTGACACCATCTTGTAGAGGAAAAGTTCCCCTTTCTAACGAGCTATCACAAGCCCTCCAACTCCTCATAAACTGAGAGAAAACAAATTTTCAACGATAAAATATTATATTTTATGCTAGTCAACCTAAACTGACTTGTGTAAGATTGACATGTCATCCAGGATACATGTCTCTCTGTTGGACGTTAAATTAGTATAAATACAAGTGTAAATACTTCATTTCATTGGTGAATATTTCAGATATAAGTCACAAAATAGGATAAAACAACAAGGAGGGCGAAGAGGACTTGATATCTCTGTTTTGGGAAAATTCAATTAAAGGTTTTGAGGAGAGTCATCAATTACAATTATGTTTTCGGAATAGACAACAGTATTGACTGTGGAAGAATTGCACTATACCTCAAATTTTAGAACTACAACAAATTTATACCTCATACTCGTTGAGAATATACTCCATACCTTGGATTTTAGAGCTACAACAACCTTACACCTCAGATTTGTAATTACAGTGGATTATCATTTGGAATCTATCCACTTGTAGTAGCTCAGAATAGTGATTACAGTGAACTATCATTTGGAGTTTGTAGCAACTCGGATTTGTGATTGCATTATCATTTGAAGTTTGTCCACCTGTAGCAGCTCACTGTCACCTATCCTTTCGGAGTTTTGGAGACTTATACCCTCATATTTGTTACAGTCACTTGAGGTTCAATTCTTGTGGCTTGGATTTATGAACATAACCTTAGACCTACAGTTAACACCCTCCTCGAATCTGTGTTACCATATTGAAGCTCAGACAGTGTCACTTTAAAGACCTTGGACCTCAGGTCATAAAGCTACAACAAACTAAATGAAAATCATACTTAAACAATGGAAGATTTAAGCTCAGTGATAATTTTAACCCTCGATGCTTAGATCGGTGAATGAGCAGTGAAACATTTGGACAGTTAAGAATCCATGGAGTAAAGAAGTCTTTGGACATAGAAGCCTAGGACAGTGAAAGACCTTTGGAGTAGTGAAGTGCTTGGACCTATAGTATTGACCTGAAGGTGAGCATCATCTGAACGAGGTAGTTGTGAATTTTTCTTAAAGATTCTTGAAGGGGAGTCTTGTTAAACTTGAAGAGCAGTGTTATGGGCCCTTTAAAGAGCACCATTATGAAAAAAAAATTGAAATCTTAAAGAAGTGTTGAAGATATATTTGAGGATCATCTAGCAAGAATCCTGAAGAGTGTATTGAGAATATCTTAACAATTAAGTGTCCTTTGAAGGCATTCCTAGAGGCTACTGTAGACATCCTCGAAGCATAGTACTTGAAAACCGTATTGAAGCATACATCATTGGAGATACTCTTGGAGCATCGCTAGGAACTTATTGAAGAATTATTGAAGAATAATAAAAGTTGATATTGGAGGCAATCTTGGAGACATGATGCTTTGTTGAAGCCCTCATGAGGTAACCTTAGGGAAACTGTTTGCGAGACATGAAGAGCAGTGGTGACACCTTCTAAGAAGACAAAGTTTCCACTGATTAAGTAATTTGGAGATCAAGTGAGAGCAGTGTTGAAGACAAACGTGAAGAATTTGTCAGGGCTGGCTGTAGAATATATTGTGAGCCTTGAAGAACAATCAAACAAATACTGACGAATTGAAGCCCTAGAGGATAGGAGTCCCCAAGAAGACTAGATTGGAGCCTATACCAGATATAGGGTTGGATCCCTAGAGGTTGGTGCCTCATAGTGACAAGGTGGGAGCCTTGGAAGAAAGGGTTGGAGCCCTAGAGGCTGGAGCCTCGCGAAGTCCAAGTTGGTGCTTGGAAAAGTACAGGTTGGTGCCTGGTAGGATTGAAGATTGGTGTCTTCATCTAGGGTTGGAGCCCTACACATTATTGTATTGGATTTATTGTAAAGAAGAGGATTGAAGTCCTCATTATAGTTGGCTAATAAAAGTATTTATTCTTATTGTTCATTTTGCGTTCTACTTATAAGTGATCTAACTAGTAAAATTAACAACCGAAAAGAAATATTGATTCACCCCCCTCTTAGTATTTCCAACAATTGGAATCACAACCAGTACCTTCACTCACAAGCTTAACAACTTGAAGGTAGATCCTTAGAACAGAAATGGAAAATCAAAGGAAGAAAGCCTCCAATCCTTCTAAAGATGTCTCTTATTCAACCATGAAAGCCTAGAAGATAATCAGATTGAGAAAGCTTCATTGTTCAATGGAAACTTTGAAATATGGAAGGCACGAATGAAGAATTTTTTAATGGCTCAAGGGTTTGAAGTCTGGGAATCAATGATAACTGAAAGAACGATGGAAGAAGAATCCAAGGAATATAATGCGACAAAGGCAATCTTGAGTGGGCTACAAGATCCTATAAATACCAAAATGGAAAAGTGTTCTTCAACAAAAGGTATGTGGGACAAACTTCAAGATCTTCACTCAAAAGGAGTATTGACCATGACCACTAAAAAATAATATGATGGAAAGAAAGAAGGAAATCCAGAACCCTTTAAGGAAGCCACAAACAAGAATGAAGACAACAAGCCCAAGGAAGACTTGGAAGATGAAGAAAATGAAGAAGACCTCCAAGAAGATATCATGGAAAAACTTGCAGTTTCCGTAGAAGAGATAAGAAGTTTGAAATAGGAAAATGGGGAGCTCAAGAAGAAATCACTTGATTGTGACCATAACCTTGACAAGCAAGGAATGAAGTTGAACTATTCAAGCTTCAGGTACAAGAAAGAGATAAGGAGCTCACCAAGCTAAAGGAGGAATCATAAGAAGTCATGTCCATGAAAAATCAATTGGATAAAGAAAAGAAAAAGGAAGACACTTTGTCAAGCCATATTTAACAAAGACACGGGGATTTGAACAATCTTGAAGCAAAAAATGGTCAATACAAGGAAGAGGTATCCTCCCTTAAATCTCAAACAGAAGAATCAAATAAAAAAGCACAAGGAGCTGAAAGGGAGATGGAAGCATTGACATTCCTACAAGGACAAGTCGATGAAGCAGAAAGGGAAAAAAATTCCATGATATGCCAACAAGAAGAAAAATATGAAGATATCTTCAAATTAAAATCAGATATCATCTCACTTGAGGCCCAATAATGTAAAGTAACCAAGTTGAAAGAAGAAATGGAGAATCATCTAGCAAAGAAGGATGCAGAATACAAGACGATGAAAGAAGAAATTGATCTTCTAAAGCAAGAAGTTGATCATATAAACGAGAGTCTAAAAATCTCTCAAATCCTAGATGACATCCTAAGTCATCAAAGATCGTCAAAGTCTCAAATAATGAATTCTCAAAGAATGATGTAAACCCTAATGCTTCAAGAAACAAGGATGTGGAGAAGATAGGAAGAAATATTGATGCCCCCAGTTCCATCAAAGATAAGGTGAAGAGTCAAGATGACATTGGAAGAAACCCTACTTCAAGAAGATATGCAGATGGTGTTAATAATGCAAAAGGCGATAAATTTGATCAAAGGAACCCAAGACATAATAACTTTGGAAGTACAACAAGGAAATCTCCATCTTCCAGATACCAAAGTGTATTTTTTGGTTATTTCTATTCTTGTACAAATTTTGGGCACATGACAAAGGATTATAGGGCATACCACAAGGACAAATATTATGGCCCACATAGCCTCCCTAGAAGAAACTTTGCAAGAAGAATTCATGATTCCTCATTCATGAAAAAGATGGAATGCTTCAAATGCCATAACATTGGACATATGGCTCATAATTTTAACTTGACTTGGGTCCCTAAACAAGCTAAAACCATGACTACCAATCCAGAAAATAAATTTACACAAGTGCGGAGAAGGAAGAAAATTGGATCAAAAAGTCTCTTGAACACTAAAGCCAACAACACATGTTGTTGATTTGATGAAGGAATCTTTAGCATATATCATATTTCAATTCTTGATGATGAAACTCTTCCAAAAAGGAGACCATGCATACTCTTAGGGGGAGATTATGATTCTTAACAATCTTGCAGAAGCTATCCGTGAAAATCCCAATGAAATTCTTGATGAGCCACACATGGAAAATCATCTCTCAGGAGCAACTCCATTGAAGAACATGATCCTTTACTCATCTAATGGACCATTATTGAAGATGTCTTCCAGTTGATCACAAGGAAACAATCGTTCTTGTTAAAATAAAAAAGAAGAGCTAGAGGAGTTTATGTAGGCAAGGGGAGTCTGTTGATCATTTACCTCATCCATATCCATGAAGGCATGCAAAGGAAAGCAATTTCTTTGAAGCAAGAGCACCATGACAGCGGGAGAAACATATCTGCGAAGAACTATCATTGATGAAGAAAATACGATGAAGAGAAGCAACTTGTTAGGGGGAGTACTTGGGAACCCCTTTTGCCATTGATGTCAAAGGGGGGGGGGGGGGGATTTTTGAAAGGGAAAGAATATTGCCATAAATGCCAAAGGGTGATATTGTTGGTCAAAGTTGTCATCGATGTTAATATGGCATTGTTTGTGATGGAAAATATTCTCGTGATGTGTGATTTTTCCCTAGATTCCCATGAAACCCTAGCTCTAGATAGCTCTTGATTATTGATCATAATTTCATAGTGATGCAAGCCCTAGAACTAAT
Organism: Pinus albicaulis; assembly: GCA_034641835.2. NCBI lineage: Eukaryota > Viridiplantae > Streptophyta > Pinopsida > Pinales > Pinaceae > Pinus > Pinus albicaulis. Next base: position 243,188,481 of record CM076580.1, on the reverse strand, counting down.
CTTTCTATATGATGTTCTACCCTAGGTGAAGATGTCTTAGCCCTAAAATTTTGATGCAAGTCCTAACACTTATGATACCCTACATGAATGGAACCCTAAGCCTATGAAGAATACCTTCTCATACATGAATGAAGTCCTAATCCTAATGAAGAGTACATGTGAAGGACCCCACATAAACTTGAAGGCCTAAACTTATGAATAAAGAGCCCTAGCACTGTCCAAAGCATAAAATCTTAAAAATAATGATGACAGTTCACAAAACTCAATTTTCTTGATGGAAAATTGACCTCATTAAAATATGAAATTGACACCATCTTCTAGAGGAAAATTTCCCTTTCCAACGAGCTATCACATGCCCTCCAACTCCTTATAAACCGAGAGAAAATATTTTTAAAATGATAAAATTTTGTATTGTATCCCATCCGAACTAAGCCGACTTGTGTAGGCTTGACATGATATCCAAGAGACATGTATCTTCGCTGGAGGTCAAATTAGTATAAATACAAGTGTAAATACTTCATTTCATCCATCAATTCGGTGAATATTTCAGAGATAAGACACAGAATAGGACATAACAGTAAGGAGGCCGAGGAGGACTTGGTATATTTTTTATTAAAGGTTTTGAGGACAATCGTCTATTACAATTCTATTTTTGGCACAGAGAATAGTCTTGACTATGGAAGGATTACACTATACCTCAGATTTCATAAATGCAACAACTTTATACCTTGGACCTGTTGAGACTATACTCCATACCTCAGATTTCAAATCTACAACAACCTTACACCTCAGATCTATAATTACAGTGGAATATCATTTGGAATATGTCCACCTATAGTAGCTCGGATTAGTGATTACAGTGAACTATCATTTGGAGTCTGTAGCAGCTCGGATTTGTGATTGTAGTATAATTTGAAGTTTGTCCACCTATATCATCTCACTGTCACCTATCCTTTCAGACCTGTGGAAACTTATACCCTCATATTTGTTACAGTCGCTTGAGGCTCAATTCTTGTGGCTCATATTTATGAACAAAATACCGAACCTACAGTTAACACCCTCCTCAGATCTTTGTTATCCTATTATAGCTCAGACAGTGTCATCTTGAAGACCACAGACCTCATGTCATAAAGCTACAACAAACTAAATGATAGTCAGACTTAAACAATGGAAGATTTAAGCTTCGTAATAATGTTAGCCATGGATGCTTAGATCAGTGAATGAGCAATGAAACATTTGGACAGTAAAGAACCTGTGGAGAAAAGAAGTCTTTGGATAGTGAAAGACCTTTGGAGCAGTGAAGTGCTTCGATCTATAGCACTAACCTGAAGGTGAGTATAATCTAAACCAGGTATTTGTGAAGTTTTCTTAAATATCCTTCAAGGGGAGTCTTGTTAAGCTTCAGGAGCAATGTTGTGGTAAATTTGAAGAGCACCATAGTGAAACAATTTTGAACTCTTAAAGAAGTGATGAAGAGATCTTTGAGGATAATCTAGCAAGCATCCTGAAGATTGTATTGAGAATATCTTAACAATTAAGTTTCCTTTGAAGGCATTCCTTGAGGCTAGTGTAGACATCCCCGAAGCAGAGTACTTGAAAATTGTACTGAAGCATACATCATTGGAGATAGTCTTGTAGCATTGCTGGGAACTTATTGAAGACTAGTAAAAGTTGATCTTGGAGGCAATATTGTAGACATGATGCTTTGCTGAAGCCCTCATGTGGTAACCTTGGAGAAAGTATTTGGGTGACAAGAAGAGAAGTGGTGACACCTTCTAAGAAGACAAAGTTGTGATTGATGAAGTAATTTGGAGATCAAGTGAGGGAATTGTTGCAGACGAATATGAAGACTTTCTCAGGGCTGGCTGTAGAAGATATTGGGAGCCTTAAAGAACAATCAAACACATCTTGACAAATTGAAGTTGTGGGTTGGAGCCCTAGAGGATAGGAGTCCTCAAGAAGACCAGGTTGGAGCTTGTACCAGAGATAGGGTTTGAGCCTTATAGGTTGGTACCTCATAGTGACAAGGTTGGAGCCTTGGAAAATAGGGTTGGAGCCTCGTGAAGTCCAATTTGGTGCTTGGAAAAGTACAGGTTGGTGCCTGGTAGGATTGAATATTGGTGTCTTCATCTAGGGTTGGAGCCCTACACATTATTGTTTTGGATTTATTGTAAATAAGAGGATTGAAGTCCTCGTTATAGCTGACTATTAAAGTATTTATTCTTATTGTTCGTTTTGTGTTCTAATTATAAGTGATCTAACTGGTAAAAATAACAATTGAAAAGAAATACCGATTCAACCCCCTGAGTATTTCCAATAGGAATCCTATTGCAGTAACTGGAAATTATTCTCCTAATTGTCAATTTAATTTAACAATTTTTTGTTGTTGTTTGCTATGGAAAATACACAATAAATCACATTGTAAGGTCAGAAACGAGTAAGGTTACTTGTTTGTGATTCTAGTTTCAACTTGTACAAGACTTATTTTAGATCACAAAGGTATGTGAATTTGTTCCCTGAAAGATATTTAAAGATATGGTTATTATGTCATTAAACTAATAAAAATTTCATACCCGTGTTTGATAGTTATGTCATGTACTCTCTTAGGTCTAGAATAGTCCAAATTTCAGACCTGTTGTAAATAGCATTTTTTTGTGTAGTTTAGGATATGTAGCATAATTCTTAGGTCCATTTCTGAGGTTTGTTGTGGCTTATCCTTAGGTCTAGTTGAGTTGTACCTATGTTCTTAGGATTGTTTGAGGCTTAATTACTACAAGGATTAAGAGCAGTGCTTTCAAGTGGAGGACGGTCTCTGTAGGGCACAAAAGTGCAGAGCAACAAAAGGTTATTTCTCTTATTCTCTTGAATCACCTCATTTTTGTATCATTGTGTTAACTAAGAAATTTTATATCTTAGTCTCTTTAGGTTTGGCTTTAGAATAATTGAAGAACTCAGGTAGGTCACTTAAACACTACATAGTATAATGGATAAGGCTTAGGTTTGTCTAGGGTCTGATGTGGGTTCAAATTCATATAAGAAGTGAGCGTTGAGCATCATCAAAGATATTTGTGCCATCAAGAAATATCCAGGTAAAGTTTTGTCGTTAATAATCTCGGGTATGATATAATCATCTTTATTATTGTGGCGCTGACACTTTTTGTAGGCAGAGATAAGTTTTGATAAGGGATTGGTTTTTTTTATTTGGCTTTGGGTAATGGGTTTCATTTGGACTGCAGGTTTAACAAAATTCAAGCACCCTTAATTACAACGAAACAGGAAGCAAGGAACAAGCAACAAAATAGTGAAGATTGAAGAAGAGATTAAGTAATAAAGCAGTGAAAGGACAAACAAGTGGCAAAGAGAAGAATAATTTCAGCAGTATCCACATCAATATCTCGTCTTGTAAGGAGTTTGTCCAAGAGACGGTATCATATGTCAAACATTATACAACATTGTAAATGGGTCATTATCCCTTGTAAAGGAGCCCACATTTGTAAAGAGTTTATGGCATTGCCTCGAGTTGAAGAAGGCAAATTTGTTTTGGGAAAATGTCTTGTGTTTCTATTGAACAAGGGTTCTTGTTTTGTCGGGACAAGGGTTTAGGTCCTAGATTTTTTGGTTAATCAAGAAAAATCATCAAAAAATATCATTGTAACGTGGATCATTGTCTCTGGTATGAGAGTCCACACTTTTATTTAATTTTTATCTCTTTAGGGTGGTAAGGTGGTGCTAGGCTGGTGAATGAAATCACCTTCAGGTTGGGGCCTATAAGCACTTCAGGGTGGTGCTAGGGTGAGTTGTGGCTCACTTGGGTGTTGGGGCATCCTTTCGGCTGACTGCTGATAAAATCAGGGCGTCGGTGCATCCTTCCAGTGGGAGCTGGAGAAGAATTTTTTTCTAGGGTTCTAGGGAGCTATAGATTTCTTTTCATTTGGGGTTGAAGATTAAAGAACTTATTAGAAAAATGTTAGGTGGTTTTTGACCCAGAGGGGGTTTTCCACCAAAAAATCTTGTGCCTACTGTTTTTATTTTGCATTTTTGTTTACTTCTCTTACTAAAAAATAATAATAATAACTGAAGATTAACTAATGTCCTAAAAAAGATTATTAAAGTGCTAATTGCTAATAAATACTGATTCATCCCCCACTCTTAGTATTTCCAACAATTGGTATCAAAGCTTGGTTCCTTCAGTAGCAGTTTAACAATTGGAAAGAGATCATAGAGTACACCAAGAATAGAGTTCCTTCGTTTAATGGAGATAAATATGCCCTAGGGAGCGGAAGGATACAAGTTCATTTATGTGCACAAGGATATGAAGTTTGGGAAATAGTCGAAAAGGGCTATAAAGCTACAACATATGAACAAGGTAAGAAAAATATCGTAAATGATGTTAAAGCAAAGGATCCTATTATGAGTGGACTCACTCAATTTGTCTATGTTAAGGTATTGGGTTGTAAAACATATAAGGACGTACGAGACAAGATTCAAAATATATATGCAGGAGACTCAAAGGTCAAGGAAGCAAAACTTCAAATTTACAGAGCCCAATTTGAACAACTAAGGATGAAAGAAGATGAGAACACTGCAACTTACTTTCAACGTGTAGATGAAATAAAAAATTCCTTGGAAGGTTTAGGAGAACCAATTGACAAGAAGGTCATTGTTCGAAAAATCCTCAAAACTCTTCCATCAAGATTTAATCCTAAGGTTTCGGTATTAGAAGATAGATTAGATTTAAGCAACTTGAGTATGGACGAACGACATGGGATACTCACAATTTATGAAATGAGAATTGAAGAAGAAGAATATGGTTCATCTAATATAGAAACAATATTCACAACATCCAATAAGATCGAGAAGGGAAAACACATATCCAAACCTAGATCTAGTTGTTGCAAAGAGGAAGAAGAAGAAAGTTTAGATGAAAAATTTGCCTACATTACGAGGAAGATGAAAAGAGGAACATGTAAGTATAAAGGAAAACTTTCATTAGTATGTTTTAACTGTGGCGAGATAGGTCATTTTTCTGCTAAGTGCCCTCATAAGAATAACGAATTTACAAAAGCAAAGAAGGGTCAAAGAAATTTCAACTACCAAGGTAAGAAGAAAGGGTTTAAGAAAAACTTCTTATCCAAGGAAGACAATTTCTCATCTAAAGAAGAAAGTGACAGTGACGAAGAAAACAAAGAAAGAGTATTATTTATGGCTAAGCATAACAAGATGGAAGCATCTGAAAAAGAAGAAGATGAAGAAGAAGAAATGACTGAAATTGAATTTCAAAACGAAGTTGTTAGAATTATAAAAGAACTCAAAGCAGAAAGGAAAAATGTTAATTCTCAAGAAACCAAATTGGAGGTAAATAATTTCAACAAAAGGAATGAAGAAGAAATCATCAAACTCTGAGTAAATTTTGAAGAAGCCAAAAGAATTGAATAATCACTCAAGAATGAGTTAAAAGAAAGCAATGACATAAGGGAAGAATTAAAAGCCCAAATAGTATCTCTTCGAAAGGAAGTAAAAAGGGGAAATGTTCTGCAAAATTATGCTAACAGTTCTAAAACTTTGGATGAGATCATTAGCAACCAAAGGTCATATAGTGACAAGACTGGTCTAGGCTACAAAGAAATCCTTGAAAAGGGTTCAAAATCCTTTATGACCGAAAGGGAAAATGCACAGAAAACCTATGCTGAAAATGTTAAAGGATCTACCAAGCAAGGATGTTTCCTAAGCGAATCAAAGGTTCAAGATATACAAGAAGGCTCTTGGAAAACGATTCCACGAAGAAGGTTTGCTCCCAGGTATCAACCCACATTTTATGGCTTTTATTATTCATGTAGAAAGTTTGGGCATAAAGTTATAACAATGTAAACTACGAAACGAGAATTATAAACTCAAAACAAGAATTCTAGCAAAAAATCCCCAAAAACATGAAAAAATAGCTTGAAAACGAAGTGTTGATTATGGAATAACAATTTTTTTTTGGGGTAAATTTTCAACATGTTTTAAAAATAACAGTGAAAATTAATTTTTTTGTATGCGAAAAATACCCTGAAAATGAAAAGTGTTGATGCTGGAATACAGCCTTGAATAGATTTTCCACATTTTGAAATAATGGCGTAAAAGAGAAAATATCATGACTCTCAAAAACCTTAAAATTTCAAAAGAACAATGAAAACAAATTTACAAATAAAAATAAAAATTAAAACAATGAAAAAAAAAGAAAATTTAAAAATAATAATAAAAAGTAAATAAAAATATATATTAGAAAAAAATATATATATAAAATTAAAAAAATGACAATAAACCAAATATATAAAAAAAAAAAAAAACATCAAAATGTAAAAATAAAAATAAAATTAACCTATAAAAGATAAAAACAAAAAAACAAAATAAAAAATATAAAAAATTATTTTCAAAAACATAATTAAATAAAAAAATAAAATAAAAAATATTTTATTAAATAATTAAAAAAATACAAGCAAAAAGAAACATCAAAATAAAACATCAAAACTATTAATAAAATATTTTTTTTTTAAATTAAAATTAAAAAAAAATCATAATAAAAAATTCAAAATAATAAAAAGAAAAAACATTAAAAAACTTTAAAATAAAAACCATTTACCCTTTTTTTAAATAGTTAAAAAAAAACATTAAATAAAAATAAATTTAAGAAATTAAAATAAAAACATAAAACCGATTTAATATATATATATATATAATATAAATAAAAAATTAATTTGGCCCCTCAGGTCCCTAGGCAAGTAAGCCAATTTTGAGAATTTGCTCGAGCTCGCCGAAGGGCCTGAGGAGTCGCCGCCCTTGGCAGGCGGAGCCGCACAACTTTGCCATTCCAGGGCAGAGGCCCCTCAGGCCCTTGGTCGGGCTCAACTGATTTTGAGAATCGAATTGAGCTCGCCCAAGGGCCCGAGGGGCCAAAATTTTTATTTATTTATTTTTTTTTCGTCCAAATATTTTGTTTTTAAGGGTTTTCTAATTTTTTTTTTTCTTTTGCAATGTTTTTTTATAATGAAAGTTTTATTTTTTTCCCAAAGTTAATAATAATAATAAAATTAATACCTTGAGGTTATGGTTTCTTTTATATTTTTAAAAACTCGATAAAAATATACATTTTGAATATAGATATAATTAAAAAATATGTATTTTAGGACATTTTAACTAAAAATAACATGTTAAATAAAATAAAATTATGGAAAATTTGAATTAAAAAAATAGAAAAATAACAAATTTTATGATTTTTTTATAAAAAATGAGGACACTCGAAAAATAAAAATTCAAAAAAAAATGATGCACAAAGAATTTTAAGTAATTAAAAAAATAAAAATATAAAATAAACAAACAATTTTAAAAAAATAATAAAAATCATAAACATTAAAATTTTAAAAATAAAAATACAATTAATATATAAAAAAACCATTAAAACTTTAAGAATAATAATAATAAATAATGATAATGATAATTAAACGACATTGAAAGTAAATAAATTTAAGTAATGAAAATCAATAAAAATCAGAAAAAGAAATTTAAAAAAAAAAAATTAAATAATTAAAAATATATATAAAAAGAAAAAATAAAAATGCACACATACACACATATATTATAAAAATAAATTATTAAAAAAAATAAATGAATAAAAAAAATTCAACCCCTCGGGCCACCTGACGGGCTGAATGTGATTCTAAGAATCACCTTCTGCTGAAGATGATTCTCAGAATTGCCTCCTGGTGGAGGTGATTCTTAGAATCGCCGCCGAGTGGAGGCGATTTTCAGAATCGCCTTCAGCTGAAGGGGATTCTAAAATTCGTGTAAGTAATCAGTGAACTCATAAAACACATAAAAACACCATAGACATAGAACTGGTGAAAAAGACCTAAGAGCCTTACGACATTCCTCACATATTTTTCATTATTAAAAGAATGTAATAATACAAATAAATAGATGAGGAAGTTGTCTGAAGATAGTGTGTCTATATTTGACAACTTGGTTGAGAAAATATCTCAACCACACACACTAATCTAGGAGCGAAGTTAGGTAGGCCTAAACTAACTCCTAATCAAGAAGAACTAACTTAATTTAGAAAATTAGGCATAAAATCCTAATTTGCAATATTTAATTAATTTAATTAATTTTGGATTTATAATTGTTTATGAGAGAGAGGCTAACATTCCCCACCTCAATGATAAATCCAAAATAAGGATGATGAACCATCTTCCAAGTTCTCATGTTGATCCTCAAAAACATTACCTGAAAAACCGCCAAAGTTGGATGCCAAAAAAACTACAATCTGAAGAGACCCTGAGTCAACTACATGTCTGATTCATCTCTGAATTTTTCTTGACAACTTTATCACATGCCAAGCTGCAAAATGATCCATTTGTCCTTTGTTTGCAATCAACATCCTTTGTCCACTGAAAAAAAAATTGATGATGCCCATTGGCGAATTTTCTTGTCCCCTGACAAAATGTTAAAGATGCCCACTGGCGAATTTGCTGATGATAATAGCCCACTAGCTGATGATGTTGATGATGTCAAAAAACAACTCACTGTTACTTTTGTTGATGTTATCGAAAACTACTCATTGTTGATGCCCATTAGCTTCTTGGATGTTTGAACGCCCAATGGCTGTTGAAGATGCCCACTGCCTGATTTTGTTGATGTTGTCAAAAGTTTTAGTCTGACAACCATCGTCAATTTCATTAACATTTCCCCCCGTTTGTTAGCTGAAAGGAGAGACAATCATCTAGAAATTATTTCTGAACTCTCCCCTTGCAGGTGTAGGAGTGTTGCACTGATGTACTCTCTCGTTCAACTGCACGAGAGTACCATCTTCATTTCACTGTCGGCTACAATAGGTATGACTGAATTCGGTTGTAAAATTTATACAATCTTTTTACTATTGACGACCATTCCCAAGGATCAATCCATTCATAATTGATCTTCAATCTAGCCGGTTGGTTTTGGTTGCAACATTTCTCTGATGAATGATTATGCTCACCACAATGGCGACAAGGATGGAGATCAAAACAATGATCTTCCATATGACCTATTATTTGACAATGTGAGCGTTTTGGTTTGACTGCAACTTCTGTTTGCATGTAGGTTTATTTTTCTACAACTTTCGCAGAATTTGTTGATGTGATTTGTTCAAGAAAGCTTGCACTGATGAACTTGATGGACTTTGAATAATATGGGATATGTAGTTTGTCGTCATCTTTGACATATCATAATCCTCATTGATTTATGTTACTTTGGATTTCTTCCCATGGCTTGATGATTGGTTTGGAAGAAACTTGAACTTGAAAGACTTCGACACTTGAAGTTGTCTGGATGAATGGATTAGAATCATCTTTATCTGTATGGTCTAAAGACTCGAAAGTATCACTCTTCTCTTGCAACTCATTTCTTTGTAGTTGCAACTCCAATTGAAAGTACTCAATCGTTTCATTTTTCTGTTGTAGATGTTGTGAAATATCAGCAAGAGTTGCTTTATTGATATGTAGTTGTGATAAGAATGTAATGCATGTGGAAATTGAAGAACGTTATATGATCTGCGTGAGGATCTACGTAGCGGGAGCATTGGTGGATCTTCCCATAGCTGCGTCAAGATGGTTGGAGAAGATCAAACCATGAGCAGTGTCGATCTGAGGTAGTATAGTTGTTGTGGATCCTTGCACGCAAAGGTGTTTGGCGCCTGCATGCCTGAATTTTGACGAGCTCATGAAGATTCTGGAGCTTGCCTGCCTAAATTCTGATGGGCTCATGCATATTTTGGAGCTTGCGTGCGTGATCAAATTCCTCATTCAATGATTAGGCCACCATCTATATTGGATTGAAAGCCTTGGATTGTGATCCCACAACGGTCGGTGTTAGAGTAGAGGTGAAGTGTGCTACTGAAAAGCTCCAGATCCAGTTCATTGGCATAGTTGAAGCTGACGTTTCGATCCATTTCCAAGTCATTTCGCATACCGACGGTAGTGGACCACTTTTCAACACTATTCCACAGCAACGCAGTAGCTCCTCCAACTCCTGTAGTTGGAGACGTCGACGTATTGGCAAAAATTCTGTTAAATACTTCTCACATGTTTCGTCAGGTTTCAATTCTTTTTTTTCGTCATCCTTTCTACGCAATGTGACCACAAGGAAGGCAAATCTTCCAGCTATGGTGACTGCATCCGTGTGGCGGTGATGTGGATGCAACACAACTCCTGGTGAAGAATGGTCATCTTGTGCGGATTCATGGAGAGCACCAGAGAATTGTGTTTGCAAATAACCTTATCTCTCATAAAAACCTGATGGTGCATAATTCATTACATATAGGCCTTTATGGTTTGAAATATTAAATCTACTTCTTAAAAAAAAATTACATGACTTCAATAAATCCTTTTTAATGCATTTTAATGAAAGTTTTAAAAGGGAGTTAAAAAGTGTGGAGAGATAAGGTGTATTAAATTTTGTAATGAGTATGTAATTTTGGGAGGCATAAGTGATCATAGAAATTTTAGATGAGATAAAGGCGCATTAAATTTTAAAATTTTGGGGAGATGAGGTGTTTTATTTTTTGAGGGATAAGAGTGGTATGTAATAGTGAGGGCATACTTTATATTTGGAGTAATAAGGTGTGAGTTTTTTCTCTTTTTCTTGGAGTGATAAGTTGAAGTAATTTTGTGGAGTGATACATGATTGTTTTTTTTTTTTTTTTAATTTGGAGTGATAAGCAGAAGAAGCTCATTGTTGAAGTAACATTTTTACCTCTCGTTGGTCCAATCAGTTTTGAAGACAAATTTCCTCTACAGAGTTCTCACAATCTGTGCTTCAGAAGCTTCAATGCAAATGTTGTAAAGATAGAAGGATGATGTACCCCATACTTCATAAAACATATTTTTTTATGGTACTTGTGTCCTAGATCAACCCAAAATTGAATAAGGGGATCTTCGGTACACCGTGTGTAGTGAATGCATGTGCATGATTTTTGTCTAGTTTTTTGACACTCTCTTTATAATATGGTTCACAACAAATTACACTACTGCATGCACATAAGCAAGCTTAAGTATACAAGTCATCAAGCTTAAGTACAAATTAAGTACAAAAGCACACACAATCACATGCATTTGTGCAACACATCATCAAGTTGATAAAGAGGTCTTCTACAACCATACTCCACATCCTGCAATCACAATAATCAAGTTGAGGATGCCACAAAATCAAGCATTCCAAGACAAGACGACATCAACAACACTTTTTGTATGACTTGCAGATAAACATTTTTGTAACTGAGTTGAATTATCAAGATGCATTCTTGGTTGAAACCAACACCCCAATTTGAATTAATAAGGTGGTCAAACTAAAACAATTAAGTCAAGTAAGTCTTCAACTAAGTCATATTATTTGAACTTGTCATTTGTCTTTTGGGTGCACTTTCGACAGTGTTCGACACCCTTTTCCCATAGACACAATCAAGTCAGTGCAAAGTTCACAACATCAAGAAATAAGAAAATCATCTACAACAGAACAACTCTTGGGTGAAAGAAATAAGAAAATCGTTGTCTCCCTTACAGCCACCACTGACGATCTCTGTGGACTTTCTTCAATTTTCCAATAGTTTTCTATTTAGGCGTTGAGCTTCACACAGATGATTTTTACATTGGGGAAGGAAATATTCGAGAAATGACTGGATCGATTGTCTTTCCTGTTAAATATAAGTGCATAGTCTTAAATAATAATGAAATGAATTCTAAGATGAATCTGTAAAAGGATACAGAGACAGCGAAATCTCAGATCAATCCTGAGTGTCTGCAAACGAATTTTGAGATGACTTTGGAAACAAATCTCGAGAATGATCCGCGACAAAATTCTAAGTTGAAAATTGAAACAATGAATCCTATGATTGATCTTATAGATCTTGAAACAATTTTTGAGTCACAGAATGCTGGGATGAGCACCGAGACAATAAATTCTAAGACGGCTGAGATGAACACTTTCAGGCGTATGGAAGTGCAACAGATTTCTGACATTGAGATACTGAGTTCCTTATAATCAATACCCATTGAAAATATTGGGCGAAAAATCATAAATGAAAAAATGAATTTCACAAAGAAGCTACCTTTGGATTTTCTATGTCTTCTTCAACCTCATCGATGGCCAACTACCGTGATTTGGTTCTATCCTTGATTCTATGCCATTGACTGTGAAACTGATATATTTACACATGCTTATTTGGCACCTCATGGCAGCAACCAATTTCTTCATGAACTCACACTAGTTAGCACCAATGCTCCCATTGTGAATTGAAATCAAAACTCATGCATAACAACTTACACAAGTAGGAATCGTCTAAGCTCTGATACCACATGTAAGTAAACAATCAACTCATAAAACACATAAAAATACCAGAGACATAGAATTAGTGGAAAAGGCCTAAGAGCCTTACGACATTCCTCACATATTCTTCATTATTAAAATAATACAAATAAATAGATGAGGAATTTGTCTCAAGATAGTGTGTTTATCTTAGACAACTTGGTTGAGAAAATATCTCAACCACACACACTAATCTAGGAGCTAAGTTAGGTAGGCCTAAACTAACTCCTAATCAAGAGGAACAAACATAATCTAGAAAATTAGGCATAAAATACTAATTTTCAATATTTAATTAATTTAATTAACTTTGGATTTATAATTTTTTATGAGAGAGAGGCTAACAAATCGCCTCCACTCGACAGCGATTCTGAGAATCACCTTCAACTAGAGGTGATTCTCGGAATAGTCGTCAGGTGGAGGAGGTTGGGCTGACGATTCTGAGAATCGCCTCCAGTTGAAGGTGATTCTCAAAATCGCTGTTGGGTGAACGCGATTCTCAGTATCGCTGCCAAGTGGAGGCAATTATGAGAATCACCTCCAGCTGAAGGTGATCCTCATAATTGCTGTCGGGTGGAGGCGATTCGAAGTCGGCAGTGATTTTGAGAATCGTCTTCACTCAACAACGATTCTAATAATCACTTCCACCCTGAAGGCGATTCTGAGAATCGCCTCCACCCGACGACGATTCTGAGAATCGCCTCCAGCTAAAGGCAATTTTGAGAATCGCCTCCAGCTGGAGGCGATTATGAGAATCTCCTTCAACTGTATGAGATTCTCAGAATCGCCGCCAGGTGGAGGCGATTCTCATAATCTCCTTCAACTGCAGGCGATTCTCAGAATCTCCTTTAGCTGCAGTCGATTCTCAGAATCGTCGTCAGGTGGAGGCGATTCTGAGAATCCCCATTTGAAGGCGATTCTCAGAATCACCTCCACCTGGCGGTGGGATGAAAGTGATTTTGAGAATCGCCTTCAGTCTGTCGGGTGGCCTGAGGGGTCTCCACCCTGGGCTTGGCGATTCTCATCCTAGGGAAAAAGCCCCTCGGTTCACCAGGCGAGCTGAAGGAAATTCTCAGAATCGCCTTGAGCCCGTCGGGTGGCCCGAGGGGCCTCTGCCATGGGCTGGAAATTCTCAGCCCAGGGTAGAAGCCCCTTATGCCACTCTGTTGGCTAAAGGCGATTCTGAGAATTTCCTTCAGCTCGTCGGATGGCTCGAGGGGCCTCCGCCCAAGGCAAAGGCTTCTCGGGCCACCTGGTCGTGGCCTTCAACCCGCCGGGTGGCCTGAGTGGCCTCCAACCTAGGCTGACGAAGCTGCACAACTCCACCAATCGGGGGCAGAGGCCCCTCGGACCACTAGGTCATGGCCTTCAACCCGTTGGGTGGCTCGAGGGGCCTCCACCTTGGATTGGCAAAGTTGTGCAGGTTCGCCAGCCCAAGGCAGAGGCCTCTCAGGCCACCTGACGGGCTGAGCGCCAATTCTGAGAATCATATTTCAGCCCGTCGGGTGGCTCGAGGGGCCTCCACCCTGGGCTGGTTGGCTCAAATTCGATTATGAGAATCGACTTTCAGCCCACTCGGTGGCCCTAGGGGTCGATTTTTTATTTTTATTTTAATAATTTAAATATTTATATTTAATTTTTACTATATGTGTGTGTGTGTGTGTGTTTAATTGATTTTTTTTTATTCATTTTTTAAATTTAATTTTTTGAGTGTTTTTTTTTTAATAAATTTATTATATATATATATATATATATATATATATATATATATATATATTTTGTTTTTAATTTTAATTTTTTTTAACGATATATATATATATATATATATATATATATGCAAAATGTAAATTTTTTGTTGAGTTTTTAAAATATTTTTTTTAGCGACAATTTTTTTTATGTGTATTGAAATATTAATTAACGATATATAAATATAATAGAAATCATAACCTCAATATATTAAATTTACTATTTTTTAAAACTTTGGAAAAAAAATTTAAAATTTTCATTATAAAAAAACATTGCAAAGGAAAACAAAAAACAAAAAATTAGACAATTTAAAAAATGGTTCAATAATCAACATTTAAATAAAAAATTATGTTTACTTCGGAAATAAGAAAATTTAAAATGTTAAAAATATGTCTTACAATTAATTGTTGATGTTTTATAAAATCCGCATGAAAATCACCAACATTTAAAAACAAAATCCACACTTCATACATTAGAAAATTTAAAATGTCAAAAATAAGCCCTCTAAAAAAGGGGGTTGATGTTGCATCAACACTTTTCAAAATTCGCATGAAAATCACTGACATTTAGAAAGAAATATTTTTACTTGATACATAAGAAAATTTAAAGTGTCAAAAATATGCCAAAAAAAGTGTATTATAAACAACACTTTTCAAAATCAAATGAATTTTTGCTACCTCGAAAAAAGAAGATATATTCTGAATCAACATTTTTCAAAATCAGATGATTTTTTGCTTACCTAAAAAAAATGTGTATTATGAATCAGTACTTTTCAAAATCAGATGATTTTTTGCTACCTAAAAAAGAGGGTACTTGTTTCAGTTCTCGTTTCAAAGTTTACATTGTTTTATAGATTGTTGTACTTATGAAAGCAACTTTGGAAGATCGTTTAGGAATATCTATTCCAAAAATCCGCAAGAAAAGTTTAGGGGAAAATTACAACAAATTTGACTATTTAAGAAATGAGGTAGAATTTATAAATGCAACAACTTTGGACATTTGGCTAAGGATTGCAAGTTTATGCTCCTCTCAAGGGAATCACAACAGAATCAAAATGAACAAGTCCGAAAGAAAAAAACTGAAAGGTGTGCTCTTGCCTTAAAGGTTCAAAGTAAAAGGAATGTTTAGTATGTCGATAACAGTTGTTCTGCACATATGACTGGAGATAGGAATATCTTTAAAGAAAGGAAAAGATGAAATACTATCCTTTAGAAATGACAGATCTTCAAATGTCATAGGAACAGGTATCGTCAAGCTTGGAAGCAAGGGATGCTATAGCAAAAGATCTGCTTCTTGTTGAAAATATGAATCACAATTTGCCAAGTGTAGGTCAAATGTGTGATCAAGGACACACGATGTTATTCGACTCAAAGAAATGTGAAATAAGAAAAGAAAAATTTGGTCAACTTGTGGCTAATGCAAGTAAAGCCCCAAATGACATATACACCTTGGATGAGGTTGTTAAAGGATGTTTCTTGGCAAAAGAAGATGAGAGTTGGCTATGGCATAAACGAATGAGGCATATAAACTTTGACAACCTTGTTAAAATTAGCAAAAAAGAAGTTGTGAGAGAAATGCCATTGATTTCAAAACCAACCAACGTTGTATGTGAACATTGTCAGCATGGCAAGCAAACAAAAGTTGAATTCAAGACAAAAGAACACTTCGCATCACAACCATTGGAACTAATACATAATGATCTATGTGGACCAATGAGGACTAAAGGATTGAATGGTGAATTAAATTTTATGCTAATGATAGATGATTATACCAGGATGACCGTTGTTAGTTTCTTGAAGAAAAAGTCTGAGGCACTCAAATGTTTCAAGATCTACAAGGAAATGGTTGTCAATGAAATTGATTTAAAAATAAAATGTTTGAGATCTGATAACGATGACGAATTTACCTCCAAAGAATTTTAGCATTTTTGTGAAGAAAATGGAATTAAAAGGAAATTCTCAATAGCCAGAACACCGAAACAAAATGGAGTTGTTGAAAGGAAGGATAGAGTTGCACAAGAAATGGCTAGAACAATGCTTAAATGATTCAAAATTAGATGATACAACTATATTAATTATGAACAAAAGTTTCCTTAGAAACAATTGTGATATGACTCCATACGAACATTGGAAAGGAATACCAACAAATCTAAAATACTTTAGGGTATTTGGAAGCAAATGCTACATTAAAAGAGAAGATCAAAAAATAGGGAAAATTTGATTCTCAAGTAGTCGAAGGTATTTTTGTTGGTTATTCACGCAAAAGAAAATCTTATAAATGTTACAATCACAGTCTTAAAAAAATAGTTGAAATCATCAATGTAACATTTAATGAAGATTATGGCTCAAAGAATAATGAGGAAAGCTCCTCTTCAAGCAAATCAAATATACAAGAGTCAGAACTACAAAAGGTCAAAGAAGAAGTCCCAGAGCAAGCACAATTGAATAAGGAAACAACTACCAACCATAAAGGGATAAGAGGCGGACAACAGGTTGAATAAGAAGCACCCCTAAAGGCCACTAAAGAATGGTACCAAAAGAATCATCCATCAAATCAAATCATTGAGGATCTCAATGAAGGAATAGGAACTAGAAGAAATTGACAGCTTCGTGTACCACAACAAGCCCATCTTGATCTCTTAACTACATTTGAGCCAAACAATTTTGAAGAAGCCATTCAAGATGAACATTGGGTAGCTGCTATGAATGAAGAATTGGATCAAATTGAGAAGAATGACACTTGGAAATTGGTCCCACGACCAAAAGATAAAAATGTCACTGGGACAAAATGGGTTTTCAAGAACAAGTTAAATGAGGATGGACATCTTGATCTCTTAACTACATTTGAGCTAAACAATTTTGAAGAAGCCATTCAAGATGAACATTGGGTAGCTGCTATGAATGAAGAATTGGATCAAATTGAGAAGAATGACACTTGGAAATTGGTCCCACGACCAAAAGATAAAAATGTCACTAGGACAAAATGGGTTTTCAAGAACAAGTTAAATGAGGATGGACAAGTTACCAAGAACAAGGCCAGGTTGGTTTGCAAAGGATATCCACAGGTCGAAGGAATTGATTTCGAATAAAAATTTTCTCCCGTTGTTAGAATGGAAGCTATCAGGATGTTCTTGGCTTATGCATGTTCAAGAAAGATCAAAGTTTATCAAATGGACGTGAAATCAACATTTCTAAATGGAGAATTAGAAGAAATATATTTACAACAACACGAGGGATTTTTGCTCACTGACTAGAAAGATTATGTTTGCAGGTTAAAGAAGGCATTGTATGGTCTCTAACAGGCACCCAGAGCATGGTATGCCCGTCTTGACAAGAATTTGCAATAGCAAGGATTCAAGAAATGAAGCGCGGATAACAACCTTTGTGTAAGGATTGAACATGATAGTTTGACGATTATTGAAGTGTATGTGGATGATATAATCTTTGGGAGCGATGATGTCAGGTTGAGTAAAAAGTTTGTTGCAAATATGTAGAATGAATTCAAAATGTCACTACTTGGTGAGTTGACGTACGTTTTGGGACTTCAGATATCTCAGCAAGACAAGAATGTTTATCTATCAAAACAAATATATCAAAGAAATGTTGAAGAAATTTGAAATGGAAGATTGCAAGCCAGTTCTCACCCAAATGGTGACAGGTTGCAAGTTGAGCATAAATGACTCATCCAAAGATGTGGATCAGAGGATGTATAGATCTATGATTGGTAGTCTTCTATATGTAACAACTTCTAGGCCAGATGTGATGCAGGCAGTTGGGCAAGTTGCAAGATTCCAAGCAGCACCAAAGGAATCCCATGTCATTACGGTAAAAATGATTTTTCGATATCTTAAGGGAACAACATAATATGGACTCTGGTATGCTAAAGGAAATGAGTAACCATCGAAGCTCATACAAATGCAGATTGGGTAGGAAGTGTTGAGGATTGTAAGAGCACTAGTGGAGCAACCTTCTATCTAGGTGGTTGTCTTGTTTTGTGGTTGAGCAAGAAGCAATCTTCAATCTCATTATATACAGCAGAAGAAAATTACATAACAACAGTGGCTTGTTGTACCCAAGTCCTCTGGATGAAACAAACCTTCCACGATCTTCAAGTTAAGTTTGATGAGCCCATTCCAATCTTCTGCAATAACACTAGAACCATCAGTATCTCCAAGAATCTTGTGATGCATTAAAAAACGAAACACATTCTGATCAAGTATCATTTTGTTTGAGAACAGGTTACGAGAAAAACATCAAGGTTGAATACATTGAGACGAAAGAACAAATCGATGACATCATTAACAAACCTTTACCGCATGAGGCGTATGAGTATCTTTGTCAAAAGCTTGGAATTCTCCCCAAGCTCCCATTAGACTAGTGTTTATCTAGTCAAGTAGATAGGGGGAGTTGAGGCAAGTTACAGGTCTGTAGGAGAGGTAGGTTGTCGGGAGGAGTTACCCTTTACCATTGATGTCAAAGGGGGAAGAAAGCATTAGGAAGGTTAATAGCATGATGTCAAGGGGAGTTATGATCGCAGGGGGGAGTACTTGTGTTGCCATCAATGCCAAAGGGGGAGATTGTTGATAGGTGGTTGTCATTGATGTCAACCTAAGTAGCACCAGGAGCTACCCCGATCTTCCATGGAAAATTTGACATGGCAATTCATGGAATCTTGTGTCAAGATATTTCTAGATAGATTCTCCTCGAAGATATGTTTCCGTTGATATATGGTACGCCCCGTGGTTCCTTTTGGTTTGAGAGAAATTGAGTTTAAAGTTGAAGACCCAGTTTTGTGTGTTAAAACCCGAGGGGGTAGAGACATGGCACCTTACTCACCAACGATTGTCAATATATGACAGGAATTCTCACCGTAATCTCACCACGTATAAGTTGAATAACTTCAAGAATCAAAGGCACTAAATCAATCATTGACTTCACAACCATGTGGAACCATATGCACTAAGCCAATAATTTATTCTTTAACATAAATATTTAACTTAGAGTAAAAAATTAATATTGATATATTATTCTTAAAGTAAAAATTATTTATCTATAATACCATAATTTTAAAAGACGGAAAAGCACAAATAAAACTCACAATCCTCCTTCCTTAAATTACAAGGCTCATTTAACATAATTTTTTTAATCCTTAACATCCTAATAATGCATACTCTAACATCTACCTAGTGGAGCCCTTCAACGAATATTTTTTAAGGTAACTCCAACAACTCTCCATTAGAAACCCCTTTCTATCCAACACAAAAACTATAAAAAGGCATTGACTCAATCCCATAATGTAGGTACGCGACTGATTATTCCTTGAAGCTCTAGAATCACAACCTTTGACCCTATGGAAGAACAGAAATATCAGACGAGAGGTTTAAGGGTTTGTTTGTAAGTCTTTTTGATCTCTAGAAGTTTCGGTCCTATTGCAGGATGTCTTGTTACAAGAAAGCGACGTCTGGTATAATTATTTCTTCAAGAAGAGCGAGGCACCAAAACAGTGCTTCGAAATTTTCATCCTATGAATTTTTCATCATTCTAAAGACAAATCCGAAGGGGGTTAGTCCTATCTGGGTTCGAAGCTTCAAGTGAAGCAAAAGTTTTGACAACAGACTTAATGAGCAACGAGTAAGGTTACTTGTTTGTGATTTTGGTTTCAACTTCTACAAGAATTATTTTAGCTCACAAAGGTATGTGAGTTTGTTCCCTTAAAGCTATTTAAAATTCCATTCATTATGTCATTAAAATAAATATAGATTTCAGACCTGTGTTTTATAGTTTTGTCATGCATTCTCTTAGGTCTAGAATAGTCCAAGTTTTAGACCTATTCTAAATAACATTTTTTTTGTGTAGTTTGGCATATGTAGCATAATTCTCAGGTCCATTTCTAAAGTTTGTAGTGGCTTATCCTTAGGTCTAGTTAAGTTGTACCTACAGTCTTAGGGTTGTTTGAGGCTTAATTACTACAAGGATTCAAAGCAGTGATTTCAAGTGGAGGACGGTCTATGTAGGGCACAAAAATGCAAATAAACAAAAGGTTGATTCTCATATTCTCTTGAATGACCTTAGTTTTGTATCATTGTGTTAACTAAGAAATTTTATGTCTTAGTCTCTTTAGGTTTGGCTTTAGAATAATTGAAGAACTTGGGTAGGTCACTTAAAGAATGCATAGTATAGTGGACAAGGCTTAGGTCTGTCTAGGGTCTGATGTGGGTTCAAATTCATCTAAGAAGTGAGTGTTGAGCATCATCAAAGATCTTTGTGCCATCAAGCAATATCTAGGTAATTTTTTGTCGTTAATAATCTCAGGTATGATATAATCATCTTTATTATTGTGGCACTGATACTTTTTGCAGGCAGAGGTAAGTTTTGATAAGGGATTGGTTATGTTTATTTGGCTTTGGGTATTGGGTTTCATTTGCACTGCAGGTTTAACAAAGTTCAAGCACCCTCAATTACATTGAAACATCCAGCAAGGAACAAGAAACAAAACAGTGACGATTGAAGAAGAGATTAAGTAATAAAGCAATGAAAGGACAAGCAAGTGACAAAGAGAAGAAGAATTTCAGCAGTGTCCACATCAATATCTCGTCTTGTAAGGAGTCTGTCCAAGAGTTTGTGTCATCTGTTAAACATTATACATCATTGTATATGGGCCATTGTCCCTTGTAAAGGAGCCCAATTTGTAAAGAGTTTATGGCGTTGCCTCGAGTTGAAGAAGGAAAAATTGTTTTGGGAAAAGGTCTTGTGTTGCTACTGAACAAGGGTTATCGTTTTGTCAAGACAAGGGTTTAGGTCCTAGAGTTGCTGGTCAGTTAAGAAAAATCATTGAAAAATATCATTGTAACATGGATCATTGTCCCTGGTACAGGAGTCCACACTTTTATTTTATTTTTGTCTCTTTAGGGTGCTAGGGTTGTGCAAGGCCGGTGAATGAAGTCACCTTCAGGTTGGTAGGGTGGTGCTAGGGTGACTTGTGGTTCACTTGGGTGTTGGGGCATCCTTTCAGTTGATAGTTGATAAAACCAGGGTGTTGGGGTGTCCTTCCAGTGGGAGCTGGAGAAAAATGATTTTATAGAGTTTTAGGGAGTTGTAGCTTTCTATTAAGTTGGCGCTAAAGATTAAGGAACTTATTAGAAAAACATTTGGGGGTTTTTGACCCAGAGAGGATTTTCCACCTACAAATATTGTGGTTGTTGTCTCTATTTTGCATTTTCGTTTACTCCTCTTACTAAACAACAACAACAATAATAACTAAAGATTAACTAATGCTCTAAAAAAAATATTAAAGTGCTGTAATATTCCTAATTAGCAATGGCTAATTGGAATATTCGATTTTGCTCAATTTTGCCTTCTATAGTCTATTTATAAATAAAAAGGTGAGTAAGGAGGGACATAACTCACTTTGGGAATAAAAGTCACTCCCTAGTAGCACAATGTTGTAACTTAAAGGGGAGCCAAGTGTGGCCAAGGACCACGTAGAGAGGGGGCCCACGTATACACTTGGAGGGATTGCGCAGATGGAGAGGAGCACGTGGCAAAAGGGAGGCTACGTTGAGGAGATGGGCCTTAGGGTTTTGAGAAAAGCCAACGTTATAAAAGAGAGAGGAGCCTCCTCATTTGGTCATTCGATTATTATGCATTTGAGCTAGTCACTTCGACTTCTTAAGCACACTGGTTGTTTAGCCTGTGTGCAGCACTGTTTAGTGCATCGAGTGTCTCCGTTCGGAGATCTCACCCTTAGCCCTGAGGGACTTCGAGTGCCTGCTCGGGCAAGGTAGTTTCATCAGTCTTTTGCAGGAGGATCGATTTGTGGGAGTTGCGGAGGAGCAGTGCATTTGGTGACTGCGCAGTCTTGAGAGGGAGGACGTAGTCTCTTTTGGTGGGAGTTCCGGATTGGGATTGTTTGGAGGATTTGAGCTTGGAGGTTGAGCAAGGGACCAACCCTTGAATATTTGAGAATTTTGGCAGAGTTTGGGGTGGAGTTTTGGAGTATTCTCTCCAGTGGCAGCACAGAGCCTTGAGGGATAGCGTAGATCCTCAAGGGGGTGATTTTCGGGGGTCAGCTATTTTCGAAAAGCTTTCTGGGCTTTTCTGGGTTTATTGAGCAGAGGTTGATTCCAGAGTTTCAGCATTTTCTGAGGGGAACAGCCCCAAATCCTCATTTTGATTCCAGCAGTAGCAGCAACACAATAGTTCTCCGGCAGCTTGGACGCAGTTCAGAGAGAGGCCATTTCCTTATCATTCTGAGTGTATTTCTTCACTTGCCTTGTGCAAGTCGAGGTGCCATCTTTTTTATCACCTTTTGTACCCTTTCCATTACTCAGTATAATAAAATGACTTAGCATTTCTCTCTGCATTTCTTGAGTATTTGCTTATATTCCATGTATATGCTATTGTATGCTTGCACTACTGTTATCTCCTCTTTGAGCATCCCAGCTACTATACCACTTGTGTGTATTTTTCCCCTATACTCTTAGACAGAGTCTGGAAAGGGCCAGGTAGCTTCCAGATCTTGTCTTCTTTTCAAAGGCGACATATCTGGTAAATGCCCTCCCAGGCCATCTCTGGTTGGAGTTTGCTTATGTTTGAGGGATATCCCTAAAAAGGGATATTACAGTGGTATTAGAGCATAGTTCTAGCTCAGCCTGTGGAGCTAGTTGTCTATGACACTGGGGGAGAAGCCCTACATTTGCTACAGAGGTAGGAAGTACAAGGATCTTGAGCGTAGGTTGGAGAACACCTACGAAGACGGAGACCGTGTTCGGGTGGTGGACACAGAACAGGAGGAGCCTGTGGTGGACACAGAGCAGGAGGAGCCTGTGGTAGACGCAGAGCAGGAGGAGCCTGTGGTAGACGCAGAGCAGGAGGAGCCGATGGCAGATGACAGTGATGCAAAACAGTTTGGGGAAGCGCTCCTCAGACCAGTACAGGATCTGGCGAGGCAGATCGAGGTGATGGGGCAAAGATTCACCGCTGTGGAGGCTAGACAGCGTGAAACCCCAAGGGGTTTCCATATTGGTGAGGGATCAGGTACATCCCACCATTTTCCAGAGCGTATTGCCACTCAGAGTGATGCTACCCAGCACCAGGCATCACATGCACCTACACGCTCTACCATGCCCACTTTTCTAGGAGCAGATACAGGGGAAGGAGCCCAGCAGGAGACAGAGCCCGGCCATATGGGCGATTGTTTTGCAGAGTATCAAGCCTATGGGCAGGAGTTCAAGGATGCTCTCTCGTTCAGAGACTTTGTTCAGCTCCAGCGGGACAGTAGACCCCGCGACCATCATAGAGGGCACCGGCATTATCATGATGGAGATACCCACCACACAGCTAGCAGATTCCACTTGCCTACGTTTGATGGTTCATCAAACAGTTCGAAAAAGTCTTGGGTGGAGAAGCTGGACATCTATTTCCAACTCAACTAGATGTCAGAGACGGAGGCCATCAAGGTGGCAACATTACATTTGGATGGTGAGGCCCAGGACTGGTGGTTCCATGGGATGGTTAAACTCGGACATTCCACAGTGACGACATATGCCGAGTTCACTAGGAGATTGATAGAGAGATTTGACCGGAGGGATCCGGAACAACACTTTGTTGAGTTGACGAGGCTCAAACAGACCGGGAGCCCAGAGACATACATTGCAGACTTCTTGAGGGTTTCAGTGATGGTGCCAGATCTATCCGCAGCAAGGATGATCTACATGTTTGTTGAGGGGCTAGCAGAGCCACTTCGGGGTCTAGTCAGATCTACTAGACCAGCCACACTCCAGGATGCTATTAGCAGGACCCGGGATTTACAGGATGCCTTACCCAGGACCCGGACACCTTACCCCCAGAGACAGGCTTTCCAGCCCAAGGGGAAGGATGTGAGGATTCCGCCTCCAAAGGGGAATCCAGGACGGGCACAGATGCATGATGATGCCAGGAGGGAGCTGAAGAAGAAGCAGTTGTGCTTTACCTGTTAGGAGCCGTGGGCATCGGGATATAGATGTGCTGCTGGCAAAGCACATTTTATTGAGGTCTTCTCTGAGAGTAGCGGGGAGAGGATGAGGAGGATGATGTGGAGGCAGGAGACACTCATGCAGTGCAGGATCCTTTGCCACCTCCACCACCACCAACAGGTGGTGCGGCTTTTGCACCTATTGGAGGGGCCCTTGCAGCATTGCGAGGAGTTCCCAAGTATTTGACGTTGCGCGTACGGGGGATAGTACGTGGCCAGCGAGTATCAATTTTGGTTGATAGTGGGGCAACCCACAACTTCATCGATGCACATATGGTTGAGCGGAGAGGTATACAGACAGGGAGCTTCGATGGATTCTCAGTTTTGGTCCCAGGAGATCAGACCATGATGTGTGCTCGTTATGTACCAAAGTTGTCAGTGACTATGGGCACCTATACACTGACCGACCACTTTTTCGTGGTCAACATTCCGGACACCAACATGGTACTAGGTGTTCAGTGGCTTATCACTCTAGGGAAGGTCACGACAGATTAGAAGGCCCTAGAGATGGAGTGGGATGATGAGAAGACAGGGAAGCGTGAGAAGATACGAGGACAGCACACATATCCGCCTCAGACTGTTTCGGCTCATCGGATGGAGGCAGTCTTCCGGAAGGGAGACATAGAGTGGGCAAGCTGCGTGCATCGGAGGCAGGGACTACAGGGCAGACGGTGCACCTAGAGATACAGTCCATCCTTGACAGGTATGCCACAGTGTTTGGGGAGATTCCACCAGGACAGCCGCTGGACCGGGGGTTTGAGCACACCATTGAGCTTGAGCAGGGCATACAGGCAGTGATTACTACCCCCTATAGGCATCCCAAGGCCTATCGGGATGAGATTGGGCGGGCCATCCAAGAGTTGCTGGCTCTTGGGCACATTCGGTCGAGCACAAGTCCTTTTGCTTCTTCAGTGGTGTTGGTGAAGAAGAAGGACGACACATTGAGGATGTGCATTAACTACAGGGCCCTGAACAAGAAGACCCTGAAGAACAACCCCATACCCAGGATCGATGAGTTGATGGATGAGTTGAGAGGAGCGTAGTTCTTCTCAAAGATTGATTTGAGATCTGGGTACCATCAGATTCGCGTGAGGGAACAGGACATTCCCAAGACCGCCTTCAAATGTCACTATGGACACTTTGAGTTTTTGGTGATGCCCTTCGGGCTAACCAACGCCCCAACGACATTCCAGTCCTGCATGAATCACATCTTTCGCAGACACCTGAGGAAGTTTGTGTTGGTGTTCTTTGATGACATCCTCATTTACAGCAGGACTTGGGAGCAGCATCTCCAGCACATTGAGATAGTATTGTGCATTTTGGAGGAGCAGCAGTTCTATGCCAAGCTCTCCAAGTGTGAATTTGGGTTGACGGAGATGTTGTACTTGGGACACATCATAGGGGTGGATGGAGTGAGAGTCCACGAGGAGAAGATCAGGGCCATCAGAGATTGGTCGAAGCCGAGGAACATGACAAAACTTTGGGGGTTCATTGGCATTTGTACTTATTACAGGAAGTTCGTCAAGAGTTTCTCACAGCTTGCTGCACCCCTGATAGATCTGATGAGGAAGGGGGCATTCAGTTGATCGGATACAGCGCAGCGAGCCTTTGACAGGCTCAAGGAGGTGATGAGCAGCTGCCCAGTGCTTGCATTATCGGATTTTACGCAACCGTTTGTTTTGGAGAGTGATGCGTCGGGAGAGGGGATCGGCGCAGTATTGATGCAGGGAGGTCACCCTATAGCCTTTGAGAGACGGAAGCTCCTTCCACACGAGAGGTTGTATTCTATATACGACAAGGAGATGTTGGCCATTATGCATGCATTGGCCAAATTCTGGCAGTATTTAGTGGGTAACAGGTTCAGGGTGAGGACTGATCACAACAGCCTCAGGTTCTTTTTGGAGCAGAAATAACTATAGGAGAGGCAGCAGAAGTGGATCAGTAAGATCCAAGCATATGACTTTGACATTGAGTATGTCAAGGGTAAGAACAACGTGGTAGCAGATGCCCTTTCACGTAGACCAGCCACGTTGTCTCTTATGAGCTTGGACACAGACTGGAGGGCTCGACTTTTAGTGGAGTACTCCAAGGACAGATTTGCATGTGAGGTTCTGGATGGTCAGGTGGCAGATGATAGGTACAGGGTGGTCGATGAGATCATCTACTACAGGGACTGGATCTTCTTGACTGAGGGATCTCAGCTCAAGAAGAAGATACTTCAGGCATCACATGATTCACCATTGGCCGGCCATCAGGGGTTTACCAAAACCTACAAGGCCATTAGAGAGAGGTTCTCATGGAAGGGCCTCAAGGAGGACGTACTCCAGCACATCAGGGAGTGCGATGTTTGCCAGAGGAACAAAGGGGAGATGAGCCATCCCGCAAGATTATTGCAGCCTCTTCCCATTCCGGAGGGGAAATGGGAGAGTATTTCGATGGACTTCATCACAGGGTTGCCCATGGTGCAAGGCAAGGATTGTATCTTTGTCGTTGTTGATCGACTGACAAAGTATGCACATTTTTTTGCCATACTCGCACACTACACAGCAGCACAGGTGGCCGAGCTGTTCTTCAGAGAGGTCTTCAGGCTACATGGTCTTCCTAAGACCATCATCAGTGACAGGGACAGCCGCTTCATGGGCGGATTTTGGCAGGAGCTTTTCTGGTTGGTGGGGACGAAGTTGACACCGAGTACCAATTATCACCCACAGACGAATGAACAGACGGAGATAGTTAACAGGTGGTTGGAGGGCTACTTGCGTAACTATGTCAGTGGGCAACAACGAGCATGGCTAAAGTAGTTGCATCTGGGAGAGTACTGCTACAACACTACACATCACATGTCCATTGGTATGTCTCCATTTTACGCTTTGTATGGATATCATTCTTTGTCTTTCGCTGATGTGATGTTTGGTGCTAGCAAGGCTCCAAGAGCCAAGATTTGGATCCAAGAGAGTCGGGATATTCTCCGAGCTCTCAAGGATAATATGGCTACAGCACAAAACCAACAGAAGCTGTATGCTGACAGAGGTCGGGTGGAGAGACAGTTTGAGGTAGGGGACTTGGTCTACCTACGATTACAGCCATACCGACAGTCGTCATTGAAGCAGAAGGGAGCTGAGAAGCTCAAGCCCCGCTTATATGGGCCATACAGGGTGATACGCAGGATTGGACAAGTTGCATATGAGTTGGAGCTGCCCCAAGGCAACAAGATTCATAACGTTTTTCATGTATCATGCCTGAAGAAGGCACTGGGGCAGCAGGTGACAGTGACAAATGAGCTACCACCCACGGATGATGAGGGGCATTTGGTGTTGCAGCCAGAGGCTATTATTGATACCAGGGAGAGGTAGCTACGGAGCAGGACGGTCCGGGAATTCTTGGTGAGGTGGAAGAATTTGCCAAATGAGGATGCCACTTGGGAGAGTGAGAAAATTTTGCAGCATCCATCACTTCAGTTGCTTGAGGACAAGCAACATTTTGTCGAGGGAGACTGTAATATTCCTAATTAGCAATGGCTAATTGGAATATTCGATTTTGCTCAATTTTGCCTTCTATAGTCTATTTATAAATAAAAAGGTGAGTAAGGAGGGACATAACTCACTTTGGGAATAAAAGTCACTCCCTAGTAGCACAACATTGTAACTTAAAGGGGAGCCAAGGGTGGCCAAGGACCACGTAGAGAGGGGGCCCACGTATACACTTGGAGGGACTGCGCAGACAGAGAGGAGCACATGGCAAAAGGGAGGCTACGTTGAGGAGATGGGCCTTAGGGTTTTGAGAGAGGCCAACGTTATAAAAGAGAGAGGAGCCTCCTCATTTGGTCATTCGATTATTATGCATTTGAGCTAGTCACTTCGATTTCTTGAGCACGCTGGTTGTTTAGCCTGTATGTAGCATTGTTTAGTGCATCGAGTGTCTCCGTTCGGAGATCTCACCCTT
This sequence comes from Pinus albicaulis, assembly GCA_034641835.2. Lineage (NCBI taxonomy): Eukaryota > Viridiplantae > Streptophyta > Pinopsida > Pinales > Pinaceae > Pinus > Pinus albicaulis. The sequence continues at coordinate 243,160,410 of CM076580.1, read as the reverse complement.
AGCCCTGGGGGACTTCGAGTGCCTGCTCGGGCAAGGTAGTTTCATCAGTCTTTTGCAGAGGATCGATTTGTGGGAGTTGCGGAGGAGCAGTGCATTTGGTGACTGCGCAGTCTTGAGAGGGAGGACGTAGTCTCTTCTGGTGGGAGATCCGGATTGGGATTGTTTGGAGGATTTGAGCTTAGAGGTTGAGCAAGGGACCAGCCCTTGCATTTTTGAGGATTTTGGCAGAGTTTGGGGTGGAGTTTTGGAGTATTCTCTCCAGTGGCAGCGCAAAGCCTTGAGGGATAGCGTAGATCCTCAAGGGGGTGATTTTCAGGGGTCAGCTATTTTCGAAAAGATTTCTGGGCTAAACTGGGTTTATTGAGCAGAGGCTGATTCCATAGTTTCAACATTTTCTGAGGAGGGGAACAACCCCAAATCCTCATTTTGATTCCAGAGTTTCAGCATTTTCTGAGGAGGGGAACAACCCCAAATCCTCATTTTGATTCCAGCAGTAGCAGCAGCACAGCAGTTCTTCGGCAGCTTGGACGCAGTTCAGAGAGAGGCCATTTCCTTATCATTCTGAGTGTATTTCTTCACTTGCCTTGTGCAAGTCGAGGTGCCATTTTTCTGATCACCTCTTGTACTCTTTCCATTACTCAATATAATAAAATGGCTTAGCATTTCTCTCTGCATTTCTTGAGTATTTGCTTATATTCCATGTATATGCCATTGTATGCTTGCACTACTGTTATCTCCTCTTTGAGCATCCCAGCTACTATACCACTTATGTGTGTTTTTCCCCTATACTCTTAGACAGAGTCTGGAAAGGGCCAGGTAGCCTCCAGATCTTGTCCTCTTTTCAGAGGCGACATATCTGGTAAACGCCCTCCCAGTCCATCTCTGGTTGGAGTTTGCTTGTGTTTGAGGGATATCCCTGAAAAGGGATATTACAAGTGCTAATTGCTAAGAAATATTGATTCACCCCCCCCTCTTAGTATTTCCAACAAACCCATTGTGGGAAAACTGGTGCAACAACCAAGGGTTTTATTATTATTATGTAGTGAGAAATTCTTAGTACAACTGCATGCCAAAAATCTGGCAATCCTACAGAGAAAAACACTGGAAAAAATCTAGTGAGAAATTTTCCTCACCCAAGTAAAATCTTGGCACAACCTGCCTTTAGAAAGTCAGCTCTCTGACCCTTTTTGTCATCCTCTACGCTACACTACGCAACCTGTATGACATCAAGCCTCTGAATATTCTCTAATGAAGTCGTTTTTCCTTCTACTGGCTGGAAAAACTCTTCTCCAACACTCTATGACTCCTTCCCGACCTCTGGAACTGAAGACATTTTTCCCTCCCAATAAATCAAACTTACCTCTAGAAGTTGCTGCGAAGTCCCCACGTCAGCTGCTCTGTGACTCTTCTGCCTCTCGGCATATGCACTCATTGGATCTGGAATACTTCCTCCAGCCTCACTATCTCTGCCCCTCACTCACTGCTTCGATCTATGGCTCTCTCCAGCAACTTATTATTGCTACACTGGAAATCGATCTGCCAAGATATCGAACTACACAAGTGTCTAAAATGATTTCTCCATCACCACATCGATCTCCTCTTATAATCCTCTTTTGGAGCATCAATGACCAAGATTAAAACATAATCAATGGCTAAGATCATCTCTGGATTGATTTTTGTGAGTTTCTAGACTATTCTCTCCTTGATTTAATTAATACTGATTAATTAACTAATTTTCTAAGTTTAGACTTAGGAAACATTAAAAAATTGGTTAATAATCTAATTAAGTCACTTTTAGGCAGAATTTCTAGAAACGATTTCTGGGTTCTGGAGATCTCATGTATTCTAGCCTCTGCACAAAGTTTCGTAGCTAAAACACATCCATTGCTACAAAAACTAACACTCCCTCTTTGTGAGGAATGTGTTCTAGTGTTGCACATGCTGCCACAACACCGTCTCTTTGCATCATCTCATGTCACGCTACTGATGTCTAGCTAATGTTGCTCGCCAACTACTGCACAACTCTAATATGCATTGCATCTGTGTTGCTGCTGACCCTGCTGAACTACTGCCAACACTACATCTGCACTGCAACTTTGTTGTCGTTGCTACTGCAACATCTGCAAATGAAAACATCCAAAACACTGAATCAACTGTGGTCAATATAATGCATTTGTCACCTGAATCTCTAACTACCACTAGCTACTGTGTTAGAGAATCAGAAAGGCAGAAAGATCCTCTTGTTCTTGATTATTTACTTGTGAGCTTCTTTAGTTCTTATTATGTTCTTCTTATATGTTCATCAAGCAAATATCAAAGCAAATGCACATAGATCAAGGACACCAGTTGTAGGCCGACAACCAAGGCAAAACCCCCCTTGAGGGGAAAACCCAGTGAAGAAATTCTTCCTTTCAATAGTACTATTTGAGACTCTTCACCCTAGACCAAGACCAGACATTTCCTCCACACTAAGTCAACCTCCAGAATTTTGACCTCTTTCCAGCGACTTCAACTATGCAATAGTTTGGGCATCAAACAACTTCCGGCAACAACAAAACTCGGAAGACTTCGATCTCCCAATCCAGAGCCGGAAACAGAAAGAGACAGAGAGACACCAAAATTTTGTTTTTCTTCTTCTCCTTAGACTTGCTAAAACTCGCACTTCTTTCAGCTTCCCGACAAGAGACTTCGTGCAGCAGATATGGCATCATACGACTTCCCAGAACAACAAAACTTGGAAGAATTTGATCTCCCAATCCAGAGCTCGAACAAAGAGAGAGAGGCACCATAATTTCGTTTTTCTTCTTCTCCTTAAACTTCCCAAAACTCGCACTTATTTCGGCTTCCCGACAACTAACTTCGAACTTCTTCACAATTACAAGAGATATCAAACTACTTGAGAGAATGTGATTCAAATGAATTTGAATTTCTTCTTTTTATAGGTTCCAGGTGAGGTTGAATAGGTGTCTCTTGGGCCTACATGAGCTGACATGAAGTCTTATGGGTCGACTTGGTGTGGAGGTCACATAATTCAAATTTTACTCAATAATAAACCTTTTTACATTATCTGAAAGCCCAAGAAGGGTCTCTTTAAATGTACAATGACTCTATTAACTTAGAATAAATCCTAGAAGTCCTCAATGGGGACTTTGCCCTAAAACATGGTGACCCAAGCATGAAACCCATGCTTTAACAAGTCACAATAATAATAATAATAATAATTCTTTTCTTTATGTTTTTGACAAGTACATGATCAGTCAAATGCATTAAATGAATACCAAACCTAGTTACAATTTCCAACGCTCCCTCTTAACTAGGGAGGCATTCATCATATACATATACGATAGAAGGTCTTATACTATATGGACAATGATGAACTTTAAGCACTGCAATGCCATGGAATAAATTCCTGACCAAGGAAATCTATCTATTGGTCACTCAACACTTTAGGCACTGCAATCTCGTGGACTAGATTCTTGACCAAGGAAATCTATCCAAGTGGGACTAAGATGGACTAAATCTTTCAACCTCTATAGGTAACATTAGGCTTACTTACTAACCATCAACCCAGGGAACTAGGTGCGCATCCACCCAATGCCACCCTCCCAACCATACATCAACACAAAGTGTCGACTAGATGTCTTTCCAGGCAATGCTTCACTCACAAAGCCTCAACACAACATTTTTAGGCAATGCTTCATTCGCAAAGCCACAATATTTTCAGGTAATGCTTCACTCGCAAAGCCACAACATTTTCAGGCAATGCTTCACTCGCAAAGCCACAACATTTTCAGGCAATGCTTCACTCACAAGGCCTCTGCAAATGCTTCACTTGCAAAGCCACAACACACCTTGATCCAATAGATCAAGAACAATCAATCTCTCCTAATCAAAGAGATTATCTCGTGCAAACACAAACCCCAATCATCAATAATGCACAATCAAAACAAACTATGGGGCTTCAAATGTTGCCCTTCAACTAATTCCAGTTGGATTATCAATAGAATCTTTAAGAGAAGATTCCTCTTCCTACTTCCCACGTGGCAACATATATTTCCATAAAAAATTCTCCAACCATGACTATGATTCTTACTCATGGACTTCACTAAGACTTATGGCTGTTAGTCCTGGTCTAGTTCATGATACATGAACTAGAGAACCATAACCATATCTTCTCTTATCCAGGCTCCCTTTTAATCTAGGGAAATCAACTTCTATCCAGGCTCCCTCTTAATCAAGGGAGACTTAACTGCTTCTTTAGGTGTTGGAGAATCTTTCATGGCTTCCATCTTTTTTATCATACTTATTAGCTTCTCATCTTTATGATGCACCTGCACAACTTTAGATAGCAAGTACAACCAAAACTATAGAAGCATAAAGTTACCCATATCAGAATCACATAAGCATATACATATCCCAAACAAGAGTCATATACTCTTTTAACATTTTGCTAGGGACTTTCATGATCATTCAAATACATTAAATCAAGACCGAACCTAGTTACAATTTCCAACATATTGCACTTTCCACTGAGGACTTTGCGCTATTGTTTACTCTGCACTGTGCTCCCCATCATCTAACTGCTACTATGTGAAAATTCCTAAATCTGGAATCTTATTGCAGAAACTGATTAGATTTCTTCTATCTGTTAATTTATTAAACGAATTATTTCCTGTTTGCTATAGTAAATATCGAAATCAATACATTACAACCTTCACAAAATAAATACAACACATGAAAGATAGATGCACACATACAAATAACTCGGTTATTTTTGGATTAAGTCCCCCGGAAAAACCAAATGTGGGAAAACATATGCAGCAACTGAGGATTTGTTTATTATGCAATAGTAAATTCTAAGTACAAGTTTAGGGTTTCCCAAACTGGGAAACCATACAGAGAAAAATTTGACAAAATTTACTGAGAAAATTCTCACTCTGCCATTGGCGATTCAACATTGATCTGGGCTCAGGATGAGTTGCTCTGCACAGTCACTGTGTCGGCCTACGCAGTACTGTGTCCCACAACTCGAAACTACGTCACCTTCACTATCTGATCAACTATAGTATGGAAACTTGAGCACCTCGCCTTCAGACTCTCACTTCGGCCTCTGACACTGAATCAACTCTGTCTCCCAGCAAAAATGGAATCTCCTCCTGAAGCTTTGCGCTGCCTCTCTGTTTTGCACTCACTATATCTATAAAATAATCCTCCGGTCTTATTATCCCTGCCCCTGTCTCACTCCAATGAGTTCACTAGCTCCCTCTCCAGCAACTCAATGCTGCTACTCTGGAAATCGATCTACCAGTGAATTCGATCTGCTCAAGCATGTTCTCCAAGTGCCCATCGAGCTCCTTCTTATAATCTCTAGTTGAGACATCAACGACCATGATTAAAACTTAATCGATGGCTAAGATTGACTAAGACTTGATCCACGCCTTTTTTAGAAGGTTCACACAAAACTTAAATAATACATTTTAATTAATCATATTTCATAAGTTTAGACTTAGGAAATATTAAAAATTGATTAATTATTTTAATTAAGCCATCTCTAGGTGCAATTTCTCCAAACGATTTCCAGGACTTGTAGATTACATGTGTGTTAGCCTCTCTGCAAATTATCGAGCTAGAGCACATCCAATGCTACAAAAATCAACACTCCCTCTTAGCGAGGAATGTGCTCTAGTATTGTTTCCCTCCTAATACCAATACTCTGACTCTCCATCATCTCATGTTGTGTTGCTGATGTCTGGCCTCACTTCCCACCAACTACTGTGCAACTCTAATATGCGTTGCATCTGTGTTACTACTAACCTTGCATATTGTTGCCAACTACTGCATTTGCACTGCAACATCTGCAACTGTCTCCCAGTTGTTGTTACTGGAACTGAGATATGTCCATCATATTGAACCAATTATGTTCAATTTGATGCATCTGTCACCCGAGTCCTGACTGCTGCTAGACTCTGCGTTGTCATTGAAGCCTCTACGCTATTGCTGACTCTACACTGTGCTGCTGCACCGTTTCCAACTCTGCTCTGCGCTACTCAGTGTTTGACTGCTACTAGCTACTGCATCTGTCACTCTAGCCTCTGGCTACACCAATTGCCATTGGTCCATCCTGCTACTGCTGTTATGGGCTCACGTAGCAAGGTATTGATCCAAGAGGTGGACTCCTCAAGGATCCTGCCCATCTTGTAGCTCTCATGGGCTACAAAACCAAATCACCCCACCTCACCCCTAGAGGTATCTTGGTGATCATGGTAAACTCTTCATCCAATCTGGAGGACAACCTATCTATCTCAATGGATGCAACCTGTTGGTCCTACTTCTCCTCTATGTCCCTCTTTCTGAGTGGACACTAGGTGATGTAGTGACCAAGTTCACCACATATGAAGCATTTGACCTTGGATATGTCCTTCCTTCTGTGCTGCCCCTGCTACCCCTTTGATGTGAGGGTTGCATTCTCCTCCTCCTTTACTTCCTTCATCCCACTGCTGTTGTTGTTACTGATGGTGCTCTTCACCAAGTCTCGCCTCATCTCCTCCTGTTGTAGATCTGCCCACATTTTGTCCCAATCTAGCAAGTTTTCTCTGCCAAGGATACTCTAGACGAACACTTGCCACTCCTCGGACACGCTGTTCAGGGAAAATCGTACAAACTCTATGGGTTAGGGCGTTGACCCAACTGCATACCACTGATCTCGGACTTCTTGAAGTTTAGTAAGGAAGGGGTCTATATGCTCCCCTTTCTACGTCCTGGTACACCTCAACTTCTCCTCGAAATACGTCTTCTGCTGCTTGGAAGATCCCTGGTATAATGTAGCAAGGGCATACCACATCTCCTTGGCGATATCTTTGCCAGCTATGTGCAATACTACGTGATCTCGAACTACATCGAGAATCAACCTCTTTGCTTTCACCATCTCCTTTTTGTAGGTCTTATGCTGATCTAGGTTTGTGGGTATAACTACCACTGAACTGATGTAAGTCTTGAGATCAAGTTCATCTAGAAGATAGGAAATCTTGTCCTTCCAGGTAACATAGTTGGATGAACTGTCCAACCGATCTTGATCTCTCAACCCAGCAAATGCCATCTCACCAATGATGTCGAACTCTACCTCTTCTTTGTGCAGCTACTGACTGGCTCTACGCACTCGCTGCTGGAGTAGGAAAATCTACTCACAGCTACTGCTACTCTGCGTGGAGAATTTGAACTTCTTGGCTAGAATTTCCCCGAGGAAAGAATTCCCTCAGTGTGTGCTCTTCTTCCCTTCTGACGCTATTCTACCAGCAACTGCTGCAAAATATTTGCGTCGAAGCTGAAGATTTGCTCTGCAAGAAAATTTTGCTGCTCCCTCTGCCTCTGACAATCTTCGATCTAGAAATTTTGTTCTTTGTCAACTCAATCAGAGAAACAAATTTTCCTCTAAACTCTTCCCTCCTGGCTAGTGGACTACGCAGCCTCCTCGGGCTTCGAGCAGCTGCTCACCTAGTGCCTCGAAGGTCCGTCTTTCCTTCTGCAACTGAGCTCTTCATGCTTCTCCTTTGCTCTGATACCATGTGAAAATTCCTAAATATGGAATCCTATTGCAACAACTGATTATATTTCTTCTATTTGTTAATTTACTGAACAAACTATTTACTGTTTGCTACAGTAAATATCAAAATCAATATGTTGTGGCCTTCACAAAATAAATACAACACAGAAAAGATAGATGCACACACACAAATAACTTAGTTATTTTTGAACTAAGTCCCCGAAAAAACCCAATGTGGGAAAACCGATGCAGCAACTGAGGGCTTGTTTATTATGAGGTGTAATTTTTGAGTACAAGTCTATGGTTGCGCAAATTGGCAAACCATACAGAGAAAAATATGACAAAAAGTTGGTGAGAAAATTCTCACCCTGCCACTAGTGATCCAACACTGATCTGGGCTCAGGATGAGTTGCTCTATGTTGCCTCTGTGTAGTCACTGCGTGAGCCTACGTAATTGGTTACTCCCTCTGAAACTAAACTCCCTCTGAGTCTCGATCTCCCTATGAGAAATCTCTCTACTCCCTCTTGGTAACTTGCAATGTCCTCCTGCACTGGAAATCGAACTGCGTAGCTCTGTGCTAGGAATCTCCTTGTTGGAACTACACCTGCATACTGCAACTAGGAGATTCACACTGCTTGTGTCAATGCATCTAGCTCTGCAATTGTCTCCTGCGTACTGACTGCAGCTAGATTTGCAATTTTCTAATGAGAGATTATGTCTACTGACACTGAACCTGCTATTATGATACTGTGGGCTCCTATAGCAAAAGTGATGGTCCCGTTGCAACAATATGTAACTGATATGTCTGATCTCCTTGTTGCAATTGCACTGGACCTTGCCCATTTGGCACAGTGGAGTCTCCTACTCGTCTTGGATCTGCTGCCCCTCCTTTCAAGCCTAGTGGTTGGCTGGGACCCTTCCTTTCTTTGCAACTCACACTATACAACTAGCACTTACTCCAACAACTGCCTCCATCAACTTGACGTCGATATGCTGCCCAGATCTGCATTTTGGCTAACTTGCACGACGTCCTTTGACAATCTCGTACGACCAACCTTGTAGAGTTGCAAAATTTGGAAAATCAAAACTAGAGACATAAACCTCGAAAATATCCCTCTTTCCCTCTGCTTGGCTACTCAATCTGCTACTTGCACTCCCTTTTGGACTGAGAAAATCTTCTCACAGCAACTGCCAATATGCAATTAGAGAAATTTAGATCTCTAAGAATGAAGATCCCCTGAGAGAAATTTTCCCTCGGTGTGTGTGCTTTTCCCTTCCACCTGACGTTGGTTTCACTGCTGCAAAATGTTGCAAAACCCTCTACGTCCAACCAAGGAATCTACTAAGCGAAAATCTGAGTTGCAACTGCTCCCTCTGACTGTTGTAATCACTATCCTACGCAACTCGAGTTTTCTACCACCCTGCAACTGAAAATCGAATACCTGCCTCAGCAATTCAGTCTACCTATATAAGCACTACGCTGCCTTTAGGAATTTCGGCGTGCTGCTCCATCTAAGCAATGAAATTTTCTTCTTCGCTTCTGAGCTCCATGCTCTGATACCATGTAAAAATTGTAATATTGGAATCCTATTGCAGCAACTGGAAATTATTCTCCTAATTGTTAATTTAATTTAACAATTTATTTATTGTTTGCTATGACAAATACTAAGTAAATCACACTGCAATATACACAAATAAAAATGTAAAAGAATTAAACATTGGAAGTTAAGAAATGTTAGCACGCACGTAAAAAATAACACAATTTGTTTTGGACAAAAGTCCCCAGAAAAACCCAATGTGAGAAAATTGGTACAACAGATGAGGGCTTTATTATTATGCAACAATGAGAAATTCTGAGAACAACTGGATGCCAAAAATCTGACAATCCTATACAGAAAAACACTGGCAAAACTCTAATGAGGAATTTTCCTCACCCCATAAGCAAACTCCTTGTACAACCTGCCTTCAGAAACTCGGCCCTCTGACCCTCTACATCAGCCTCTACGTTGCACTGCGCAGTATGTATGAGATCAAGCCTCTCCCTAGTCTCTGATGAAGTTGTTATGCCTTCTGCTGACTGGAAAAAATCTTATCTGGCACTCTAGGACTCCTTCCCCGCCTCGGGAATTGAAGACATTTTTCCCTCCCAGCAAATCGAACTTACCTCTAGAAACTATTGCGCAGTCCCTACATCAACTTCTCTATGGCTCTTCTTCCTATCTGCAAATGCACTCGCTGGATCTGGAATACTTCCTCTAAACTCACTGTCTCTGCCCCTCACTCACTGCTTCGATCTCTATCTCTCTTCGACAACTGACTGTTGCTACACTGGAAATCGATTTGCCAAGAAATCGAGCTACACGAGTGTCTCAAGTGATTTCTCCATAATCACATTGATCTCCTCTTATAATCCTTTGATGGAGCACCAACAACCAAGATTAAAACATAATCGATGGCTAGGATAATCTCTATATCGATCCATGTGAGTTTCTAACTTTCTAGACTATTATCACCTTGACTTAATTAATACTAATTACTTAACCAGTTTTCCTAAGTTTAGACTTAGGAAACATTACATAATTGGTTAATAATCTAATTAAGTCATTTCTAGGCGGCATTTCCAGAAACAATTTCTGGGTTTTGGAGATCCCATGTATTCTAGCCTATCCACACAGTTTTGTGGCTAGAACACATCCGATGCTACAAAAACTAACACAGGCATGGGACAACTTGGTGTGGAGGTGACAAATGACTGATTTTACTCAATAATTCTTTTTACATGATACAAAATCGCAAGAAGGGTCTCATAAAATGGACAATGACTCAAAATAAAACCTACAAGTCTTCAATAGGGAATTTGACCTAGAAAATGATGACCCAAGCATGAAACCCATGCTTTAATAAGCCATTTTAATAATAATAATAATTTAGTTTTCTTTCTTTTGATGAATACATTTCATTATGACTCAAATACCATTATGAAGACTGAACCTAGTTACATTCTTCAACACACCCAATGAATCAGTAAAGACCAAGACTCATAACCACAATGAAAAATTGACAAGATACTAGTAGTCGTAAACCAACACCGGGCAAGGGTACGAGATACTTGAGAAATTCGTCTCCAAAATAGGAAATTTGAGCACACTGCCACTAATTCATATATCGACCCTCACATTGTAGAGTGTAGGAATAGTACAAAATACATGGATGCTCCACACAAACCACCATGAGAAAAAATTTCCAGCAAATAAACACAGAACATTCCAGAACTATTGCCACAATTGATGATTCAAGAGGAAGAAAAAGTACACCATAATATAAACCATTAAAACCTTGCAAACAACCTTCATTAAACCAAAAGCGTGGGGGTGGGTGCCACACCTCACCTCCACTTCAAGGAAATAAAATAGTCATACTTATTATATATTTTTTCATCAAATTAATAAAAAAACATATGATGTTATAATATGAGCTTAGCTCCCCATAAAACACATCGACAACAATGCATACACAGCTTGAAGAAATAAATTATAAAATAACAAATTAATAAATAAATCAACATCAAAAACCTAACTCTCCATAAAAGGCATCAACCACAACCCATGTATTGTTTGAAGAAATATATCATAAACAAAAAATTAACAATCAACATTATGTGTTCTAGGGATGGACTAGAAGGATACTTATTTGTGCTCAAAACGAACTTCTTGAAGCACAATTAATTAATGCAACAAAATATCTAGAGTTAAGAAGTCAACCATGGAACAAAAGACATGGAAAAAGGAGGTACAAAGAGAATTTTAAAAGAAAAATTAAAGAAACATTAACTAGCACACAGGCTGACACATTCTTTGGTGAGCTTATTGCTAAATTTAATGAGGCAATAATGCAATGTCATAAAGAAAAGATGTTAATTGGATATATGCATTTCACCTTTCAGTAATACAGATAATAATCAAGGATAAATTATGCGAACTAAACTACCATTTCCATCCAAGGGTACAATGATAAGGAGGAATATCCTTGTCATTCTTTGACTCAAAATTGTAAAGCAACAGTACATTTCCATTGCTCTTGGTCTTCGACCATCAAGCCAATCATTTATTAAGCCCTACATGAGATCAAATCTAATGATTTCAAAACGAAAGCAATTCTGAATGCATCTTCTTCAAGTATATCAAACCTGCAACCAAATAAATTAAGAAGCAATAGTATCACATATAGATCATCAACAAAGTTCCAACATAGAAATAAAATTCACAGATAATGAAAAGGACAATCAGCATTATTCATTGATTTAAGACATAGCAACTATTGGAATGTATAGGAATGCACTGAGCATGGTTAGCATGCAAAGTTTCCTAAATTGAAAATTTTGTAATTGCGAGAATAGGAAAGAAAAAAAGACAAAAAATGTTAGAATCAATGGTGTAATAATCACATTTGGCAACAACCAACATTATTTGTACTTTTAACCCATCCATTCTTTCTTCATACACATCTTTCCCCCCTGCAGTCAAATTAACAACCAGATTATCTGTATTGTATTTTTAAGTTTTCTATCATATTTCTAGGTTTGGTTAAGGTCAAACAAGTGAACTCAATGTAGTCTCATGACCCTCCTTGCGGAAAACACCCTACTATTTTTAGTTAGTTTAAATACACAATTCTCCTTTGTATTTTCACACATTATGATCATTCATTCATTACAAATGATTTAGCCTAAGGGCACCATACAACACTGGGCTATCTTGTCTTGGGTTGATTCATCTTACTCTTGGGATATTTTTTGCTTTAGCACACTTGTGATAGAATTTATTTCTCTCCAGGGTTATGCTGCCTTAGTGTTGTTGATCTCTTTAATTATTGCAGAAATTTCCACTGGTTCTGGTTTTGTTCAATTTTCTTCCTAACAATTGTGAACCTCAACAATATCAAAGCAAGTGTTAACCTCCTTCAATTCAGTCGTTGTTTTCAAGGCCAGCACATTTTTATAGCAACTGCACTCTCTTCTTCTGCTGCAAATGTTGTTCACAAGATGATGAGTTTCCGTAGAGTTTAAAACCCTCATTTACACTTAGCACACTCTCCTCTTTTGCTGCAGATTTGTTTTCTGGGACTTTTTGGTATTTCTCCTTGGTTCTATCAAGGAAATTTTGACAATACTTGACAAAAGCCTCTTTTGTTGATTTTTTGAACCTGATGAACTCAAAATGACCTATTGTCTAATTGAATGGAGCTAACTATCATGTTTGCACAGGGCAAATGATTACTCTTCCTCAATGGGTTTATGGATCTATCTAACAAAATCTCTTTCTCCGATAAGGACATCTTTTTTCCGAGAAAAATGCTATTCATATTTATAGATGAATACAAAATACATTTTTCATGTACTACTATACTTAAAATAACCAAGGGAGCATATAAGCTATCCCAAAAAGTTCATAAAAAGAAACAAACATTACTTCCAAAAACTCCAAAGAGTCACTTTAACCTTTATTCTCATGATCCTCGCAAAATAAATCTATGAGAGACTGTTTAGACTATGACATAACAAAGCTGAAGGTAAACACGTCAAAACGTTCTAGCATGATACTTCTAACTAAAATGATAGCTCTCAAAAGCACTGGTTGAGAGAGAGAACTCCCAGGATGCACAAATCAGACTCTATATCCAAAGAGAGATAATTCCATCTTTGTTTTACTCCATAATTAGTTTGCACTCAACAACATGTTCACCATCCTTTGACAATACATCTGCGTCCTCATCCTATTCTCTCAAAGGAGATAGACATGAAAGTTTTGGTCTCCTCTTCTAACTAATCACCAATACGCCGAAGAAAAATAATATGCAGCTGACGTAACTCTGATCAAATTAGTCACTAAAGTAATTCACCATAAATCTGAATCTGATTAACATTCTTGTCCAAAGCACATTTTAGAGGATGTTGACAGCCATTAGTTCTGCATATTTGTTAGAACATTGTCCTAAACTTGCCTTGAACATGACTGCATGGTTCTCTGTTAAGTACAAAATATCTTTTGTTCAGCTTGTTACCCACCAAAAAGTGGGTGAGCCCACACAAGAATTTTTTCTCCGTCATCTCTTCCAGCTGGCAGTCAGCAGCCCCTAATAGCCACCACATAGCCAATGTGATGTGCCATTCATATCTCTACCACCTGCATCAATCATATGTTTCCTCACCCATTTGTCGAGAGCACATGTTGGAAGGTGGGCTTCTAGTCAAAAGGTATTTTATTCATTTTGCATTCGAGTGCTTATGCTTGCGTGTATTTTGGGCATTTCGCATGGATTATGGGGTAACATAGACCTGCATCAATCATATGTTCCCTCACCCATTTGTCGAGAGCACATGTTGGAAGGTGGGCTTCTGGTCAAAAGGCATTTTATTCAGTTTGCATTCAAGTGCTTATGCTTGCCTGTATTTTTGGCATTTCGCATGGATTATGGGGTAACATAGAAGAAGGGTGGGTTTTGATCGTAATCTTGTTCCCTCATCTTAAATGGGGGATTAATTTTCAACCCTAGTCCAGTGGGACCACCCGTAATGGTCCAATGGCTTTAGGAGGGGCACTACTTCGAAAACCCTGATTGATATAATATAGTCCCATCTCTCCCTATTCCATAGTTACCACTTTCTATCTCATATTATAAGCCCTTATTCCACCTCCATTCTTCAGGTTCAATTGACCATGCATCCTTAGTTTGTGTAGCTTGCATAGGAGTTCTAGTCTTAGGTGGTGTCTGTGAAGCTAGATACATAGATGGAATAATTATCTCCAATACCTAGAAAACGTTTCTAAGGAAAATTATCTTAATTAGATTTACTTAGCTAGTTTAATTATTTTCCTAACTTAGGAAAAGAAGTTAAATAATGGGGATTAATTGAGGCAAATAGATTTTCCTCTAGTGACTTCTAGAAAAGTAATGTTATGGGGTCAAGATGATCTTAGCCATAGATTGAGATTAGATCGTGGTTGTTGATTTCTCAACGAGAGATTATAAGAGGAAATCAATGGGCATTTGGAGAGCACATTTCAGTGACAAAATTGTAGCGACAACAAGAGTGCAGTAACAGCGTGGACACTAGCAGTTGAGATAAGCAGTGATTGAAGATCGAGTAGCCAGAGAGATTTCTTCACAACGATTTCTAGTTTCTTAGTGATAGAGGGAGATTGATTTTATTTGCAGACGCCGAGTTTCCCTACCACTACAAGTTGGTTCGGTGAGGCAGTGTTGCTGGAGCAAGGGAAAATTTGCTAGAGTGATCAATTTGCACAGGAGAGGCTGAGTTTTCCAATGAAGGTCAAATTTCTAGTGGAGGCCAAGTTAATTTCCTAGTCAGTGCGAGTTGCCAATGGAGGCCGAGTTAACCAGGGTCACACGTGCAGATCAGTTCAGGGTTACATAGGAGGGCTGAATTGAATCAAAGGAGTTGAGTTGCTTCCAGGAGGTCAAATCAATTAGCAAAAGTGAAGAAAATAATTTTTCGGAGGTTTGTTAATTTACGACAAACAATTATAATAATTTTCAATTACAAAATTGCTAAAGAATAATAAAATACTCATTTGCAGAACTGATTTTCCCCACACTGGGGTTGTTTTAGGGACATTTGTCCAAAAATATCAGTATCTATTATTTTGTGTGTGATATTCTCTCAGTTCCTGTGATTTAATTTTTTCATGAAGTTGCAGTGGTGTTTTATTTAGTATTTTCCGCATACAAATTGCAAAAGACAAATAATCTAATTCAGATAGGTGAATAATAACTCGTAACTGCAACAGTATTAAAATTTCACACGGCATCAAAGCATATCTGAGGGAAGAAGAGGGTCTTTACATGGACAGGAAGAGGAAAGAGAATGGTTTTACTAAACCTAGTTCATATTCTTCAATTTATTCGGGTTTTGCTATATTTCCTATGGTTCTTCAGAAATGGCATCAACGGGATTGAGAGATCAGGTTTGATTAGATGGAGCCTCAAATTTTGGTATCTGGAAAGCCAAACTTTCTTTATTGTTGGAAAAAAAATGGTCTGAATGTGTTTTCGACCAGTGTGATTTCCATACTAATAGATCTAGCACAACTTATAACATAAGATCCATCTTAACTCCGGATCTATCAAGTGTCGAGAGGGATCACGTCTCTTTTGGGATCAAATCTCTTGAGATACAAACCTCTTTTAAAGTGAAAAGAGATTTGACCCCTCTTTGCGCTTGATAGATCTGGGGTTAAGATGGATCCAGGTTGGTTTTTATATACAAACATACCATATTTAGGTTGGATCCATCTCTCCCTCTCTCTCTCTCCTTTCCTTTCTCTCCCTTTCTTTCCCACCTCCCTCTGTCTCTACCCTCCAACTCTATCACTATCTCCCTCCTTGTTTCCTTCTCTCTCTACTCCCCTCTCCCTCTCTCTCTTTCCTCTCTCTTCCTCTCTCCTCTCCTTCTCTTTGTCTTCCCTCCTCTCCTTTCTCCCTCTCTCTCTACGTCTATCTCTTTATGTATTTCTTCTTCCTTCCCTCTCTCTCCACATCTCCCTTGTCACTCCCCCTCTCTCTACCTCTATCTCTTTATTTATTTCTTCCTCCTCTCTCTCTCTCCCTCTCTCCTCTCCCTCCTCTCCTCATTCCTCTATCTCCCTCTCTCTCTCTGTCTCTCTCTCCATATGATGGAGAATTTTTACTCTATGCAATCAATGCTATATGTAATGTCTAAATATTTTACATTTTAAATTTTTATTATGAAATGAGTTATGGTTTTTTCGACATGTATTATTGGTAAGCCATGGTATTGTAACAAAACTTATTCACAAGTTAATAATATCCATGACAAAGTGGGGGTGGATACTCATGGTTAAGAAACTTGTTATATTTTAAGTTTATTATAAGTATTAAGATTTTATATGCTTATTCATTAAATTTAAATATGGTTATGGAATCATTATTAGATATTTGTGTAGTGATTTTTTACAATGTTGCACGACTCGTACTTGTATAAGACTCATTTGGCTATTGACTCGGTGACCCATATAAGACTCGAGAATGACCTATATAAGACTCGTATAACACTCGGCAAATTTTTCCCTCTATTTTCCCTTTCCCTTCTCCTGATCTCCAAAAAATTAAAAAATTAAACGAATTTTGAGGGTCTCCATGGGACTTATGTGGGTCCTCTGCGATTCTTCGCGGGTTCAATGCAGGTAGCCAAGTTTTCTGCGGGTTTGGCGAGTACAGGTAGAAACTACGGGTTCTAAGCGAGTGACCCATCTCGCTATAAAACCTGTCAAGACCCGCAGGTACTCGCGAGTCTTATAAGAGTCATGCTACACTGATTTTTTATTCTTAAGCTTTGCAAGAAAACCATCCAAAAAAATACTTGACAATAACTTATACTCAAGTAAATGACATATCTATCATCAATTACTTCCTGCCATAATTTAAGCAAGTCTTTGCGTAAAAGATGGATAGGAATAAGATGTATTAAATATAATTACAAGAGTTACTTCCCACCATTATTTATGTTTTCTTGAGCACTTATGTAGGTGTCAAATTGTAAGTATGTAGACTTACAAGTGGTTACTACCCACCAAAATGTATGCAAGTTCTTATGCTTGAACAAGCAATTTACTTATCTGCTTCACATCTCAATTTATTAATTACTTCCAAAGCAAGACCATAGGATGATTTGTCTGTCAACCATTAGTGATTTAGCATGATCAATGTAACTTATAATTATTTATGGAATTTTTCCCGTTGGAGGGGCTAAGGTGCCCTGCAAAACAAAATTACAATATAAGAAATTGAATTATATTATTTTTATTACTTTTAACATTTTATTATTAATTGAGCCAAGATTTAAATTTTAACACTACAACATCTCCACCACACTCGGTTTTGTATTACTTTTAACCTATTATTATTTTTTAATTAAGCTGACATATAAATGTTAAATGTTAAACATTTATGACTACACATCTACTCCTATATTGGGCCGACATTGACATTAGATTAAATTGGTTAAATATTAAATGTTAAATATTTACGCTTGACATCTACCCCTTACTAGGTTGTAGAGCGCCTCTCGGAACAAAAAGAAGGAAGATGCTAAAGCGAGGAGGGTAATCCTTGATGGATTCAAGGACCATATAGTTATGCATATTGTTGAGTTAAATACAACGAAGCAAATGTGGGACGCTATTTTGAAGTTGTTCTAGGATGCTACTACAAATAAGAAGTTGATTCTCAAAGAAAAACTCAGAAATACCAAGGTGAACAAGGGGGAAGACATTGTTAGTTGCCTCACCAGGATTTAGACTAGTAAAGGACGAGTTAGCTGCAGTGGGAGATAAACCAGATGATGACGAGCTAGTGCGTGTAGCCCTTAATGGGTTTACAAAGCAGTGGGATGTCTTCATTCAAGTTATTTATGGATGAGACTGTGAAAATTTCTGAATATTACTTATGCAGAAACCCTATTGTTAAATCTTGTTATACTTTCCTACTTAACCAAGTTATTAGTCTGAAATTTCAGCATTAACATCGAAGTAAACACATTAACAGTTCTTCACAGATACAGATCTAAAAATTGAATACATGCACATAGACAAAGTGACACAAGATTTTCTCGACAACTATCCCTGGAAAAACCCAATGTGAGAAAACCGATCTTCTGGCTGTTGGAGTACAACAAATCTGGGCACCTTACTGATTAACCCGACAGAGAAATATAAGATCTGCAACAATACCTCTGTTGTCGAGACAGAAAAATGGAATGATTCACACCCTCAAACGGGATTTACAGAACTCAGCCCCTTTCAGCCTCTAGAAACTCCAGTGCTGCTCTGAAGCCCTCTACGTTAGCTCTGCTAGCCTTCTGATGCCCTTACGTAGCTCAGGAGAGGGTTGCGTAACCCCAGATTGGGTGACGCGGTCCTTATGCTACCTTGGCTGGCCCTGCGTAAGCCCTGATGGCCTCATGCTACCTTTGCGTTGCCCTTTATGGGCCTGCGTAGCGACTGGAACCTATGCGCTGCACAGCTACTGCATAACTGTTGCGTAGCTGCTGCCCCCTCTACGCTGGTCTGATTGTTGCTTCTCTGCCTCTTGCTGACTCTTGGCTCTGGGATCAGATCATCCCCTTAGCCAATACTACTCATCGCTACAGTTGAAACACTTTTGGAAATTCTTAGCAAACCACGCCCTAGAATTCCAGCTTAGTCTCAGTGCTCTGCTTTCGTGTGTGTATTCTCCAACTGACCCTAAGGCTTTCCTTTATACTTTTCTCGCTGGGAAACCAACGGCCATGATCTAATCTTGAATCGATGGCTAAGATTAAAAGAAAGCTTGATCCATGTGACTTGAGTCATTTCCATCACATGTTTAAATTAATTACCTTTAATATTATAATTTTCCTAAGATAGACTTAGGGTCCTTAATTAAAAATATTAATTAATTAATTAATTCCCAAACTGGATGGAATTTCCCAAATCCCTTTCTGGGTCTTGGAGATCTCATGTACTCTAGTCCCTCCACAAATTTTGGGAGCTAGAGCACATTCGATGCTACCCGAACACTCAAAAAACTCAACAGAGACACCTTACCAAGTTGGGATTGATTATGGAGTGATTTCACACAAGAGGAGCTTAGACTAATTCTTGTCAGTGACAAAAGCAACAAGACTCAGAAAAATGAGGAGCAGCAAAGAAATGTGTGTTATGAATATAGTTCATATAAAAATAATAAATATAAATATAAATATAATAATAGTAAATAATAATTAATGGTTAGTTAGTTAGTAATGAAGAGGCATGTCTTAGAGACATGACCGTTCATGGAAGGGCACCTGCCTAGGGTATATAAGCAGACCCTCATTCTCATTTATAATCATCTCATATCTTACATCAATTCAATATATAATATTCAATATACAGTTATATCTCTTACAATGGAAATTTACGTCCTTGAAGTATTTTAAAGATTTTCGTTGCGTATATGACTTTTGGTCGTTACATTGGTATCAGAGCCACGTTGGTTGATCCCAGTCTTTGGCCATCAACTCTTTGTCAACCTTGTTGCCATCACAATTGAAGCATTCACTACACTAAATTTTGGAGTTTCTCATTTTCGATAGGACTCTGGCCATTAAAATTTAAAAAAAATAAAATAAAATAAAATAAGGAAGGAAAGTTTTAAAAAAAGGGAAATAAATTAAAAGGAAAAATTTTTTTTTAAAGAAAATTGTTCCAAAAGAAAATAAAATAAAAATAACAATAAAATACATTTTTGATAAAAAATGCATGATAAAAAAACTATACGTAAGAGAAGGAAGAGTAGATAAGATTATTTTGATTCTTCATTAAGTGGTTTACAAGCTCGTGGGTTTGGAACACTAGGTCCAAACTCCATGATGTGATGTTCAGATGACGATGCCAATATTTTTATTGGATTCCTCCTTCGGAGAGGTGCAAGATCAATCTAAAGATCATCTTGATCGAATGAGCAAAACATGTATTTTGAATTTATTCCACATGTGCAAGGTCGGCCTGATTTATCACACATGCATAAGAGATGTGTCACACACCCCCACAGATGCCTATATATTGGAGAGACTTGGAGTCCATTTTACACACACAATTCGTGGAGGCATTTTCTTCTCTCTTGGATGGTGATGGAGCAACGTTCTTGGTTCTGCGTTTAGGGTTTCTTGGTGCAACATCTTGATGGAGTATTCTTGATGAAACGTCTTGGGGTTGTGTGACATATGTGGGTGGCTGACCTTATGAAGACTTTGCTGGTTGAAGCATCCTGCTGATCGCCGCGACGCCACCATTCTTTATCTCTATTTTTGGCTTGTCTTCCATCGATCTATTGGTATGTTTTATCTGCATCTTACTTTAATTATGCCCTAGAAGGTTGAAGTATATTTGCCTCTAAGGCTTAAGCATAGAACATCTACATAAATTGACATGGTATCAATGTTGAAAAGTATAACTAGGCCGGTCTTCATGTTGACTATGTAATTATATTCTTATGTAAAGAAGAAGTAAAAAATAATAAGATGTATTTGAGAGTCATGTTCATGAAGGATCTAGTCAACAATATACTCCAAGATCTTGGCAAAATACCATGAAGGGATGACTCCCAAAAGATGCACTAAGATAATCTTATAAACGCTGAATTATCTATTCTTCATGTCAGCCTATAATTAACCATGAAAGTCGGCTACCTATTATGCTGACTGGTTGGCCTAAAAGATAGTTAGATTGTCTATATAAATAACCTCTCTGCGGCACATTTGATGAGCAAGTTTTTCAGTGATCCAATTGACTGTCTGTGGATTTGAGACAGGAAGAGCTGATTGGTTTAAGGAATTGCGGATGTCTCTAAGAACATTCCAGCGTAATGAAGTTTGGTATAAATAAGAAGCAAAGCAGCGTTAAAGTATGTTAAGTTGCAGATTTGTTTCGAGAAGTGATTGCGGACTTGTCTGAAGTTGTACAGCAGTTAAGAGGAATGCGAATTCACTTGAAACAGAAGCAACTGAAGGATATAAATTGCAGAAGGAACTGAAGGTATAGAAACATAAAGGTATAGGCTACGGAAGTAATTGAAGTCTACAGATTACAGAAGAAACATAAGAGTATAGACTGCGGGTTGATGAAGCCAGTTTGAGAAGAATTTAATGCGGATACTTACAAGGTTACAGTGCAGATATCTCAAGGATTGTAATGAATTCTGAAGTCTAATGAAAGGAAGGTAAATCAATAAAAAGTATTACTTCTGTGTAAAAACACTTGTGTCATGTACATTTTGGTAATTGACTTGATGAAAGATTAACTAGGAAGAATACATAAGCAAACAAACTCACAAGTAATTATCAAGAAGAGAATTTATAACCCCTCCAAATTCTTAACATGGTTTCGGAGCTATGGCAAAAGATGATCACCTTATAGGCAAGAAGATTTTGGAATTAGAGAAAAGTTACTGTCTGGAATCAAATTCAGAGAGAAGTTTGGCGCTTTTACAAAGGAGTTGGGTGCTATTGCAGAGATACAAGCTCGGTGGTATTGATACTAGTTCGATGCAATTTCAGTGATACAAATTCTCAACATGGACTGCGCAGAAAATACAGTAAAGAAGTTCTGATTGGTCTAAGATTTTCGAGGGATAACAGTTCAATACTTTTGTGAAGTTCGGATTAAGTTCTCTGATAAAAGCTGTGAGTTAAAGTGTCTGTTTTGGTCCGAAGATACAAGACTAATCTGCGAAAGGAAGAGAGGCATACATACCTCTAATTCTGGTCTACTCTACCACGCATGTTTCAGGCAAGCCAAGGGTTGTCTTAATAAGAGACAAGTCTATAATTGTTGCAAAGAAGCAGTGTGATACACAGCAAAGAAAGAGGCTACAAAGCATACAAAGAAGAGATCAAGTCTAAAGCAAAAGTGCGAAAATAAGGTCTACATTCAATGCAAAGGAAGAGGCGGGTCTACAAAGTTTCTTGGTCAACACAGTTCAGTCTGGAATACATCAAAGTTTTTTTTTATTTTCTAGTGCGATGTCTGGAGGGAGATCTACTATGGAAAGGGAAGAACTATAACTCTATTGCTTGAAGAGCAGCATCACTATAAAGGAATTCAGACTTGGTCAAGGAAGCATATTGTCTAAAGACTAGGAAACGAGCTTTCCTAGGACTGGTGCAGAAGAGTGCAGAAAAGAAGGCTTTATCATCATTACAACAAAAATCTAATCCTTACCCTTGAAGAAGATCATTCAAAGAGAAAGCACTAACACATCTTTACTCCACCAGCATCGAATAAAACAAGCTGAAGACTTTATCTTCACTTATCAAGTAAGTATCTTTCCTTCCATAATCAAATTTGGTTAAATGACTTTGTTTTTGCAAGGAGATCTATAAGCTGGTTGGGTTACCAAGATTCCTTGCATGAAGAGAATAGTCACAGTTCTTGAAAAAAGTAAGGTTATGTCACTTAGACCAGATTTAAACAAAATTGAGGTGTCAAAGAATGAAGGGATATCTTCCAATGTTATCGGAACCGAACCGGTTATCGAACCGAAAAACCTTGTGGACTGGGAACCGGTCGGAACCAGACCGGAACCGGAAAAAAAGGGAAAAAAAAACCGGTTTACCAAAAACACATAAAATATTCATATTTTAAAGAAAAACCAGATATATTCATGTACATCCATATTAATTCAAACCATTTAAACACAAATATGCAAAAGTTTTCATTTATATAGGTGCAGATAGCCAAAATAGCACTTAGTGCAAAACATCGCTGAACCAAAAATGTAACAAACATCAAGAAGCAAGGTCTAAAAGGCCTTTATAGTCCAAAATAACATGCTAGATCATAGTATTATACTATAGCCTGCAATACTACAAGTTAAATATGATCAAATCATCAATCATCATCACCATCCTCCTCATCCTCATCCTCATCTGAAGAATAAGTAGCATGATCATCCAAGTCTGCAATGGGACTATGGCTTGATTCCCCTAGCCCTGAAGCTACTACTAGTGCTTCTGATGTATTTGCCTCTGCATCCTGTGGAGGTGGGTCCAAGTCCAACCAAGAAAGGTCTTCATTGTCAAATACCAGTGCTTGACTCTCCACAACCCATTCTGATGTTGGATCAAAGTCATCCAAGACAATGTTGCTTGTTTCAGGGGTTTTATTTAGCAATTGATTGCGCCTCAACCTAAGGTTGTATTGAACAAAAACCATGTCATTCAACCGTTTTTGCTCCAAACGGTTCCTCTTCTTGGTGTGTATGCTGCAAAATCAGCTATGTAGTAGCCCCAAAAAAAAAAAAAAAAATTCTTCCAGTAGCTGCAAAATCCACTGAAGAAAACCCAAGGATCTCTGGGAAAAAAAAAAACTTTGAAGTAGCTCAGAAATATTCCAACCCAACAGCTCTCCAAGACTCCAATCAACTCTTCAAATCTGCAAAAAAACTCTTTAAGAACTACCCTGCAAAAATTCTCCTCACCGAACTCAGCTCAAGAATTGCAAAATACTTGAATGAATAGTGTGAGTGAAATAGAGGGGGTGGGGCTCTTTAAATAGCATTAGGGGGGGGGCTAGTTTAGTTATAAAATATTAAAAAAATTTAAAATAAAAATAAAAATAAAAATGAAAAAAATCGATTTTTTTTGGCCTTGGCCGTACGGCCGGACCCAGCTGATCCGGTTGAACCAGTCACCGGACCGGTCCGGTACCGAACCGACCGGTTCCGTACGGAAACCAGCGGGTTCGGTACCAAACCAGTCTTTTCCGGTTCGGAGGGCCAATTCAGATTGGTTTTGCCTCCAAACCGGTCGGACCAGCCGGTTTTGCAGAACCGGTTCGGTTCTGATAACATTGATATCTTCATAAGATCTCAACT
Source organism: Pinus albicaulis (assembly GCA_034641835.2). Lineage (NCBI taxonomy): Eukaryota > Viridiplantae > Streptophyta > Pinopsida > Pinales > Pinaceae > Pinus > Pinus albicaulis. Next base: position 243,136,435 of record CM076580.1, on the reverse strand, counting down.
ATGAGATTTGGAAAAGATGATAAGATGGACAACATAACAAATAGACAAAATTACCTCACTCAACTTGTGGTTTCCATGCTAGATGGAAAAAGACAATCAAGGGCAAAAATGTTGAAGGATAAAAGAATCAAACATTTGCAGAAGGAAAAAGAAAGTTTAGGAAAAGTGGAAGACTAATGGACATTGCAAGAAAGTTGGTCCTAAAGGGACAATCTCAATAGAAGAAAGAAAAGAAGATTCAAGGAAAATCACACAAACTTATGAATAAGGAATTGACTTCTGTTGGAAGCAATGTGGCATCCTGATCTAAGCATGGTAGGAGCTCCTGGTGAATTAGCTTTGGGAAAAACCTCTTTGACAAACTTTAAGAAAGTAGTCATCAAGAGCAAGGGTCATCGTGGAAACATACTTCTGGGATGTGATGACATATTGATGAAACAAGCCATGGGAATGAAGTTATTCATTACTAAAAGTTGCTATAGGATGACTCAAGGGAAAAAGGTATGAGGTATGTATATATTTATATGCTGACATTGGACACTGTGATGTCATGCTATATGGTTGCAGGTAATGAACTTCTGTATTTAAAAGTATGATCTATGGAGTGCACGGACAGATGAAATCAACATAATATGTCCTCATGGAATATGAAGTGGTTGTATATGAACTAGAAACCAGAAAGGTTATAAGTTCTTGGGAATAAATAATGTGCAGAAAGGAAGAGATCATGACATGCAACCATGTCTAAAACGTTGCTATCATTCGAAAGACAAAAAGATGTGACTAGGAGATCTCCTGGGAGGATATGTAGATTTTGACAGAAGTCTGGTAAATAAGAAGACTCTTGACAAAACATATCCTTAGGAGCTGTGTCAATCTGTATGAAAGATGTCAATACCTATAGGAAAATGTCATGGTGAAAGATCATCACTAAGTTAACTTTTGTTCTAAAAGTTCATATGAATATGTTTATCTAGATAAGTTTGTGCAGGGCTGCCAATCATGAGAAAGGATGTATTATCCTTGGAAATGATTTGAAGGAAAGCAACATGGCATAACATGGACCAGATAAAGGAAGTCTGATGAATCACTCTCTGATCGCTGACATGACTCAAGATGAAAGTGATGGATGATCTGTGCCCTATGAAGCTATAAGTTGGAGATTCTTCAATATCGAAATCCATGACATCTAGAATAGGAATTCTTCATGAGTAGCTGGGTGTCTCACCATTGCTGCTGGAGGTCCCTAGTTAAGAGGGAGCCTGATGGTAAGTTTCTTACTTGGAAGAAACTTGGTAATTCCTAAGGATGAGCTTAGGTACATTCTTTGTATAAGAATGAGTACATTCTCTTGTGGAATAAGGTCCTCCCTGGTTGAGAGGGAGAGATAGACACATCATTCTGATCTTAGGAAGACAGAATGGAGGATTAAGTAATCATCTGGCATTCGATACTCTTTGAGAATGTGTTAGGGCATTCAAGATAAGAGTAGTCGGGGACCGATATTCTTTGAGGGCTAGCTACCCAAGAGAAGAATAGTCCAGGAAGGTCATACTTTGGGAACACCCGGGTGGAGTATGTACCTTGGAGAGACAATGACGAAGGTGTCTATAAGTCATGTGTCTCACCAGCATTAACGCCCATTGTCTCGTTGAAGAGATGGGGCTGTTAGTCAAGGCCTTGCACTAGAACAATGCTGGTTGATATGATGCTATACAAATGCGATTACCAATCCGATTTTTCTTATGGGATTCTTCAGTTTAAAAGTAACCATGTACATGTATGAATACCTCCCTAGTTAAGAGGGAGTGTTGAAAAGTATAACTAGGTCGGTCTTCATGTTGACTATGTAATTATATTCTTATGTAAAGAGAAGTAAAAAATAATAAGATGTATTTGAGAGTCATGTTCATAAAGGATCTAGGCAACAATATACTCCAAGATCTTGGCAAAATACCGTGAAGGGATGACTCCCAAAAGATGCACTAAGATAATCTTATAAATGTTGAATTATCTATTCTTCATGTCAGCTTATAATTAACCATGAAAGTCGGCTCCCTATTATGCTAACTGGTCGGCCTAAAAGATAGTTAGATTGTCTATATAAATAACCTCTCTGCGGGACATTTGATGAGAAAGTTTTTTGGTGATCTAATTGACTGTCTGCGGATTTGAGACAGGAAGAGCAGATTGGTTTAAGGAATTGCAGATGTCTCTGAGAACATTCCAGCGTAATGAAGTTTGGTATAAATATGAAGCAAAGCAGCATTAAAGTATGTTAAGTTGCAGATCTGTTTGGAGAAGTGATTGCGAACTTGTCTGAAGTTGTACAACAGTTAAGAGGAATGCGAATTCACTTGAAACAAAAGCAACTGAAGGATATAAATTGCAGAAGGAACTGAAGGTATAGAAACATAAAGGTATAGGCTACGAAAGTAATTGAAGTCTACAGATTACAGAAGAAACATAAGAGTATAGACTGCGGGTTGATGAAGCCAGTTTGAGAAGAATACAATGCGGATACTTACAAGGTTGTAGTGCAGATATCGCAAGGATTGTAATGAATTTTGAAGTGTAATGAAAGGAAGGTAAATCTGTGATTTACCTTCCTACAATAAAAAGTATTACTTCTATGTAAAAACACTTGTGTCATGTACATTTTGGTAATTGAATTGATGAAAGATTAACTAGGAAGAATACATAAGCAAACAAGCTCACAAGTAATTATTAAGAAGAGAATTTATAACCCCTCCAAATTCTTAACAATCAGAGCTAGGAGAAGACAACGCCCAACTTATCTAGGGCAGCGAGATGTGGGTTATTCTAAGGGGGATTAAGGGTGCTGTTAGCCTCAGAAAAGTTGTGTGGTAGGCCGCATGCCATACCACCACAGCAAGTGACAGCGTATAAATTTAATGGCAGCGCATGCATTTTTAAAGTGTTGGAGGTGACAATGTAAGGGCTGTGTATGTGGACGACAGCCTATAGAGGCCGATGTTCTGAACTACATGGAGAGAACAGCATGTCGTGCCCTAACCAGGGCTGTCACAATCACCTTTTCAACATGTTTTTTATATCTAGCCACAGCAAGCAAGTAGGAAGGTCGATGGCTGGATGCGTATAAGGTGGGGATCATCCATCGCGGAGAAGGGAATGGAATGAAACAGGGAAAAGAGCGTGGTTTGGCAAAGGATCTCGTTGGCGAGAAAAGCTCTGTCATAAACCATCTGTAACGGACTCCTACTTTGATTATCGTCAGACACGAGAAACATTGCAGATACACACTGGACTTTTTTTTTTAAGCAGAAAATCGTTTTGTTCTCCTTTGTCTGAGCGAATATCATATCGTGAGTCCCATAGCAAATTTTATAATAGTCACAAGTATTGATCCGGGTCCCGCAACAGAATAACGACGACTTGAGTGGAGCCACAAAAGGGGCAACGGGTGGGTAGCGGAGCTTGTGGCCAACTAACGCATTAGGCCAAGGCGTAAATTCCTGCAGCCCACAGTGACGAAATTTGCAATTTCCTGTAGCCTCCAAAATATTTGAAAAGATTAAGAAACCTTGGCAGAAGCACCCTGGTCACATCCAGTAGGACCGAGTTCTCCTAAGCATCTCGAAAGCACTGATCTGTGGTTCACTGGAAGCGCGGAAGTGTCCAGACTAACAGAGGTAGAACAACGTGTGGAGCACTGGCAGAAGGTGGAGCGAGGGCTTTGTCCACACTTCAACGATGAGTACCCTCCCTCGCTCACAACCTCTCTGCAAGCTTTGGCCACAACCTTAGATGATGTGTCGTCGATGTAAAGGTAATGCTACAGGTTCAATATCGTGGATCGAGAAGTGGATTAATTGGCATAGACACGCGATATCTATCGTTGGCCACTCCCACAATGCTAGATCGAAAAATGATCAAAACAGATGTTCGACACACTAAAACGAGTTCTTCGTCGCTCGTCCATTTTTCATTCATGGATTCCGTGTAATTTCAACCATGGCATGGAATTTATCATCATTATCGTTAGCTACCATTTGTTTCTGTAATTGCCCATCAGAGAGATGAGGCTGAGGCTGCTTCATAACAATACAGCTGAAATATGCACCAAAACCATTTCAACGACAACCATCAAACAATCTGCTCAATGCATAAAAATGGATTCAAATCCCAAAACCGAGAGTGGCATGGAATTACCTATCATTAGCTCGTTGTGCTGTGAAGGTCGTTTGAAAGAGGCATTGGTGATTTTACTTGATATGGACGAACGTCGCATTCCTGTGGACTCTGGTACTTATGCTTCTCTCTTGCACGCCTGCAACAAAACGAAAGCCTTTACAAAAGGTAAGAGACTTCACACATGCATCCTCTTGATTGGTTCCACTTATATTAAGTCTGGATTGAAGGCACCCATGATCGATGGCAGAATGGCTTCGGAATGGTTGGCTGTAAGGTGCTTTTGAGGTCGAGAAGGAAGAATTAAGAGATATCTAAGGTTAAAAATACGAATTAGCATTAAATGTTGTGGCTCAGATCAGCTGTAAGGGCTCGGACTAGGCTCAGCCAACCACAAAACTTCAAACAGGCAACCACAGAAATCAGATTAAGTTATAGTGCAGTCTTGATAGAGCTTGAATCTGTGGGCATCACAGTCTCAGTGGAGCTTAGATTTGTGGATAGTATGGGTTTTGTAATCTCGGTAAAGCTTTAACCTTGGAATGTAAATCATCTACAGCGCAACCGATCTGATGGTTCAAAAATGGATCTCTGTTATCTCAGACTGTCCAGTGGGGCTCAGACCCTTGACTACAGTAATCCTGAAATGCAGTGACAATTTTGAAGTGAATCTATGATGGCTCGGTGAAGGGTAATATAATTGTGGAAGTTGTCACATAATTGTATAGTTGCTTCAGGGACTTCGTTATATCTCCGTGGAGGCTCAATCAGTCAAGATCAAGGATAGTCGTTACACTTTGCATACTTAAACAATGATAAACTTGAAAGTGTGAACAGTGAAGTTTTTGGAGCCTTGGACAGTCACGTATTTGGAGTCTTGAACCGTTAAGTATTTGAAACCATGGTCAGAGAAGCCTGTGAAGTTTTTGGACAAGTAAAATATGATAGTGATGTATATGATAATATCATGGCAACACTGTAATCAGTGGTATGACAGTATATGATACCTGTCAAGATGCATGACAACTATATGACAATGTATGGCTATGATTCTTGTATGGCCTTGACAGTGAGAGAATAAGATTCAGGCCCATGATTACAAAGCCCTTTCCAAATTGATATGCCCACATTTAAAATAATCATGAAGGCATTTGTCAGGGCTGCAACAAAGGAAAGCATAGGGGATTTTTTTCTTCAATCCTCAAGTGTCACAAATACATTTGATACACACTATCTTATCTAATATGCTTGAGAGGATGTTCTTATAGATGTCTTCTTTCACAAGAGGAGTTGGCATTAAGAGGGAGACTACAACCGTATATGCTCCTGAACTAATATCATTGCTGGAAGAAAGAAGACCCTCATGGCTCTGAGACATATGGCTCCAAAGGGGGAAATTTTGGAAAAGCAAGAAGCAATATAAATACCAAAGGTATCTAGTTGCCATGAGTACAATATGAACCCGGATCATGTAAAGAAGCTGTAAAGCATCAAGTCTGGAAGGATGCGATACACTAAGAGTACGAGTCCATTATGAAGGATGATGTTTGGGACATGGTCCCCAGACCGCAGGACAAAGCTGTTGTCACCTTGAAATAAGATCAAGCATGGATTTGATGAGAGTACTGAAAAGTACAAGGCAAGATGTGTTGCTTGAAACTTCTCTCAAGGAAGGCATTGATTATGATTGCACCTGTACTCTGTTATTACCCTTGCTGCTACGCAAGGACGGAATCTTCATCAGATGGATGTGAAGATCGCCTTTTTGCATGGTGTGATAAAGGAAGAGGTGTATGTAGAGCAACCTCTGGGATTCGAAGTCCAGGATCGAGACACCCATGTTTGCAGGTTGGCTAGCCCCCAGGGCTTGGTACAAGAAGATAGATAGCTACTTGATGAAGCTGGGCTTCACTCGTAGTAAAGTTAATCCAAACCTTTACTTCAAGGTTGATAGAGAAAGCCTCTCATTCTGGTTCTCTATGTGGACGATCTCTTCCTAGCAGGTGCTAACCCTCTCATTCATCAGTATAAGAGGGAGCTCGCTTCCGAGTTCAAGATGAAGGACCTAGGACTGATGCATTACTTCCTAGGCCTGGAGGTCTGGCAGAGACCTGGCGAGATTTTCCTTTCTCAAGGAAAATATATGGTGAAGCTGCTGGAAAGATTTGGAATGGTGGACTGTAAGTCCTCGTCACCGATGGAGCTCAACTTTAAGAAGTTGAGTGGCAGCGCTACTGGGCCCGTGCTAGCAAATCCTATTGAGTACCGTCAACTCGCAGGGGCCCTGATGTTCTTAGGGAACATCCGTCTGGACGTATGTTATATAGTGAACACTTTGAGTCAACACATGGTTGATCCTCATAACTTTCACTGGGTTGGTGCTAAGAATCTGTTGAGATATCTTCGGGGCACGATAAACCATGGGCTGAGATCATAGTATTAAAAACTGGAACCGGTGACCGGACCAATGGACCTAATGAACCGATAACCGGAGTGGAACCAGTCTAACCGGTACTGGTCAAGTCTAAACGAACTGGTTTTTAAAAAAATACATTAAATAAATTTTTTTAATAAAAAAAACTATTTTTAAGATTTGCAACCATGATTCCAAGCCAATAGAGAAAAAATATGCAAAGTTTGCTCATTTATATACCATGTAAAGGTGAATATATCAAAATGGCACCGAGTGAAATACATATCATCGAAAAATACATAAGCAATGAGGCTCCAAATGGCCCATAAAGTCCAAAAACAATGCTACAAGCTATGAGGCCATTGGCTCAATACAAGACTACATATTAGTGATCAACAACATGATCACTCCTCATCATGACGAAAATCATCACCACTACTAGACAAGGGATCAACAACATGAGCTACATAAATAATATGGCTCAGAGTTTGAGGACTCCTAAAACTCTCTACAACTTTAGTAGTAGTAATAGTAGTAGTAGTAGCAAAAACAGAGATCAAAACTACAAATCACTGAGCAACATGGTCTCTCATGAAACTCGTCATTGATTCATCACTACTAAAAATGGGATCATCAACAAGAGATACATAAACATCATCTAGCTCAAAGTCTTCAGACTTGGATTGCTCAACCTTATAAAATGATAGAAATTGAAAAAGTTTAGCATGCCTAACCAATGATTTTGGTTTGAGTGAAGGGTTCATCTCCTCAACCTTAAAATGCGGTAGAAATAGATTAGCATGCCTAACTAGTTGTTTTCCTTTGAGCGAAGGGTACATTCTTGTTAAGGCCACGGTAGGGGAGTTCAACAATCAATACCACCAACATCAACAAAGTTCAACAATCAATGCCACCAACATCAAGGTTCTTAAAGGACTTCATGCTCTTGATCAAATGCCAATCTCATACCCTTACACATGATAGAATCAAATGGAAACATTGTAAACCCCCAAACCATGAAACCCTAAAAACCATTAAGTCTGCTGAATTTTGAGTGAAATCTAAAATTCTAGTTTCTCCATATGAAATCCAATGAGGTCAAAACCACTCTTGAACATCCTGAGTCATTTCATGGTAATGTTAAAATAGGATGTGTCAAGAAAATGAGAGGGTAGGCATGCTTTTCTTAGAAGGGATATTTTTGGAGGAAAACAACCCTAAATTTCCCTAAAAAAGCTCCAAAACTCAAAAAATTGCATTATGTGGGGTCCCTAAACCTCCTTGTTCGCCGTGCGTGGGTCCCCGCAACAAAAGAGGTGCTGACCGGCCGGTTAAGGACGGAACCGACCAGTTTATTCATAAACCAGCCGGTTCTGTCATTAACCGGTCGATTAGCACCGATTTACCAGGCTTTTCAAACGACAGGGAGGGTATAACCGGGTTTTCCAACCGGTTTCAACCGTTGATCCTTTTGACCGATCAGTTTGATCAGTTTCCGATTCAAACCGGCCGGTTTTTAATACTATGGCTGAGATACACTGCCGAGAGTTTGAGACTTCGTGGATATACTGATGCCAATTGGGCTGGCAATGTGGTGGATCGCAAGAGCACATCTGGATGTTGCTTCACACTTTGGTAGCTTTGAGCACCGTTGGGGCTGAATACATTGCAACATGTATGGCCTTTTGTCAAGCCACTTGGTTGCGAAAGATCTTCAGTGAGTTGTTCGAGCATGTGTTAGATGCCACTGTTATCCCTTGTCATAACTAGAGGGGGATTCATTTGTCAGAGAATTATGTGTTCCACGATCGATCCAAGCATGTTGATGTCTAATACCACTTATCCGAGATATGGTATAGCGAGGCGACATAAGACTTGATCATATAGGAACTGATGAGCATATCACGTATATTCTCACAAAGCCCTTGGGGAAGGTGATGTTTCTAACCTTCCATGAGAATCTTGGAATCGTGGAACGACCCTATTTGGAGGGTCCTGTTGGACAATGAGCTCTAAGAGCTCTAGGGGGGCTTTGGGGATAGCTTCTTGGTGCTATAAGCAACCACTGGGCTAGGCTTGTCAAACCCAGTTGGTGTGCTTCCACCCCACCGTGATGATAATGAGTTGGTGTACCTCTCTCTGATCTGTGCTCCGTATGCATCCTATCCATGGAGATTCGGACTCATGGGAAGTACCTCTCATTTGGCCAATGAGGTGGGAAATGTGAATAGAGACCATAGCAAGACCGATGGATGCATCAGAGATTGTCGTACTCTCTATGTCTAGGATGGCACGTGTCCAACTACTTGATCTAGGATCAAGTCTAGCGAGGTTTCGGACCTCCAACTGACTTTGGGTCAGTGAAACTAACTTCAGGTTAGTATATGACTCTCTCGAGTCCAAGTGAGGTTTCAGACCTCTAACTGATTTCGGATCAGTTCAACCAACTTTGGGTTGGTAGGTGACTCCTTTGAGTCCTATAGAGGTTTCGAACCTCTGCGCTGACTTCGGGTTAGCCGGGAGTGATGTCTTTGTGACTCATCTTCTATTTTGAAATAAAGAAGCCAGCGAAGCAAGTTACAGCGAGATGACGCACGATGTTTGGATGGCACTGGTGGATGGAGTTTTCCCTAGTTGAGAGGGAGTGTTAATTTTGGGCAACTAGGTCCAAACTCCATGATGTGATGCTCAGATGACGATGCCAATATTTTTATTGGATTCCTCTTTCGGAGAGGTGCAAGATCAATCTAAAGATCATCTTGATCAGATGAGCAGAACATGTATTTTGAATTTATTCCACATGTGCAAGGTCGGCCTGATTTATCCCACTTGCATAAGAGATGTGTCACACACCCCCACAGATGCCTATATATTGGAGAGACTTGGAGTCCATTTTACACACACAATTCGTGGAGGCATTTTCTTCTCTCTTGGATAATGATGGAGCAGTGTTCTTGGTTCTGCGTTTAGGGTTTCTTGTTGCAACATCTTGATGGAGTATTCTTGATGAAACGTCTTGGGGTTGTGTGACATATGTGGGTGGCTGACCTTATGAAGACTTTGTTGGTTGAAGCATCCTATTGATCGTCGTAACACCACCATTCTTTATCTTTGTTTTTGGCTTGTCTTCCATCGATCTATTGGTATGTTCTATCTGTATCTTAATTTAATTAAGCCCTAGAAGGTTAAAGTATATTTGCATCTAAGCATAGAACATCTACATAAATTGACAATTTCCCACGGTATTTTCAAAGTAAAAGAAGAACAAAAGGAATACAAAACCTCTTTATGTGAATGGTAACTTTTACTTTTTACGTGGAGAAAATTAACCGAGTCAAAGGCACATAAGTGGACATATATTTTATATTATACCCCAAAGAGGTGAATAGCCACATTTCACTAGGGTTGTAACTTTTCAAAACAAAAAAATTATAAAAAAAAAAGAGAGTTAAAAAAAAACAATTGTTGAAAAATAAAAATATTATAAATAAAAATAAATAAATAAAACTAGAATTTACTTAGTCAAAGAACTCATCACTAAAGGAAGGTTATATAAAGGAAATATTACAAGGAATAGAGATATTTTATTAAAATATGTTGGGAATATAATCTTTTATAAAGAAAAAAGATTATTCAAGTTACAAACAATAAATAAATAAATAAATTACCAAGGAAAGTTATTAAGTCAAGGAAAATGGAGCCTACTTCGAAAATGATGAAGGAAGAAAAGACAAGTTCCACACAAGAATCGTTATTTTGGACTAAAAGTCCAACTTGTCTAAACGTAATTGGATATACAAATATTAAAAAAAAGTGCAATTTAAGATGTCCAAGGTGTGGAAGATTATTTAGTACAGAAGAACATCAAGACAATGAGAAGATGCAAACAAAACAATTAAAGGAGGAAATTGTGAAACTTTGACAAAAGAACGAAGCACCAAAGTGTGAAAATTAGATCATTCATTAAACATTTGCATATTGGTATAACATTGCATGTCTACCAGTATGGTGTGATCTGGAATCTTCAACATTAACATCGAAGTAAATTGATTAATAGCCTACACATCCAGATCTAAACTGAATAACTTGCACAGTGACAAAGTGACACACAAGGATTTTTTGGATAAATGTCCCCAGAAAAACCCAATGCGGGAAAACCAGTGCTTCTAGCTTCTGGAGGGTTTTTATTATTAAGCAGATTCTAAGTGCAACAAATCTGGGCACCAAACTGGTTAACCCGACAGAGAAAAACTATACCTTTGTTCTGGAGACAGAAAAACTGACTGATTCACACCCTCAAATGGGATTTACAGAACTAAACACTTTCTGGCCTCTAGAAACCCCAGCGCTGCTTTGAAGCCTACTGTGTCAGCCCTCCTGACCTGCGTTAGCCTTTGCGCTGCTCTAAAGCCTACTGCGTCAGCCTCTGCACTGCTCTGAAGCCTACTGCGTCAGCCCTCCTGGCCTATGTCAGCCTCTGCGTTGCTCAGGAAGGGCATGCGCCACCCTAGACTGGGTTACGCTGCCCCTACACTACCCTAGCTGGGCCTACGTCAGCCCTCCTAGCCTCCTGATGCCTCTGCACTGCCCTTTTTGGACCTGTGTCAGCCCGACGTAGCTCTTGATGCCTCTGTGTTGCCCCTGCGGGGATCTCGGCTGAGCTGCGTAGCTGCTGCCTCTACACTTCCTCGGTCTGTTGCTTCTCTACTCTCATTGTACTCTTGGCCTGTGACTAGACTATCCCTCTCGCCAGTACTACCATTCTCCGCAGCTGAAACACTTCTGAAATTCTTAGCAAACCACGCCCTAGAATTCCAGCTTAGCTTCAGTGCTCTGCCAGTGTGTGTGTTCTCCAACTGACCCGAAACCCTCAACTTATACTTTTCTCGTTGAAACATCAACGACCGTGATCTAATCTTCAATCAACGGCTAATGTTAGAAGATGCTTGATCCACGTCACTTAAGTCATTCTCATCACATGTTTAATTTAATTAACTTTAACCTTTTAATTTTCCTAAGTTAGACATAGGGTCCTTAATTAAAAATATTAATTATCTCTTAAACATGATGGAATTTCCCAAAACGCTTTCTGGGTCTTGGAGTTCTCATGTACCCTAATCCCTCCACAAACTTTGGGAGCTAGAGCACATCCGATGCTACCCCAACACCCAAAAATCTCAACACTCCTTCTTAGCAAGGATTGTGCTCTAGGAAAACACTTCACCCTCAAGTTCTGCACTGATCTCTGGTGTAGGTCTCTGCGCTGATGCTTGGCCTGCTTCCCTTCATCACTACACTGTTGTTGCTTTCTTGTACTGCTGCCCATGACGCTGCCACCACCACTGCCACATCCGTATTGCAGCTCCCTCTCAAATTGTTGCATCGTGCTACCAACTGCTACACTGCAACTCAGTTGCTAAGAGTAAGCAACTGAAGGACTCTTGCCCAATCTTTGAGAGACAAGGCAATTAGGTTGGATCTCATCACTTAAGCTCCAAAATTTGTTGCTTTGCACTGCCCTCTAAAGGCTATTACGCTGCTGCAGCTCTGCACTGCATAAGAAGCCCTGCTCTATGTTGCTGCCCTATATGTTGTTGTTGCGCTGCAACAGCACTGCACTGCATACTCTACGTTGCTGCTATATATGCACTGCACTGCTCCCTCATCAGCGTGTCAGCTCTGCCTCTGCTCCATCCGTGATCTTCTGCACCCACTGCTCCACTTGTCCCACTACAGTCTTAAGGCTCCCGTAGCTCGTATGAGATCCAAGAGTTGGGCTACTCAAGGATCCCACCCTCACTTTGTAGGTGCTCTACATATCAAGATCACCCCACTTTCATGGTTCATGAGCACTCATGGCTACGTCATTGTCGGAGCCATCGTCTACTACAACAGCCTTGGAACTTTAAGCTTCCTTGTCCTTCTTCTGAGGACAATTGCTGGCGAAATGTCCAAGTTCACTGCACTGGAAACATTTGATCTTTGACTATTCACACTTCTTTTTCCCTTGCTTCCTCTTTGATGCCAAGGCTACATCTTCCTCTTCTTCCTTCTTCGCCTTGCTCCAACCGGCATTGTACTATCTTTTGGTCATTCGACAAATCTCCTCTTGTCGAAGGATAGCCCACATGTTATCCCAGTTGGGAAGGCCTGCTCTGCCCAAGAGACTTTGGACAAAATTTTCCTAGTCCTCTGTGACTACATCGTCATCCACCTTCACCCCCATGTCAGTCAACTGATCCTGGATCGACTACAGTCTGGATAGAAAATGATCGATCTCCTCTCCCTTGGTCATCATGAATAACCTCAGCTGGCTTTGCAGAAGCATCTTTCTCTAGACAGACCTTCCTTCATACAATGTGGTTAGGGCTACCCACATCTCATGAGCCATCGCCTTCTCGGCTATGTGTGGTACTATATGATCTTTGACCCCGTCCAAAATGAAGCACTTGGCATGTGTCGCTACTTCATTGTGCTTCTCTAGGAGTGTCGCATCGGTCGGTGTAGCCAAGACTTTCTCTGCATGCTCCCATATACCACAGGCCTCAAGGACTACCAAGATTTTGGCCTTCTAGATTGAAAAGTTGGATAGGTCGTCCAACCTATCTTGATCACGCAGTCTGTGTGGCGCCATCTGCTCAGAGATTTGTCAGAACTGATCCTCTCTCTGCTAGAGACTCAGATCTAGGGTCCTTGGCAAGAAAGGCACCCTTTGCTCCCTCTAACAACTGACTCCCTCTCTTGGAAGTTTGCCAAACACAATGAATCAGCTCTCTTCGATCCTCTGATCGATCTTCAGATTTATTGGCGGCAAATCTTCTGAGAAGTTGTTCTCCTCCCGCTCTTTATCAACATAGCTTAGGCTAAATTCTGCACCAGCAGAATCTTCACCCCACCAATACCTGCTGAAGGTCTGCAGCTCAGCTTCTGGTTCCCGACACTCTGCACAACAAACAAATGCTGGATTGCGTCACCCTAGTTGGCCTCTACGTGAGCAGACTGGCTTAGCACAACGACTGCGTAGCGCAGCCTCTGCGCAACGACTGCGCAATGCAGGCTGCTCCTACGTCCCTCTGGAAGACTCTACGTTGTCTCTGCGTCACTCAGTTGGGACTGCGTCAGCCTCTACGTGGCTTTGTTGCCTCTGCATCCCTCTGTTGTTGCGCTGCCCTCTCTAGATTATCAGCTGCTACTGCTACCCTCTCTGGATTATCTGTTGTTGCTACTGTTTTCTCTGCTACTTTCTGCAACACAGATTCTTCGGCCTTCTTGTTGGAGATCCAGCTAGATCTGCAATCACTCTGATACCATGTGAAAATTTCTAAATATAATTAAACAGAAACCCTACTGTTAAATTCTTGATTTACTTCTCCTACTTACATTAGTTATTAATTTGAAATCTTCACCATTAACATCAAAGTAAATACATTAACAGCCTACACATGCAGATCTAAACTGAATAACTTGCACAATGACAAAATGACACACAAGGCTTTTTTGAACAATTGTCCTCGGAAGAACCCAATGTGGGAAAACCGATGCTTCTAGCTTCTAGAGGGTTTTATTATTAAGCAGATTCTAAGTATAACAGATCCGGGCACCAAATTGGTTAACGCGACAAAGAAATAAACATGTAACTATACCTCTGTTCTGGAGACAGAAAAACTAACTGATTCACACCCTCAAACGAGATTTACAGAACTCAGCCCTTTCCGACCTTTAGAAACCCTAGCGTTGCTGTGAAGGGTACTGCATCAACCCTCCTGGCTTATGTCAGCCTCTGCGTTGCTTAGGAAGGGCTTGTGTCACCCTAGACTAGGTTACACTGCCCCTGCGCTGCCCTAGTTGGGCCTGTGTCAGCCCTCCTGGCCTCCTATTGCCTCTGCGTTGCCTTTTCTGGGCCTACATAAGCCCGGTGTAGCTCCTGATGCCTCTGCACTGCCACTGCTGAGCTCTCGGCTGAGTTGCGTAGCTACTTCCTTTGCGTTGCCTCGGTCTACTACTTCTCTGCCCTCGTTGTACTCTTGAATCGATGGCTAAGATTAGAAGATGCTTGATCCACATCACTTAAGTCATTCGCATCACATGTTTAATTTAATTAACTTTAATCTTTTAACTTTCTTAAGTTAGACTTGGGGTCCTTAATTAAAAAGGTTAATTAATTAAATATCTCTTAAACAGGATGGAATTTCCCAAAACGCTTTTTGAGTCTTGGAAATCTCATGTACTCTAATCCCTCCACAAAGTTTGGGAGCTAGAGCACATCTGATGCTACCCCAACACCCCAAAATCTCAACACAGAGAAGAAATATAAAGATCTAGAAGATCGGTTTCATGAAAAATCAACGGAAAGCAACGAAGAAATTTGGCGTCTAAGGGACCACAATGACAAATTACTTTTACAGATCAAAAAGTCCAAGGTTAAGAAACAAAGACTAAAACAAGAAAATGAAAGTTCTGATAAGGAACTAAAGGAGAATCTATCAGATTAACAAATAAATAAATAAATATATATATATATGCCTAAAAACCCTTAATAAAAAATTATTACAAAAAATAAAAAATTTAAAAGATAAAGAGAATTATACTAAGGACAAAGTCAACGATTCAGAAAATGGTGAACTTTCACGTCTACAAATCATAACCAAGCCTTACTTATACAAATAAAGAAGCTTAAAAGTGACAAGAAATCACTAAATGATAAGTTAGAACAACTTCAAGAAGTAGTATCGAAGTCTCCAATCGTCTCAGTCCAAGTTGAAGATAAGGAAACGAATATCGATCTAGTCAAAATTGTAAGTCAAGCAAAGGATAAAACTACTGAAGTGAAGACATATTCAGAAATTCTAGTTCAAACGATGGACATTCCAAATGATGATTCAGTCGCCAACTCAACAACAACAACACCTGGAGGAAATCAGGAAACAACCAATAACATGATAAGGGAAAGTCCACCTAGAAGAATTATTTATCGACATTTGAATCACGAGAGCAAACTTTCCAATCAATCTACGTACCAGTATCACTCAGAACATAAACGACAAATTCATGTTCCCAAGAATTCAGAAGTTTACAGAATCCAGTCCTACGATAAGTATTCATCACAAATTTTCAGAGATCAGAAGATTCCACAAAAGATTAATCTAGGATGGTCTGATCCCTTCTCAGTACGATAATTTTGTCTGCCACTCAGAGCATCATATCATCTTGTATCAACGAAGATGAAAGTTCAGAGATGAGAAGATGTTCTCAGTAAGCTTTGAGGACAAAGCTTCTTGAAGAGAGAGGCAATGTTATGAATATAATTCATATAAAAATAACAAATATAAATATAAATATAATAATAGTAAATAATAACTAATTTTTAATTAGTTAGTAATGAAGAGGCATCTCCTAGAGACATGACCGTTCATGGAAGGGAACTTGCTTAGGGTACATAAGCAGGCCTTCATTCTCATTTACAATCATCTCATATCTTACATCAATTCAATATACAGTTACATGTCTTACAATGGAAATTTACGTCTTTGAATTATTTTAAAGATTTCCACTGCGTATACGATTTTTGGTCATTACAACATGGCCCTAGCAAGAAAAGGGAAAGCGAACAAAGGGTCTAGCAGAGTAATGAATCCAAAAGGTGAGAAGAAGGGCCTTTCCAAGGTCAAATGCTATGATTGTCATGAGTTTGGCCACTATGTCAACAATTGTCTACAGAGAAAGAGGGAAAAGAAGGGAAAGAAGCAGACAACAACTTCAGCAAGTGTAGGTGTGTTATCTAGCAGGATGGAACAGGAATTCACACTTATTGCTTGTGTATCTAGCTTGACCTCATAGGGTGTTTGGTATATAGAAAATGAGGTGTCATTTCACATGACAAGAGTTAGGGAGTACTTTTCAATCTTTGTAGTTCAATGTATACTTGGTGGTGGCATGTTGCCACAAAATCTAGCAAGCCTCGGAGAGGGATAGCTTACAAGGCTATCACTAGAACAAGTGACAACAATGAGATAGTAAGTCACTATCACCACACTACTAACCCCTGCTCTTTATAGGCTTTCACCAATGGGGGGAGTGTTGGTATAAGGATCACCTAATAGGTATTCTAGACTTTAAAGGTATGCAGTCACTTAAAGGCTTCTAAGGGAAAGACACAATTTAGGTACGAGGCCCCAATGATTAAGAAGGGGAATTCTCTTTCCAAGTAGAGGTCAAATTGAGGCACGACTAGACCTGGGGTTTGATTGACAGGTTGAGAGCAGGGGTGACCCAAGGTCAAGGTGCCAAGGAAGGGTTTCCCATAATGTATTTCAACAAGGTTATGGCACATGAAACCGTCAAGAAGCCCTCAAGTTGAAGCTAAAACCAAACTAGGTGAAGGATAAAATTGGAATGAATGCCCACCAAGGAGAATGATTTTGAGGCAACCACTATAATCCTTGATGTTTGGACTCTCCAAGGCCAAAAATCTCTCCTCCTAGTCAATTCCCACTAAGCCCTAGATGGTTGCCTGACCTTAAGAGGGCTGAATGTTAGGTTTCCTTAAATCCCAACAAATGATTTACAATTTTCTAAGTGTGAAAACCAAAAATACAAACAATCCTTGCACTAGAAACAAATTGCAAATATATTGAGACTTCTAACTTATCATGCACAACAGAAAATAAATCATAAGACAAACACAATCAACCATAAAACACAAGATATACCCAAGAAAACCCAACTCTGGGGAAAACTTGCAATGTTTTGTGTTTCTATTATTTTCTTCAACAAAGGATTTTCTTCTTAGAATTACAAGGGAGAAACTTCCCTTTTATCACAAGAAAATACTCGATCACCCTTCCAACTAAATCAATTTGTTGGAAATATTGAGAGGGGGGTGAATCAGTTTTTCACTTCAATTAGTTGAATTTTAATCTTTGGAGCATTAATTAACATTAACATAACATCAAAACATAATGCAACAACATCATTCAACAATGCACAATATCAAAGATAGTAGACACAAGATTTTTAGGTGGAAACCCTTCCGGAAGAAAAACCACCGAACGCTTCTTAATAGACATCTTTAAAGTATACATTAATAGGAATCTCCAACTTCCAAGATTCTTAGCATCAACTGAAGGAGGCTTCAACCCCTTGGTTTATCAGCTCCAACTGAAAGGACAGTCCAACACCCTAGTTTACCAGCTCCAACGCCCTAATTTATAGGCTCCAACTCCATGATTTACCAACTTTGACTGGAAGGACACTCCAACGCCCTAGTTTTATCAACTCTGACTAAAAGGATGCTCCAACACCCTGCACAGTATCCAACCTACTTTAGCAACACCCTACCACCTTGAAGTGTTCTCAGGCTCCAACCCAAAGGAGAATCCACTCTCTTGCCTTGCACCAACCTGCCACCCTATTCTGCAAGCGCACCATGTTTCACATTTTTAAGACTGGATCCATCTGTGCTTAATGTCAAAATAAAACAATTTGCGGACTTCGTCAATCAATAACACTGGCACAAGGTCATCAACAATACTAGCTTTCTCACTTCAGAAGATCAAACTCTAGCTCAACTCAGTACCATACTTCTACATCAATGATAGGACAAATACAAACCTTCTCTCAACAACCCTGCTCAAGACATATATATGTCTTTGTCAAACCCTAGCAAGAATAATTAACATATATTTGAAAACTTTGCAATGCTTCTACTCCGTCACTATATTGTTGACTGTTATATACATTGTTCCAAAACTGTATAAGAACATCTCTCATTCAACACTCAATAGTAGTATATAACTCAAGCTCTGACCACAGAAACTCCACACATCCATCACTTTTTGTCATCATGCCACCAACATAAAATACATGATCTTATCACACTTTTCCATCTAGTACCAGGAACGGAAGGCTTATACAATTAACAGTATATATGACATGACAATAATGCACCAACAATCACATTACATGCCCTCTATAGCACATGTATATCACTATAAACATCTAGCAGCCCCAATGAATACCAAACCCTGCAAGAACATTGTTAAACAACTCTTGCAACACAAGTATGTCAACTTTGAATCCTCCATTCATATTATGCCCCTGCATCATCATGCTCAACAATATAACACACCTTCCATAATGATCAACAAAACATTGCTCAACATACGATCAATTGATAAGCCCTAGTAGTTCTCATCAAACCCTAATGGGAACACAAACCCTCAACCATTCATTAGATAGCTATATAATCATTTTTTGCTCATCAATACATGGAAGCTATACAAGTTTTGCAAAGCTCCTAAATTTTTTTCTCAAATGATCAAACCCTAGCCTTCAACAAATGGGTCCACTATCGCTTGTCATCTATATCTTGTAGACAAACCCTAGCTTCATAGATCCACAACAAGTCTTTGAAAACATTGTACCAATATCATTTATCTTTTGCACTGGAAGCTGTGAAAATTTCCGAGCACAGAAATCCTACTGCTAAATACTGATTTACTTCTCCTACTTGTTTTATTTTATTAACAAGTTATTAAACTAAGTATTCAGAACAATAACAAAGTAAACACAACTAGCAGCCTACACAAATACAGATCATTTACTGAAACATAACGCACATGCGACAAAGGACACACATGATTTTTCGGACAAATGTCCAAGGAAAATCCCAATGCAGGAAAACCGATGTAGCAAATCTGAGGGTTTATTAATATTAAGAAAAAATATTCTAAGTACATCTAGGGTGCCATAATCTAGCTCACCCAACAGAGAAAACCTCAACAACAGAGATAATGTGAGTTTTAACTCACTCTACAAGTCTCGACTGATCTGGATGAGCCACTAGTGAAACCCCAACTAGCTCTGCGTCAGTCTCTACGTTGCCACTGCGTAAGCCTGTGTGGCCCTCACTGAGGGACTGCGTCATCCTTGCTCTGTGTTGATCAGCTTCTCCCGGAGTCTAGTTTCGGCCACACTGGATTAGAAACCCCAGTCTCCAGTGAATTTCAGACATTTCCTTGGAGGCTCTGCGCTACCCCTGTGTGAGCCCTGCGTGGGCTTGCGTCACCCTCTCTAGGGTTTGCGTCACACTCCTTGATGTTGCACTGCCTCCGCCAGGTCTTTGCTGCCCTTGCTTTGTGTTGTACTCTTGGTCCTTCGACAAATCACTGCATCTGCCCCTCACTGCTTCTCTGAATCACTCAGATCTGATCTTCGTCCAAGCACTGCTCTATCAGAAGAATTCGATCTCTTAGATTTTGTGTGCATTTTCCAACTGACCCTAAGCCCTTCCTTTATACTTTTCTCGTTGACAAATCAATGGTCGTGATCTAATCTCTAATCAACGACTAAGATTAAAAGAAGCTTGATCCATGCCACTTAGAATGTTCTCATCACATGTGTAAATTAATTTACTTTAATATTTCAATTTCCCTAAGTTAGACTTAGGGTCCCCATTAAAAAATTTAATTATTTGAATATCTTTTACACCAGATGGAATTTCTCCAAACGCTTTCTAGGTCTTGGTGATCTCATGTGTTCTAGCCCCTCCACAAAGTTTCGGAGCTAGAGCACATCCGATGCTACCCAAAATATCAACACTCCCTCTTAGCGAGGAGTGTGCTCTAGCAATACTTCACCACTAAAGCATCACCCTGATCTTTGGCATCGGTCTCCGCACTGCTGATGCTTGGCCTGCTGCCCTCCATCCACTACGCTGCTTCTCTCTGTACTGCTGCCCATGTCACTGCCACATTTGTACTGCAACTCCCTCTCAAATTGTTGCATCATGGTGACTATAGCACTGCCACTGCGAACTGTTGCATTGCAACTCAGTTGCTGAGAAGTAATTAATTGAAGGACAACCACCCAATCACTGACAAACAAGTTAGTCTGGTTGCATCTCATCACTGAAGCACCCTCTGCTGCTGTGTTGTGTTGTCTCTCTGAAGCACTGCATTGTCTGTTGATCTACACTGTGTAAGCATTGCCTATGCGTTGTTGCTGCCTCTCCTCTGCGCTGCTCCAAACTTCCCAACTCTGCCTTCGCTTCTTCTTGATCTTCTGCACCCACTGACTCTAGTCATCTTGCTATTGTCTTAAGTCTCTCGTAGCTCGTATGTGATCCAAGAGTTTGTGCTCCTCAAGGATCTCGCCTTCCATCTGTAACTCCTCTACAGATCTATATTGCCCCACCTCTTCTCTCGAGGCCATATCTGCTCAAACAGTCGAAACAAGTCCTCTTCTCCCTTCTACTACTGCTTCACTCAACAGAAGACTGGATTTGGGTTTCTTTGCAATAGAAACCCTCTCCAGAAACTGCTCCTTCTGACTACTGATTTACCTCCTGGAAAGCCTCTGCCAAATTTGTTGAATCAGTCCTCTACGATCACCCTCCTAATCGAATCTCAGATTCCTTTGGCAAAAATCTGTTGAGGGATTGATTCCCCTTACTTTGTCACCTTTGCTAGTCATTGTTCTGCACCGTCAAAACTGATGCCCCACCAGCAATTTCGAAGATCAGAAGTTGCACTTCTAGCCACGACAATCTGCACAACGACTCTCCAACTTGGACTGCGTCACCCTATAGGGCCTGCGTCAGCCCAGCATGAACCAGACAGGTTCTGCGTCACCCACTAGGGCTTGCGTCAACCTCTACGTGAGCAGAATGGCTCTGCATCCCTTTTGTTGGGTTTACGCCCCTCCTGATGCTGCACTGCCTTCTCCCAGATATGTGTTGCTTCAGCTACCCTTCCTACAGCAAAAATCTTCAGCCTCTGGCTGACGGCTTCAGCTTGATCTGCAATGCTCTGATACAATGTGAAAATTTCTGAGCATAGAAATGCTACTGCTAAATATTGATTTACATCTCCTACTTATTTTATTTTATTAACAAGTTATTTAACTAAAGTATTTAGAAAAAACAATGAAGTAAACACAACTAGTAGCCTAGACAAATACAAATCATTTACCGAAACATAACACACAAGCGACAAAGGACACACATGATTTTTCAGACAAATGTCCCCGGAAAAACTCAATGCGAGAAAACTAGTGCAACAGATTTGATGGTTTACTATTATTAAGCAACAGTATTATGAGAACATCTAGGGTGCCATAATCCAGCTCACCGAACAGAGAAAACCTTGGCAATAGAGATAATGTGAGTTTTACCTCACTCTGCAAGTCTCAGCTGATCTGGATGAGCCACTAGTGAAACCCCAGCTAGCTCTGCGTCAATCTCTACGTTGCCACTGTGTAAGCCTGCGTGGCCCTGACTGAGGGACTGCGTCACCCTTGCTCTACAGTGATCAACTTCTCCCAGAGTCTAGTTTTAGCCCTGCCGACTTATAAAACCCAGTCTCTAGTGAATTTTAGACTTTTCCTTGGATCCCACTGCATTCTCCACTCAAGCTAACAGGAAGAACAATGGTTGTCCAGAGAAACAAGGTCAAGGAAGACAGGGATTCAAAGAAGGAACAAAGGGAAGATGCTTCAATTGTAACAGGTTTGGCCACTATGCTAGAGAGTGTCCTAATAAGAAGGATACACCACGGGATGATGATACCAACCACAACCACAACAATTTCAAGGGCAATGGCAATCAAAGAAATAATAGGTTCAACAACAAAGAAAAGAGAAATGCTCCCGCTCCACGATATGGAAATGGTCGACCTCCTAAAAAGTCGAGAAACTCCAGGTATGAGGAAACTAATGTTGTAGATAAGAAAAATGAATTTTATCTTATCTCTGCCCTCAATTCTGCCTCTCCTCCAGACACATTGAATAATTGGTTGATTGATAGTGGTGTCTCAAGGCACTTCACTGGGTACAAAGAGGCCCTCTCAAATTTGATTGAAAAAGAGACTAATTTGGAGATCATACTTGGATACAATGTCACCTACCCCATGAAAGGGACGGGGACTGTTACTCTTCATTTAAATCAAAGTCAAATCCTTCATCTACAAGATGTATTATATGTACCTGACTTGAAAAAGAACCTAGTATCTACTTCTGCGATGGAAGAAAAAGGCTTCAAGGTAGCATTTATTGATGGGAAGGTACGTATTTGGCAAAGAAACTTCAAATATGCTTTTACACTTGGATTTAGGGTTGAAAGTCTTTATCAGCTTGGAGGAAGTCCTTTGGGAGCCATGAATGCAACACTTCTCTTCAATCTGAATTATGGCACTGCAGAATTGCTCACCTTCATTATAAAGCTCTACTCGATGTAAGGAAGATGGTCACAGACAATGTTGAAAATATTGGCGAGGGTCCTGAAAATATCTTATCGGCAATATCGACGAAAATATCGACAAAATATCGGCAAAATATCGGCAAACATAAAAAATCTTTTTTTTTTTTTTCAGATTTTTAAACGTATAAAGAAATAATGATATTTAGCCCATATTTTCAAAATATGGCGATATTTAGCTGATATTATCAAAATATCGAAATATTTACCAACTGAAATATCGTTTACCTGAAAATATTGCGATATTCGTGATATTTCGCGAAATATCTCCGATATTATCAACAGACTCACAGGTATGCCCAAATTCAAAGTAGATCATGAAGGTGTTTGTCAGGGTTGTACCAAAGGGAGACATACAAGGGGACCATTCCCCTCTAGTGAAAGTAACACTACCGACATACTTCAATTGATCCATTCTGATTTGTCTGGTATGTTACCCATATCATCTTTGGGTGGATATTTGTACTATGTTATTTTTGTGAATGATGTTATCACTCGGTAATTTCTCAAGGTTAAAGAAAGAACTCACCGAGGTAACCACGAACCTACTTTTAAGCGTTACGATCTAGCCTTTCTAATGCTCAGAGAGGGCTCTCTCTATAAGATTTAACTTTGTTTTTATATCTGATTTTAGGCTAGTTATATAGGGCAAATTGGTTTTGGGGTTTTGATTTGGTTTGGTGGGAAAATCACTTAATGAGATGGATAGCTGTGAATCTGTAATCCATTGGGCAGATGGAGTCAATGTGTCAAGCAGAAAGATCAGGATCAAGGTCTAAAGTCAAATTTTTAAAGGGCAAGAGAGTAGAGTCACTTAGGATCTTTCAAAGGCTGATGGTGAAATGGTTTTAATCAGGATAAAGAGCAATGAAGGATTCTTTAATCCGGATAAGGAGAGAAGAGGCAGGGGTCAATCGAAATTAGGGAGCAATTAAGGGTTCCCTAGTCTAGATATCAACAGAAAACATTAAAATGAAAACCAGTCAATAATAGAGTGCTTTTAACAAATTCTGATATAACAGTTCCTGATTTCACATTAAAATTTAGAACACATTTATGATTGAATGTAAAACATAAGAAAATTGACAAATGACATAAGAAAATACTTCACTTCGGTGGCCCAACACATGAATCCAGTAATATGATGCTTTATTCCTTGAAATCCAGTCTTCTAACTTGAGCTTGATACAAAAAACCCTTAGGTTCAGAATGCTACAGCTATAGAAATCTTCAGCAATTATCCACCCTCAATACTTCAAATGATGAAGTATTTATACAAATTCTAAACTAGAATATCTTGAAAAAATATCAAGATTGGTTTACAAATATCTCAAATTGTTTTACATAAATAGAACTTAATAAAAAGACACTTAAAACTAATGAACCTATATGGCACTATTTTTATGGATTGATGGTGACAAAAGAAGAGAAATTTGAATTTGATATCAACTCTTAGTTGATAATGAGGCTTCCAAGTCACTAACTATCTCCTTCATTTCTGCATTTTGCTCCAGAAATTCTACAAAATTGGGGTCAAGTGATACCTTTGTATATCTCAATCCAAGATAGATATGTAAAAAGTGAAAGAGGTTATTGTAAATAAATATGTTATTGAGATAAACCTCTCTCGGTTTTCTAAAATTCCACTCCAATTGTTCACAATAGGCTCTACAAAAAGATGTGTAAAACATAACTTTGCACAGTCCGAAAAATAGGTTGTGAAGATGTGCATGTATCTCTCCTTCTGTAATACATGTGTAAAAAGTGAGATAGGTTTTTGTATATTGGCCTCTTAGGAACATAAACCTCCTCCAATTTTGCAAAATTCATCTTGGATTGGTCACAATATTTTCTGCAAAACTATGACTTAAACAGGAAATTTCTGGAAAATGTCTCTTCCTGCTCTGTTTTCATCTTTTAACCTTTTTGTTCTTTTAACTGTTTTTTCTTTTACTTTGGATAAAATTCATTGTTGTTGGTGAAAGTGTTTTCATCTCTTTTTAACCATTACTACCTTTGTATTTACTTTTACTATTTTACTTTGACTGCTCTGTTACTCTATTTTAACTTTCACTCTGACTTTTATTTGAGACACTTTAACGCTTATGCTCTTTAACTGTTCTGTTTTCACTGTCACTATGAATTCTTATTTCACTTTTACCATTCACTGTGCAAATTTATTTCTCTCTACATAAATGACTTTTTTCCGTTCTGCTTCCTAGAATCTTTTGTTAAGGAATATCATTTAAAATTCATTTCTTTGTAAGTTTTTTAAGAGTAAATAGTTTTAACTAGTATTACTGTTTATCCAAATTCTCCTTTTGCTACTAACCTGCAAAACAAAACATTAATTAATGAGACAGAGGTCTGCAAGGAAGGATTATAGCTTTGATGATGGGACAAGACTGTAAAAAATGGTTTGAACTGCAACGGGGTTTCTGGGTTAGCGGAAAGCTTTCTGAGGCTTTGTTGGTCCTTATAGTACTCGGAGGTCTCCCTCAACGTTCATAGCAGTCGAAATAGGTTGGTTCTATTCAATTTAGGCTTAAACTGGAGTCGGCAGCATTTTCTCAAGCTGAAAATGCCTCTTTTTGTGTGAAATTCTAACAAACAGGAGGAAAAATAGTGCAGGCAGGTGCTTTTATTTAACATTAAAATTCATTAATGCACAGTCTTATCACATGGATGGAAGGTTTGGCGAGCAGGAGGGAAAAACCGATGATGGTTTTCGCAATAAGCAAAGGTGGTAAGTTGTATTTCTTTTGGAAATGCGATCGAATGGGAAATGGACACGTGGAGGAGAGAGAGCAGGGTAAAACTGCTCATATTGCAAATCTAAAATTGATTATTGATCTCACTATTGAAATTGCAATATGAGTTTTGCGCTATTGGATCTATTGGGCGGATGCAAACGGTCACGATTTATTGATGAAGTTATGGGGCAAAATGGGCGTGGGGCCCGAGATCTCTTAATGTGGTGGGGGGTTGAAAATGTATTAAATCTAAGGTTTAATACAAAGTCAGGTTATGATTTGCGGAGGATTAATGCATTATTAACAAATGAGTTGTGGTTATATGTGATTTTATAGCTGGCGGGGATAGTGGGACCAGTGTTTATCACATGTGCGGAATAGAACTTTAGTTTATAATTAAAAATATGGGTTGGGAATTAATATAAAGGATTTAATTAATATGGGATGAGGGTATATAGTGGAATTAATACATTAGGTTAGTGTTAATATGAAATGAATGTGCGGGAATGTAAAATACACTATGCATAGTGTAAAATATGATTTTTAGGCGAGATTTCTTCATTGTGATTCCTGATACATAATCATTTTAGCATTTATACTTAGGATAAAACTATTTTTGGGTTTTTGGATATTTTGGAATAAAGGGGAACTAGTTAAGGGGTTTTTACTTTTCTTAAGTAAAATGTGTTTTAACTTAGAAAAAGGGGTTTTAGTAGGGTAAAATGAGTGATGTTAATGGAAAAAGGTTTTTTATGAAGGGAAAGGGTTTCAATGAGGTGGAATCCAATACCTTGGTGCTAATCAGTGATTTAAAACGTGGGTCCGATCCCACCAAAGGTCAGAGAAATGCTTTGAGTCTTTATGACTGAAGGATTTAGTACCGGAACACATTGTGGGGAGGGAAATTAGTAATGTGCCAATTGATGTTTATCCATGCCTTGTGAAACCGCTTTCTTCCTACCCATCATTTATTCTACCATTTTTTTCCTTTATTTGCATGGGTGCATTTGAGCTTGCAACCCCTTATTCATTTTTCTTTTAAAACAGGAAACTATCTAATTCTAACCTTATTTCATCCAAGGGCTCAGATTAAACAGTTGAGCTCCTTATTATTCTCTATTTTAACTATTGATCTGCCAAGATTAAACTGTTTGGCTAGATCTTTATTCTCTATCTAACAACATGAAAGGTCAAGATTAAGCAATTTGACCTTCATGGATTGTGGCATTTTAATAAGCCGCACGCAATCTGATTTGCAAAAAGTAAACTAAAGTAGTGGCATTTAAACTTGCAACACTTTCATGATCTATTTTTGATGGGGTTCATATTTAATATTCTTTTGATCTTTGTTTCTTTTTGTCCTTTGATTGTTCTTTTAGGACATACCCTTTTTTCATTTTTAATTTGGGAATACATTTGCAGAAAGCAAAGGTATGTACAATATTTCAAGATTTTTAACAGAGCCAATTCAAAATTATGAATCCTATATTTATAGGACCCTAACAGATGACTTCTCTCGCAAAACTTGGATCTATTTTTTGAAGAAGAAGGAAGAAGTGTTCAAATGGTTCTACTCTTTCAAAGCCTTGGTTCAAAATCAAACGAGGAAGAAGATCAAAATATTGAGGACTGATAATGAAACCGAATATGAGCCAAATAAATTCAATGACTATTGTAGAGAAGCTAGCATTAAGAGGGAGACCACTACTGCATATACTCTTGAGAAAAATGGAGTTGCCGAAAGGAAGAATCGAACCATCATTGAAGCTACTTATGCCATGCTTCATGACCAAGGGCTACCAAATTTCTTAAGGCGAGAAGCTTCCAACAATGTCGTGTACGTTCAAAATAGATGCCCACATCAAGCATTGGACTTCAAGACTCCCGTAAAAGTTTTCACCGGTAAGAAACCTGATGTTTCTCACTTCAGAATTTTTGGTTATCCCGTGTATTTTCATGTGCCGAAAGAGAAGAGAAGCAAGCTGAATGCATCTGGGAGGAAAGGAACATTTGTGGATTATAGTGAAACTTCAAAGGCATATAGAATCTATGTGCCTGGTCAAAGGGAAGTGGAAATAAGCCATGATGTCACCTTTGATGAGGATGTTTCCCTTGGAAAGGTTAGAGACCTTCCTATTCCAAGGAAGGACAAAGATGAAAATGCAGGGAAGCAGGATGAACCTATGCTCGATATTGAAGGTCTGATGGATCCCATTGATCCACCTCTTGGTGAGCCATCTTCCTCAATAAAGAGACCCTCATAGCTCAAAGACACTCTCGAACATGTCCAGAGACACATTGCACCAAGAGGGACTTTTCCTGAAAGCAAGAAGTCGGACAAGTACTAAGGGTACTTAGCTGCCATGAGCACCATTGTTCAATTTGAGCCCTTGTACATTCAAAGAAGCCTTGAAGCGCCAAGTTTGGAAGGATGAGATGAACAAAGAGTATGAGTCAATCATGAAGAATGATGTCTGAGATGTGGTTCCTAGACCCAAGGACAAGTCTGTGGTCACCTCGAAATGGCTTTAAAAAATCAAACATGGAATTGATGGGAGTGTTGAAAAGTTCAAGGCCAAGTTCATTGCCCGAGGCTTCTCTCAAAGGAAGGAGTGGACTATGATGAGATATTTGCACCAGTTGCCCGATACACCACTATTCGATTTATCATCGCCCTTGTTGCCTCTCAAGGATGGATCCTACACCAAATGGATGTCAAAACTACTTTCCTGCATGGCTCGCTTAAGGAGGAAGTCTATATAGAGAAACCCGAGGGGTTCGAAGTTTTGGATCAAAATTCACATGTATGCAGGTTGAAGAAAGCCCTCTATGGGTTGAAGCAAGCCCTTGGAGCTTGGTATGAGAGGATTGATAGCTATCTTATGAAGTTGGGTTTTACAAGAAGTGAGGTTGACCCGAAACTTTACTTCAAGGTTGAAAATAACAGGCCTCTCATTCTGGTACTTTATGTAGACGATCACTTTCTGACAGGTGCAAACCCTCTCATTCATCAATGCAAGAGGGAGTTGGCTTACGAATTCGAGATGAAGGACCTAGGGTTGATGCACTACTTCATAGGCCTAGAGGTCTAGCAAGAGCCATGAGAGATTTTCCTTTCTCAAGGAAAATACATTGTGAAGTTACTCGAAAGATTTGGGATGGTGGACTACAAGTCTATGACTACTCCGATGGAACTCAACTTCAAGAAGGTTTGCAGAAGTGATACTGGGCCCAATTTAGCAAATCCTTCCGAGTATTGACAACTTGTGGGGGCCCTGATGTTCTTGGTGAATTCTCGTCCAGACGTATGCTTCGCTGTGAATACGTTGAGTCAATTTATGGTCAAGCCTCAACACATACATTGGATTGCTACCAAGAATCTCTTGAGATATCTCCGGGGCACAATCAACTATGGATTGAGATACACTGTCGAGAATTTGAGGCTCCATGGATATACCGATGTGGATTGTGTTGGCATTGTGGTGGATCATAAGAGCACATCTAGTTGTTGCTTCTCACTAGGTTATGTTTCGATATCCTAGATGAGCAAGTTGTAGAAATCGGTTTCTTTAAGCACCGACGAGGCCAAATACATTGTAGCTAGTATGGCCTGTTGTGAAGTTCTTTGGTTGAGGAAGCTCTTTAGTGAGCTATTTGAGCATGTGCTAGATACCACTGTGATCTACTGCGACAACCAAAGTGGGATTCGCCTTTCAGAGAATCTCGTGTTCCACGACCGCTCCAAGCATATTGATATCAGGTAGCACTTTATCCAGGATATGGTACAATGGGGAGCAATAAGGCTCCATCACATCGAGACTGATGAGCAGGGCACAGATATTCTCACAAAGCCCTTAGGCATATTGATATCAGGTAGCACTTTATCCAGGATATGGTACAATGGGGAGCAATAAGGCTACATCACATTGGGACTGATGAGCAGGCACAGATATTCTCACAAAGCCCTTAGGGAAGGTTAAATTTTTTACCTTCCGTGACAGACTTGGAGTCGTGGAAAGACCCTCCTATGAGGGTCCCACATGAGTTGGACATTGAGCTCTGGGAGCTCCTAGTGTTGATTTTTGGTAGCATCAGAAGTGCTCTAAGTCTCAAATTTTGTGGAGAGGCTTAGGCACTGGTATTCCAAAAAACACAGAAACCATTTGTGAAAATTCCACTCAGATTATGTTTTATTGTAAAAATTAATTATTTTAATGGGAACCCCAAGTCTAAACTTGGGAAACTAAATTAATTAAAGGGTATTAATAAAACAGAGTGAGAACGATCTAGAAAGCGAAGATCAAGTCATGTTATAATCTTAGCTGTTGATTAGAGATCTAATCTCGATCGTTGATTTCTCAACGAGAAGACTATAAAGGAAGGCTTGAGGGTCATTTGGAAAGACACATCAAGTGAATCTAGAGATCGAATTTTTCTGACGGAGAAGTGCTCAAACGAAGATCAGATCTAAGTGATTCCAGTTGCAGTGGGGGGCAGAGACTGTTATTGGTAGAAGGATCTTCTCTGGGACCAAGAATACATAGCAGAGAGGCAGCAGGACTAGCAGAGGAAGTAGTGAAGCCTCCAAAGGGTTTGACGTAGGCCCACGCAAGACCCACGCGGAGGTTGCGCACTGCTTTCGAGAGACAGTCCGAGATTTGCTGGAGATCGGGGTTTCTGAGCCGGGAGGGCTGAATCTCGACTTTCCGAGAGGAAGATTGATTCAGAGAGGATGTGACGCAGTCCACAGAAGTCCCCACGCAAGCCTACGCATCTATTGCATAGAGGCTATGCAAAGGGAGATGGGGTTTCGCCAGTTCAGATCTAGGTCAACCGAGACTTGCAGTGTGAGGTAAAACTCACTATATTTTTGTCCGTCGTGATTTCTCTGTACTGGATAGCCAGCAAGGCTTCTAGAGATTGTATTCAGAAACTGCCGCTTAATAATATCAAACCCTCAGATCTACTGCACCAGTTTTCCTGCATTGGGTTTTTCCGGGGACTTTGTCCAAAATAAAGGTATATTATGTGTGATTTAATTCTTGCTAAGTTTCCTTGTTTCAGAATCATAAAGTATTAAGTGTAGGTTGCTTCAATAATTTACTTTAGTAATTCATGAAGAAATCTGAATTAATTTTGTAATGTAATTTACATAATAGAAGTAAATTCAATTAGTTGCAATAGGATTTCTGAAATTATCAGATCTAGGAATTTTCACATGGTATCAGAGCAGTTGATGTGAAATAGGAAGAGCGGATCTAGCACTGAAGTGAAGGCCAAATTGTTGCAGCAGCAGCAAATCGAATCCCCAAAGGGATTGCGCAGTTCTAGCCAGGAGGGCTAATTTTTTGAGGTTGTCTCTCTCTGAGTGAGTTGACAGAGAGGTAGGACTTCCAGTTCGAGATTTTGCTGAGGCAGAGGGAGCAGCGTAGAGCCTTCACGCAGAGCCAGAGGGACGCAGTTTTTCTACAAGCAGTTGTTGGGCAGAGAAGCGTCAGAAGAAGAAGACGAGCACATAGCGGGGAATCCTTCCTCAGTGAGTTCCTTGCCAAAGGATTCAGCATTTTTCCAAAATCTGAGATGCAGATTCGAGCAGCAAATCTACAAACTCCATAAGGAGTGCATAAGCCTGCCTAGTGTTGCGCAGAGGGGGACGAAGGGAGAGCAGTTTAACAGTTTTTGTCTGAAATGGCATCTCATGGAATGAGAGATCAAGACCGGTTGGAGGGATCCTCCATATACGTAATCTGGAAGGAAAGAATCAAATTCCTTCTAGATGAATATGATCTCAAAGTGTTCGTGGATAATGTGGTTGTACCAACAGATCTGAATCAGAACAAGAATTATAAGTCCGATATGGCAAAGGCCAAGAGACTAAACCTTGATGGTGTCAAGGATCGCATAGTCTCACATATAGCTGGCAAAAACACCGCCAGAGAGATATGGGAGGCCTTGGCTCTGTTGTACAAAAGAACTTCCGAGTAACGGAAGATGTAGATGGAGCAGAAGCTCCAAATGATCCAAATGCAGAAGGGAGAGAACATTGCTCCATTCCTTACGAGACTTCAGGAGATTCGAGACCAATTCGCAGTCGTGGGATCCACCCAACTGCGGCAACTATGCTGAGGCTAGCCCTTAACACAGTCACGAAGGAGTGGCAAGCTTTTGTCCAAAGTATTTTGGAGCAGATGTGGGTAGCACTTCAGGAGGAGGAGCTGAGGAGATATCTAGTCAAGTGCAAGCTTGACGACAGCTGCGAAAGGGGATCTAAGAATCCAAAGGAGGAGGAGAATGTAGCCCTCGCATCGAAGGGACAGCAAGGGCAACAGAGACAAAAGAGAGATGTCTCGAAGGTGAAGTGTTTCAGATGTGGCAAGATGGGCCACTTTGGAAGAAAAAGGATAGGATGAAAAACACAATCCTAAAGTTGCAGCCACAAAGATCGAGTAGGATGAGTTTGCCATGAGTGCCCATGCTTCTCCAAGAGAGAAATGGGGCAACATAGAACTGTAGTTCATCTTGAACTTTAGTTGGGCAGGATCCTTTAGGAGCCCACCTCTTGGATCACAACCTTGCTACAGGTGCCCATAATCAACAGTAGCTTGATGGAGGAGTTTTCAGCGGGAGCCAAGGAGTGATGGAGACGACAGTGCAATAGGTCGCAATGCCTAATTCTGGAGCAGCATATAGCAAAGCAACAACAGTGTAGCAATAGTAGCACAGTGCACCGCAGTGTTGCGCAGTGCAGAGCAGCAGCAGCGCAGTGCATCAGAGGGACAACGCAGTAGTTATCAGCACTCAGAGTATTCAGCACCGAGGTGCATCCACTGAACACTTGTTCAGTTTTTAGGTGATTTCAGTTGCTTCTCTCAGCAGCAGAGTTGCAATGCAAATGCAGTGTTAGTAGTGGTAGTGCTAGCAGCATAACAAATACAGCACTTGACAGGGAGTTGTAGTACAGATGCAGCAGTAGCAGTGGCAGTGTCATGGGTAGCAATACAGTTGCAGCAGCAGTGCAATGGCTGATGGACAGCTTGTCAAACTTCAGCAGCGCAGAGGATGCTTCAGGGTCAGAGCAGTATGCAGCAAGCATGTTGTTAGAGCACTTACCTCGCTAAGAGGGAGTGTTGATTTTTGGTAGCATCGGAAATGCTCTAAGTCTCAAATTTTGTGGAGAGGCTTAGGCACTAGTATTCCAAAGAACCTAGAAACCGTTTGTGAAAATTCCACTCAGATTATGTTTTATTGTAAAAATTAATTGTTTTAATAGGGACCCTAAGTCTAAACTTAGGAAAATTAAAATAATTAAAGGGTATTGATAAAACAGAGTGAGAATGATCTAGAAAGCGAAGATCAAGTCATGTTATAACCTTAGCCATTGATTAGAGATCTAATTTCGACCTTTGATTTCTCAACGAGAAGACTATAAAGGAAGGCTTGAGGGTCATTTGGAAAGACACATAGAGTGAATCTAGAGATCGAATTCTTCTAACAGAGCATTTCTCAGACAAAGATCAGATCTAAGTGATTCCAGTTGCAGTGAGGGGCAAAGACAGTTATTGATCAGAGGAGCTTCTCCGAGACCAAGAATACATAGCAGAGAGGCAACAAGACTAGGAGAGGGTGTGATACAGGCTGACACTGAGCCCACGCAGAGATTGCGCAGTGCTTTTGAGAGACAGTCCAACATTTGCTAGAGATTAGGGTTTTTGAGCCGGGAGGGCTTAAACTCAACTTTCTAGGAGGCAGATCAATTCAAAGAGGAGGTGACGCAGTCCAAAGAAGTCCCCACGCAAGCCTACGCATCCTCTGCACAGAGGGGCCTGGGGTTTCACCAGTTCAAATCCAGATTAGCCGGGACTTGCAATATGAGATAAAACTCACTATATTTTTGTTTGTCGTGATTTCTCAGTCCTAGATAGCCAGCAAGGCTTCCAAAGATTGTATTCAGAGACTGTTGCTTAATAATATCAAACCCTCAGATTTGTTCCACCAGTTTTCCCACATTGGGTTTTTCCGAGGACTTAGTCCAAAATAAAGGTGTCCTATGAGTGATTTAATTCTTGCTCAGTTTCCTTGTTTCAGAATCATAAAGTATTAAGTGTAGGTTGCTTCAATAATTTACTTTAGTAATTCGTGAAGAAATCTGAATTAATTTTGTAATGTAATTTACATAATAGGAGAAGTAAATTCAGTTAGTTGCAGTAGGATTCCTGAGATTGTCAGATCTAGGAATTTTCACACCTGGGGGCTTGGGGTACTTCTCGGAGCTATGAGCGAACATAGTGTGAGTGATTCACCTTCCCCTAGTGGTGCATTATGTACAGGGTGAGTTGTTCACCTTCCCCTACGATTAACATATGCATAGGATGAGTGGTTCACCTTCTTCTATGGCATATGAGCAGGATGAGTGGTTCAGCTTCTCCTGCAGATGCGCCAACACACATCCTACCCATGTAGTCCGGGACTCATGGGAAGTACCTCTCATCCAGACAATGAGTTGGGAAATGAGGATAGAGACCATAGCACTACCGATGGACACATCATGTATTGGCATACTCTCTATGCTATGATGCATGTTATTCAAACAACTTGATCTGGTATCAATTGAGGTTCTACCTCTGCACTGACTTGGGTTAGTGGAGAGTGGTAAAATTTTGTGACTCACTCTCGATCAATTCTTCTCCATTATTTCTTCATGATTCAGCAGAGCAAAGAAGGGATGATAGAGATGGTACAAGATGGCAGATGGATTGGAAGTAGGAATTCTCCCTAGTTGAGAGCGTGTTAAAATTGGAAACTAGGGCCAAACTCAACCTTGGACAACTCATATGATGGAGATGATATTTTTATTGGATTCCTCTTTTCGAGAGGTACAAGATGGATCTATATATCATCTTGTTCGGACAAGCAGAAGTGTGATTATGAATTTATTATTCACACATGTGCAAATTGTCAAGGAGCAAATTGTCAAGGACGGCCTTAGTCAAATGTAGGCTCATGAAGCCCAACAGATGTGTCTCCACACCCTCAACGATTTGTATAAATAGGAGTGACCTCCTTATTTGGACATCATCTCATCTCAACATACATCTCTCTCTCCTCTCCTTATTGGTTCGTACAACTTGGAGCAACCTCTCTCTACCTCGTACATGTGAACAGAAGGCCAAATTGTAGGGTCGGATTACAGGCCGAATTTCAGCAAAACAGGTCAACGCTGACTGAGGGTCAAACCTCCTCCTTTGACTATGGTTTCAAGGCAAAAATTTTGATTTCTGAAGGCTATATTTATTGGAACATTTTTCGAGGCATTTGGGATAGGTTGACTTAGTTTGACTTCAACGTTGACTTCAGGTTTGACCGCAGAATTACAACAGCATTTGATTAGGTTTGACTGGGCTCTTTTGGGTTGACTCTCTCTCTTGGAAGGCCAAATTGGAATGTTGTTGACCGAGTTGTTTGGAGGACATTTTGGAGCCACTTTGACCAGCGTTGACTTTCTGGTTAGGCTTGTTTTTTACGTTGATTTTGACAAGACTGTTTTGGGAAAGCTATTTTGATATTTGTACTGTCTCAGCTTAACTATTGGAGAATAATAAGAAGAATTGATCAAAGGGTTTTCCCCACATTGGGGGTTTTCCTTGACATCCACCAAATATTGTGTCCTCTTGTCTTGACTTGCCTTCTACATTATGTTTATGTTCTATCTGCATTTACTATCAATGTGATTAATTTAATGTGATTGCTAAATTGGAAATTGATATTGGGCTTCTAAGGAACATTGAAGTAAATTGTGCTTAAGCATAGAACATACCATTGTTATCTAAAATTAACAGTTATGAATATGTCTAATCATACAATGGATCCATTATATTGGTTAAATACATTACTACGGACTCACGGTGAACAACGATGTTGATGACTATGTCATGTTGATGATTTAACATGTGCTATTATGTTAATGACTAACACTATGAAATATTATTATTGATGATTATCGAGTATGGAAGGAGACCACCAAATGCACTTGCATGTGATGAGTTAACAGCATCAAGTTTGATGGAATTGAATGTTTTGGCCCTGAAATGTTAAATTTCAATTTGAATTTTTGTTGTAAATTCTAATGACATATTAGTGGCAACAAGCACAGATTATTTGCTTAGCCGAACGACTCGCACATGGGTGATTGGGTTGTACAGATAGATGGAACTTCATGGGAGGGTGTGGACCGCGTCCCTGATTCCACCTGCTAGCACTCTAGCCATGACTTGGGTTGGAAGGTGTTGGGATACCTTCGCCTTGAAGGTCATGATGCCGTGGGGCCAGACCCTGAATTGGGCCGCTCACAAGGATTTTACTAGGGGGTGTGCATCAAGGAAAATTCCTTGATCCCCAACACCATTAGTCTCACTATAGCGAGCGATATAGGAGAGGATAGCGGTCTCCATAATTGCACTTAGGTTTTCCCCTTGTAGTCATTGGATGCTTGAAGGGCAAGCGGTGTGGCACCCTTGGAACTTCTAGGGAAGTTCTTGACGAGCATGACCGACTTGACACCCTTGGTATCAAGAAGAAACTACTGAAATATAATTAAGATATGATAATCATACTAATTCACATAATGTGGTAAATGAAGTTTTAAAACCAAGTTATCTAATCAAGAAAAAACTTGGGGCAAAGGGAGAATAGGAAGAAAAAAAATGATTGGACCACTTGAGAACTCTACCCTTCCCTCATTTGGATAATTTTAGGTAGATAATGTGCATATGTGTTTAGTAGGCAAAAGGGGGGAAGAGGGACATAGAGTTAATTAGAAAGATTAATCCTAAAATAGTTTAACCTCATTAAGAAAAGAGGGGGTGAATAAAAATAAAGATTAATAAATTAAATTAGCAAAAATTTAGAGAACCTCAATGTGGCAAGAGACAACACAAGAATCTTTATCGAAGTGGCAATTTGAGTTGAATTAGGAGGTTGTTGGGGAACCAAATATTAAACTTGTCAGTTGACTTTAGTAATGAACACAAATTAAGGAGTAGAAAAGGGGCATCAAGAGACAACTAGGAGAAGAAGTAGGGAGTCACAATGGGTGAGGAAAAATTTTATTTTTAAATAAAAATTTAAGTAAATAATTTTGGAGAGCCTTGGTGAAAGGGTGAATAACCGAACTTTTGGATTAATAAAAATAATTAATTATGCATGAAGTGCCAAGTGTCACCTGTGAAGCCTCCTATAAAAGGAGGGGCAAGCTATGGGATAAGGGGCCCCTTTTTTCCCTATTGTTGGATGAACTAGATAATGTTAGTTTGATAGTGAACACAACTATAGTGACTTTGGTATGGTGGAGGTTTTCTTTGAGAAGGGGAATCTTGAGCAAAGAGTGCTCTCCTCCACTAGCTAGCATTTTTCCACTACCTTATAGCCCCATTGCAACTCAAGGGTCTGCAGGGAAGAAGAGTACCCAAGGAGTAGGCTAGGAGGTCAATCGGTTAGTCGGCAACATTTGGCCAGGGACGCTACATCCTTCACACTTGTATGTGGACAGCCACAAGGGAGCACAAGAATCAACAATGTCCAGTTGAGTCACCATCCCTTCAGTGAAGGGTATGTCGAGTTACATAAATTTCCATATCATAGTTATTGTATTGCACTGAATTGTATAATTTAATTATGGATGAATTGACCTTAAAGTGTTATGTGTATTGCATATTGATGTGTGGTTTATTATGTGATTCAATTATAA
Organism: Pinus albicaulis; assembly: GCA_034641835.2. Lineage (NCBI taxonomy): Eukaryota > Viridiplantae > Streptophyta > Pinopsida > Pinales > Pinaceae > Pinus > Pinus albicaulis. The sequence continues at coordinate 243,099,101 of CM076580.1, read as the reverse complement.
TTATTGTTCATGGATAAATGAATGTAAACGAAAAGTCTTAATTTCTCTCATTTCTAGTTATAAAGTATCTTAGGATTGTCTCTCTCTATTTCATATAGTTGTGTTGACTTAGCAGGTCAAGAAGGTTGTAAGTGTGGAAAATGTTAGTGAAAAGAGAACGGATGTGGGTAAGAGTCTAGCAATCGAAGACAAGTGTTTTTCATCTTCAACCCTCTTAGTATTGCAAAGGTCACAAATTCTTTCAACCCAAGGAGTTTTAGGAATAGACCAATGTCTGGTTTCACTTTGGAGCTCATGAGAATCAATTCTTATCTTTGCAATGTTCATTTTTTTCTTAGCACTAGTGAAGACGGAAAGGTAATTCTGGTTAGTAAGAGTGGGGTTGATCACCTCCTTATAATACCTTAGCTTCGTTTTTCCCTCTAGCTCCTTACCAACCCACAGATTATCCTTAAATTTGGAAGTAACAGTATTTTTCATATGATCCTTATTCTCCAAAATGATCTCCACCTTTATTCCCAAATGGTCGAGCCAAGACTAAGCATCCTTGTGCCACTCTCGCTTGAGCCGGAGGTGAGGGTTCAAGCTAGAGTTAGTGTTGAGATTTTGGGGTGTTGGAGTAGCATCGGATGTGCTCTAGCTCCCAAACTTTGTGGAGGGACTAGAGTTCATGAGATCTCCAAGACCCAGAAAACGATTTAAGAAATCCCATCATGTTTAAGAGATATTTAATTAATTAATATTTTTAATTAAGGACCCTAAGTCTAACTTAGGAAAATTAATAAATTAAAGTTAATTAAATTAAACATGTGATGAAAATGACTTAAGTCACACGGATCAAGCATCTTCTAATCTTAGCCGTTGATTCAAGATTAGACCACGATTGTTGATGTTTCAAAGAGAAAAGTATAAGAAGAGGGCTTGGGATCAGTTGGAGAACACACACACAGTGGCAAAGCACTGAAACTAAGTTGGAATTCTAGGGCGTGGTTGGCTAAGAATTTCAGAAGTGTTTCAACAATAGCGAGGGGCAGTATTGGTGAGAGGGATCGCTTGATCCCAGGCCGAGAGTGCAATAAAGGCAAAGAAGCAGCAGACCGAGGCAGCGCAGAGGCAACAGCTACGCAGCTCAGCCAAGAGCCCACCAGGGGCAACGCAGAGGCTTCAGGGGCTACGCAGGCTTGATGCAAGCCCAGAAAGGGCAGCGCAGGGGCAACAGGAGGCCAGCATGGCTTACGCAGGCCCAGTCGGGGCAGCGTAACCCAGTCTAGGGTGACACAGGCCCTTCCTGAGCAGTGCAAGGGCTGACGCAAGCCATCGGGGCCGACGTAGAGGGCTTCAAAGAAGCGTTGGGGTTTATGAAGACTGAAAAGGGCTGAGTTCTGTAAATCCCATTTGAGGGTGTGAATCAGTGAATTTTTCTGACTCCAAAACAGAGGTATAGGTGCAGTTTATTTATTTCTCTGTCGGATTAACCAGTTTCGTGCCCTGATTTGTTATACTTAGATTCTGCTTAAAAATAAAAACCCTCCAATAGCCAAAAGACCGGTTTTCCCGCATTGGGTTTTTCCAGGGACAGTTATCTAGAAAATCCTTCTGTGTCACTTTGTTAGTGTGCATGTTATTCAGTTTAGATCTGTATGTGTAGGTTTTTAATGCATTTACTTCGATGTTAATGCTAAATATTTCACATTAATAACTTAATGTAATTAGGAGAAGTAAATCTGAAATTTAACAGTAGGGTTTATGTTTGAGATATTCACAAATTTTCACAATTGGAAGCAATTTTGGGGTACCTCTTGGCATCCATGTTGCCAAGTTTTTTCTTATACATCAAGTAACTAAACATAGTCGTTCTTTCAATGGGGGAAAGGCCAGCTTCAATCAAGAGGATAGGATAGGGAGCATTACCTTTAATCTTGAGGTTGCAGCTTATAAATTGCATGCAGTTAATATAATTAAATGAGATATATATATATATATATATATATATATATATATTAGAAGCAATTTTGGGGTACCTCTTGGCATCCTTGTTGCCAAGCTTTTTCTTATACATCAAGTAACTAAACATAGTCATTCTTTCAATGGGGCAAAAGCCAGCTTCAATCAAGAGGATAGGATAGGGAACATTACCTTTAATGTTGAAGTTGCAGGTTATAAATTGCATTCAGTTAATATAATTAAACGAGATGTGTGTGTGTGTGTGTGTATATATATATATATATATATATATATATATATATTTGTGGGTAAATAGTGTTATAGGTGCAGTCCCTACATTTTGGATGTTTTTTTTAATATGAATGCAACAATATATGTGTGTGTGTGTGCACGCTTCCGAAGATTTTTGAAAAATCACACTTCTAACGCTTTGCTTCCAAAAAAACGTCCCCGCATCATGCAACACTGTTCTAAGTATTTGAATCATAGTATAGAATACAGAGGCCATCTTCGGTCTTGCTGGTACTCTATCCAACAATAGACCTTTCACTCATCACCTTGAGCCATAACACTAGACCATCTTTCTAGGTGATTTAAGGAAACCTCCCTTGTGGTTTAAATGCAATTAAGAGCAGGAGAAAGGTTGCTAAGGTGACAGTGGCAACCCTTTCTTTTGTTGCCATAAGATCTGGCCCCACCCAGTGAGACTTTGCACCAGACCTGCTAAATTTTGCAGCAACAGGAACTACCAAATGTCTAAATTATGAAACAGATTGGTTATACAAGAACAAAGATCTAAAAGCTACAAGCACTACTGTTTGTACAGAAGCAAGGCCAATATTATTTGAACAATCCATGAGGCTAACAGCTGAAAAGGTAGTATTTAGAGTCTTGATTCTGACAATAAAATAAAATTAAATGATTTCTTACCGTCCTGATTTTGAAGAATGCCCAGCCCCAAAATCACACTTGAATAGCAACAAATTATTGTCAGTCTTCTTTTCCCTTAACTTAGCAACATATTTGGCAGGCTCTGAGTATAAGACACGTGGATCTGCACAACCAGTGATCGCTATTAACATTATGACATCGGTAGATTTAAGAATGCACTAAGGCTGATAAATTTTCCTTACCATTGAGACCTGCAGTGACTAAAATGTTAGGATAGTTCTGTGATTGGACCTGTATGCAAATGACCAACAGTCAGAATATGTGGTTACAAGTTTCTGGAGTGGCATTATAGTGTTGCCCATCATATAAAAGCAAATAAGATAAATGGTCGGTACCTCAGCTTGAACAGAACATATGACAGAATATACGACTATCCAAACATTGAAAAAGCAAATAAATGAATGACATTAACCAGTGGAACACAACGTAGTCAATTTTACAGTTCAAAAGCTCATTGTTAAATACAATTTAATATAAAGGAGATTTTATTTGGAAAACTCCAAAAATATGAATCCCAACATCTTTTTCAGGCTAACATGGGATATCATTATAATCTTGTTTTCTTAATGGTATTATTGATTTTCCTGTAAGAAACATCTGAAATGATTTCTTTCACAAGCTCAACCAGAAGTAAACTTCATTGTAATTCTAAATACATATGATGCAGATAATTCATCTAGGTTACCTTGAGAAATTAAATTTTCAATTTAGATCCTGTTTTTCAATTGAATGCCCTGCTCTTTTTCACCAGTACACATTCTAGTATGGATTACAGCCCATATTGGTGGAGGTGTCACACCATTGGAACCCATGTGTATAGTTGGAGGACCTTTGAAGGCCAATGTGGCACTTAGAAGTCCAGTTTCCCCTAAATCAAGGAGACATTGCACCTTTGAAGGTTTCTTCATTTAATTATTGCACACTTGGAAAACGAGACAAGCCCTTTGAGAGACTTTTGAAGCCTAAGTTACCGGAAACACCTGAGGAACTTGCCGGAAATGCGGATCCCCGTTTCCAAAACAGAAACAGATATGATCCTTGTCTGAAACGCCGTAAAAACGTTTTTGTGCTGTTTCAAAAAATCGGAAACTTTGGATTTGGAATTGGATACGTTTCCGAAGGTTTTTTTATTTTTTTGGATCCGTTTCTAGAAATCTGGAAACGGATCCATGACAATCGTGATCGGGATCCACCCTTAAAATGTTAAAAAGCATGAAAACCTCTGAAACCGGATTCGTGGGTAACCCCCCTCATGTCCCGAATCATTCAAATCTGACACGACTCGTAGGGATTCGAGTGAAAAAATCCCGGATTCGATCGTGTCCGTACAGGACACGACGAGTCCTGATCGTGTCCTGTACGGACACGATCGAATCCCTTTTTTCCGAATTCGACCAGCGCGAAAATGCGCACGGCATCTTATAAAAGAGCGATTTTCTTCATTATTTCTCACAAATGCTAGTGTGTGAGTTGAGCAAGGAGCAAGGAGTAGCAAAGAGCAAAGGAGCGTTTTCAAGGAGATTTGAGCAATTAGTAAGTGCATTGTCTCTCTATGTCTTTGCATTTGGTTTGCATGTGCATATGTGTTACAAATTTGGTCATTTTTGTTTATTTTTTACAACATTCATGGCTCAATCAAGGGCAGCAAGGCAGGGGAAAAGAAAGGGGAAGAATGTCCCCATTGAAGATGCCCCTCTTGTCCCTATTTCATCAGGGTCTTCAAGTATTCCATCTATTGGAAATGGGGCTGCAACAACAGCTTCAAATGTTCAAGGAAAACAAACTCAAGACCCCAAATACCCATTGTGGAAATATGTGACAAGAGAGGCTGGGCCAGGCAGCAAGGCAAAGGGAGGAGGCAATGTTGCATGGAAATGCAATTTTTTCCACCGCCATTTCATGAGCACATATTACCGTGTCAAAGCGCATTTGTTGGCTTTGCCAAGTTGTGCAATTTCACCTTGTTCACAGGTGTAATTACCAAAGAGGAAGGAAATGGAGAGAGAGGCATTTGTTGGTGCGGAAAATGTGGCATCAAAATCAAAACAAAAAAAGAATGATGACAAGCAGCAAAAAGAAAGCAACTGCACCAATGGACAAGATTTTCCAGAAAGAGAAGAGGGAAGAGTTTTATCTCACCATTGCATTTTTTTCTATCAGAACTTCATATCCTTCAATGTTGCATGCTCACCTCTATTTATTGAGATATGTCGAGCTCTAACTCAAACAGCTCCATCAGGGTATGTGCCTCCTGGATCAGAGAAGCTCAAAACGATATTGTTGACAAAGGCAAAGAAAGAAGTGGACAAAATGCTTGAGCCTGTTAAATCAGCATGGCCAACATCTGGGGTTAGCATTGTTTCTGATGGATGGACAGATCCAGCACGCCACCCACTCCACAACTTCATGGTGTCATCCTTGAATGGCCCAGTTTTCTTGAAATCAATGGATGCACTTGGACAATACAATGATGCACAATATATGGGTGAGCTATTTATTAAAGTTATTGAAGATGTAGGTGTCGATTCTTGTGTGCAAACCATTACAGATAATACACCTGTTTGCAAGGTTGTTGGCATGATTGTGGAAGCTAAATATCCACAAATATTTTGGACACCTTGCATTGTCCATTCATTGAACTTAGCACTGAAATCTATTGCCTCTGATGTGCTTTGGATTGGAAGCATTATTGAGGATGCACGGCATATCCACAACTTTATACAAAACCATACAAATGCCCTCACTATCTACAAGGAGTACACCAATCTATCATTGTTGAATATTGTGGATACACGGTTTGCCTCTTCATTCATCATGTTGAAGAGCTTGAGGGAGGTCAAGATCGCTCTTAGGGCCATGGTTATTTCGAATTTTTGGTCTTTTTGGAGAAAGACGAATCAAACAGCCTCAAAAAAAGTGAAGGACACAGTGTTGGATGATGTCTGGTGGGAGAAGGTAGATCTACTTATTCAGATCATGGGCCCTATCATTTCCTTGCTTCGATTTGCAGATATAGACCAACCCATCCTAGGAGAGGTTTATGAGGGACGGGATTCCATAATTGAGTCTGTGAGGAACATTGTTTTAAATAGTCAGTGCCCTGAGTATGAGACATCACTAGAGGCCTTCTTCACCAACATACAAGATATTATTGTCAGCATATGGGACAAGAATTGCATACCTTTACATTGTTTGGCTCACTCCATGAACCCAAAATACTACATCCATGAGTGGTTGAATGCTGGACCTTCCCGCATATTCCCTCACATGGATGGTGAAATCTCACAGGGGAGGAAAGATGCATTCAGGAGGATTTTTCAGGATAGGGTATCCCTTGATGAGGTGGAGGATGCCTTTGCAGATTTTTCCACTGGCACTGGGCGATTTGCAGGCTATGATGTGATTAGAGACAGCGGGGCTAAGAAGCCCTATTCTTGGTGGGCAACTCATGGAGCAACAAGCCCTCCTATACAGCAATTAGCCATGAGGCTCCTCTCTCAGGTGACTTCATCCTCTTGTTGCAAGAGGAATTGGAGCACATATGGGAATTTGTATAGTGTGAAGAAGAGCAGGATTGAGCAGTCCAGGGTAGAGACAATGGTGTATGTGCACACCAACCTTCGTCTTATTTATAGGCAGAGGGAGGATTGGTTGAAGGGAAAGACAAATATGTGGGATGTCTTTCCTGATGATATGGGTCTGGACAACAGTGTTGAGGACCAACTTAGATCTCAATGAGCCAGTGCTAGAGTCTGTCACATTTGATGATGGCAATACAGTAGAGGGGTCATCCTCCACACCAGCAGATGCAGAGATGACATTGGATACAGAGGAGGATGCAGCAAAGGAGAGCAGTGGTGAGCATGACGATCATGATGAGGACAGTGATGCTGATTATGATGATGAGGATTGATGACTCATGAGTCATGAACTACCAACTGCGGCACGGCCTTGAGGCTTGTAGTCTTGTAGACTTGTAGTTGTTTTGTATTTGCTATTTCTATTTGTCATTGGCATTGTAATACCTAGAGGCTAGTACTTATGTAACACATTTTGATTTTGATGACTTAATTAGAAAACTACAGTATCTTGTCTTTCTCCTACTGGATCATTGATGAATATGTCTATTACTTTGTAATATGTATGATTGTATGATGTATCAATGTATCATGCATCTTAAATCTTTGTAGAACTTACATCTAGATGAAGATCTATGTTTGAATCAATGAATTTGTATGAATTTATGTAAGAAATATCTAATTTTTAATATATATATATATATATATATATATATATATATATATATAACGTGTTCGGATGTGTCCTATTCCGGGGGAGGTCACCGTGTCCGAATTTGACACTCGAATCCGCGTGTCCATCGTATCCCGTGTCCCCGTGTCAGGTGACTTAGGTGAAAACTTGTTCAAAAATTTATACAAATAGAAAAAGATAGATGTTAAAAAATACAAACAGAAAGGTTTGATGAATGTCTTTGTAAAGAGATTTATTTGAGCGATTAATTTTCAGTTTGGTTAAGGTTTTATTAATTGTCATTGACTTTGCTCTTGATTTCATAAATCCCTCCAATATAACAAATCTTTACTAGCCAATCTTTTGCCTGCATATAGTCAAGAGACCAAGCTGACGTTGAGAAAATTGAAATGTTCAAATAGGTCTTGACAGAATCTCCCAATGATCCCATGGGCCTTTAAATTGCCATGCAAGGAAGATAGATACCATCTGCCATGCATGACACATTCTTTGAAGTTGTTGGACCCGAAAGCACAAAGGTTGTAGCATTTTTTTATTACATTACTAATGATGATGATAATATGTTGAATGTTTATAATAATCACTAATGATGATGACAATGTTTATGTTGAATTGATGATGATGATTTGTTTATGTTGAATTCACTATGTTGCACGAGTTTCCGATACGGGGATACTTTGGGTACGTGGGAACAAGTATCCGGTACGGCTAGAAGCTTTGTCCAAATTTACAGGAAATGTCAAGTTGGGAGCGGCAATAATATAATATAATTTATATATTATTAAAAAAAAAAAAATTAAAGTGTACAGAATAAAATTTAAATGTACATACCAAATTGATTTTTTAAAGGATTCAAGACCATAAAAAGTAAAAACCAAAACTAAAAGGCTAAAGTGACAAGTCACACAAATCATATTGATGTTCATACTGGAAAAAAGGCAAAAGCCTAAAGTTGTACATAATTCAAAATGCCCAAGAGCCAAAATATAACAACAATACAAATATTAAGATGATCATAGAGTACGATCTTCAGCATCAAGGATATCTATATAAGCTTGAGCCTCACTGGGTACTAGATCAAAATAATCATCATCATCATCAAAGGCAACAATGTCATCTAAAGGTATGCCAACCAATCCTGCATTTGGTAAAGGATTATCATCATCATCGTCAATTTGGGAAGCATCTTCAGCATTAACATCCCATCATGCAGCAAGTCCTTCAAAATATTCAGTTAGCTTCCTTGAACAAAGTCAAAGACTACTATGCACATAAACAAGTTTCTCCGCTCTCTTAGAGGTAAGTCTATTCCTCTTAACGCAATGTATGAAACTATAAGAGGACCAATTCCTTTCAGCAGTTGAGGAACTAGCAACTTGAGATAGCAAACGTGAAGCAAGCTTTCGGAGCTCTGCGACTTGGCCCCCATACATTCTCCACCATCCAAGGGGTTTCTTCTGAGCATAATGCTTGATGTCTCTCTTTGCATCTTGGCTGAATGCAGGAGGGCTTAATGTACCAAAATCAATAAATTGCTCCCGTATCACATTTGCTTCATCAACAGTATACATTTTATTAGCTATAGCATCAAGAAACCCTTGGTTTACCTCTTCATCATCAATAAGAATAATTCTATTTGGTCTTTCCATATACCACTTCGGATTAAGGGCATATGCAGCCATGTGAAGGGAGGTATTGAGTTTAAGCCATCTTTTCTCTATCAGCTTGTGGATTTCATGGAAAAACTCCAAAGAAGGGTTTCTTTGGCGAATGATGTGCTTTACCTTCCCAACCATGATATCAATATATTCATATATCTCTCCAAGAGCAGGAGAATCTGAATTAGCATACCTGATCAACTCCACAATTGGAGCTGTGAAAGAGACAACATATCTACAGTTAGCCCACCAATCATCATTAAAAAGCATTTCTCTTATCTTCTTCACTTGAGGTGACTAAGACTCATTCCATGCATTCCACTCTGAAGAAACAACAATCGCTTATAAAGATGCATAGACCTCAACCACGCACTCAAGCAAAATAAAGTATGTGGCATATCTTGTTTCTGCAGGTTTTAAAAATTGCTTCTTTGAATACAACCTGTAAATTGCCAAGGAAGCATGGTGGTTGCAGATGAACATTCGTGCCTCCCTCGCATCTGAAATGATTTTTGCAATCCACAGTATTTTACCAACGTCTTTTAGGAGATTGTTAAGGGCATGTACACAACAAGGAGTCCAAAAGACATGCCTATATCGACTTTGGATCATCAATCTCGTTGCTTTACAAACAGGTGTTGCATCTGTGATGACATGTACCACATTTGAAGGACCAACTTCATCAATTGCATCCTTCAACATTTCAAACATAAAGGTAGCATCCTTTGTCTTTCCACTACAATCAATTTCCTTTAAAAAATAAGGCCCTGCTGGTGAAGTGACAATAACATTCAACAAAGGTCTTTGTTGAATATCTGTCCAACCATCCATGACAATTGAACGACCTAATTTAACCCAAGATTGTTTGAGGTCCTCTATAAGTCCATGCATTCTTGTCACCCCTCTATTTAACAATGAAGTCCTCATTTTGTTGTAACCTAGGGGTGCATATCCTGTCCCTGCAGCTAGGATTTTTCTCACCATTTCTTTATAGTATGGTGAACGAGTGGCATTAAATGAAATGCCATTTGCCATAAAAAAATCTGCTATGGCATCATCAGCTTCATCCCTATGCATGGCATTGTACATCTTTTGAATGGATTCACTTACATTACAATTGGAGCTGTGAAAGAGACAACATGTCTAGAGTCAGCCCACCAATCCTCATTAAGGAACATTTCTCTTATCTTCTTCGCTTGAGGTGACTTAGACTCATTCCATGCATTCCACTCTGAAGAAACAACAGTTGCTTATAAAGATGCATAGACCTCAACCATGCGCTCAAGCAAAATAAAGTATGTGGCATATCTTGTTTCCACAGGTTTTAAAAAATGCTTCTTTGAATACAACCTATAAATTTCCAAGGAAGCATGGTGGTTGCAGATGAACATTTGTGTCTCCCTCGCATCTGAAATGATTTTTGTAATCCACTGTATTTTACCAATGTCTTTTAGGAGATTGTTAAGGACATGCACACAACAAGGAGTCCAAAAAACATGCCTATATCTACTTTGGATCATCAATCCCGCTGCTCTACAAACAGGTGTTGCATCTGTGATGACATGTACAACATTTGAAGGACCAACTTAATCAATTGCATCCTTCAACATTTCAAACATAAAAGTAGCATCCTTTGTCTTTCCACTACAATCAATTGCCTTTAAAAAATAAGGCTCTACTGGTGAAGTGACAATAACATTCAACAAAGGTCTTTGTTGAATATCTGTCCAACCATCCATGACAATTGAACAACCTGATTGAAACCAAGATTGTTTGAGGTCCTCTATAAGTCCATGCATTCTAGTCACCCCTCTATCTAACAATGAAGTCCTCATTTTGTTGTAACCTGGGGGTGCATATCCTATCCCTGCAGCTAGGATTTTTCTCACCATTTCTTTATAGTATGGTGAACAAGTGGTATTAAACAGTGTTGCTAACATCTTGATTTTATCTCAAAATCACAATTTTTTGGCCTAGCCGATGTTTGTCAATTTTTAAAAATATTTTTATGGTATCTTAATTTTGTCGATGTTTGCCGATTTTTACCAATATTTTCCCAATTTTTACAATTTTTTGGATTTCTGGACAGTTATCAATTTTATCCCAATGCCGATGTTCGCAACATTGGTATTAAATGAAATGCCATTTGCCATAAAAAAATCTGCTATGGCATCATCAGCTTCATCCATATGCATGACATTGTACATCTTTTGAATGGATTCACTTACATTACTCCTCCTAGAACTAGAACCCCATTGATTAGTCTCAGATTGAATGTGACTTTTTTCATTCATACATTGGGATGAATCTTCATTTCTACCTCTCTTATTAGGAGATACAATGCTACTATCACATTCATTGCTTCCATTGGCTTTCATGTGAAGCTTAATCATCTCCATTCTTTGTTCAAGGCTGCATATGCAACCCTTCACTCCTAAACCAGGTATGCTCAAAAGATGATTCCATACTCTTGTATAGCTATCCTTAAAGACATGATCACACAAGGTGCATTTCCATTCCTTACATCCCCCACTATTTTTTGCCTTGTTTTGCGTTATCTTTTTCATAAACTTTATTAAGGGCTTTTTGGAAATGTTACTTGATTGTTTGTTGGTACCTAGTGTTCTCTCTTCATTATGTTCTTAACTTGTGGGGCTTGTGGAGGTATTGGGGGTCTCATCCTGTTGTTGATGCCACCATATTCACTGCCCAATTCTCTTTCCATGGTATCAATACTGAAAATTTACATCTTAATACACATAATTAGAAATAGAAAAGAGAACTAGTTTTTATCATTTTAAAATGTACATATATGAGTCATGACAAAGAATCAAAATACTAATAATAAATATTTAATTTGCATAAAACAAGAAAATTACATTGTTTCAAAATTCATGTTAATTTGCATATCAACTTCAAGTTATGCTACATAGGAGATGGTAGCAAAACAAATGTCTAAATAACCGTTGCACTAAGAGATAAATGATAACAATATCTTGATTTATTAAATTATTTCCGAGATAGATCATAGCAATATCTTGATTAAATCCTCACATGCTATTGCTTTATACTAGTATAAATGGGCAAAGAAAACTTTAAAGTTTATATTGAATGCACTTAAATGATGTAGAGATGTAACATGATGTAAATAAGGTAGAGATGTAACATGATGAGAAGTTGTAAATCCTGGAATAATATAAAAGAAAAAAAAAAAAATCAATCACATTATTAAAAGTTAAAATTAATTATAATCTTAACTCAGTGACATTAAAGGTTAAAATAATAAAATTAAATATAATCTAAGATCTTAGCTCTCTGATATTAAAAGTTAAAAATAAATATAGACTAATGAATTGAGTGACTAATTGAATAACATTTTGAATTTTCATATACAACACCAACTTCTTTCTTTCTAGAAATTAGAAAAGTAAAAAAAATTAAACTTAAAGTCCAACTTCTTTCTTTCTGGAAATTAGAAAAATAAAAAAATTTAAACTTAAAGTTAAAACAACTCGAACGAATGGATTCATCTTATAATCATTGACTAGTTAAATTCTAATTTCTGATTCAACATTCATAGCTGGCATTCGGAATATGAAAATAATTTAAAAATTTTTAAAATTAATTTATGTATAGGTTACACCTAAGAATAGATTATTCGAAATATTGAAATCCCTCTAAAAAACCAAGAACATAAGTTAGATTGTATTTATACAAAGCATCTGAGTTAAAGCGAGTAGGTTATAAGTCCCTCATTTATGAATAAAAAAGACTCATGTCTTAGGAGAAAAATTAACCTCTTCTTCAAGTTATACTTCCTTATTATCAACCTAATTACAATGTCTATCTTTAACTATGCTAGTTTGATCAAAACCATTGAATCATCTTATATTCATATAAATTATGATAATTTTTAAAGAATTAAATATTGTTCATATTAAATTTAAAAAGAATTAAATATTTTTGAAGTAAATTTCTTAAATTTAATATATCTTAAGTCAAAAAGAAACAATCAACTAAGCTTTATTAAAACATAAGGTACTATAAAGTAGAATAACTCAAAAAAATCTAGGTATTGAATTAGGAGAATATGACTTTCAATCTCTGAAACCAGATTCGTCCTCGAGGGCCCAAGAATCCCAAATCCTACATATTGGATACAATATTGTAGGATTCGTACCCAATTCACCGAATTCGGCAGTATCCATATAGGGTACGACGAATCCCAACCGGACCCTGTACGGATACGGTCGAATGTCGTACATCCGGATTCGCTGTGCCAAAAAGTGAGATTTTGGGTTATAAAAAACCGATTTCACTTATTCTTTCTCACCGATTTGTGTTTGTGAAGTGAGCAAGGAGCAAGGGTTTGCAAGAAGAAAGGGTTAGCAAGGAGAAAGGGAGTTTTTTCAAAGAGATTCGAGCTTCCAGTAAGTGCACTCTCCCTCTATATTTTGCATTTAGTTTGCTGTTAGAGTTTGCATGTGCATGTGTTTTATATATTTGGTTATTTTTGTTTATTTTTTACAGTATCCATGGCTCAATCAAAGGCAGCAAGACAGGGGCAAAGAAAGGGGAAGAATGTCCTCATTGGAGATGCCCCTCCTGTCCCTGTTTCATCAAGGTTTGCAAGTATTCCATCTATTGGAAGTGGGGCTGCAACAGCAGCTTCAAATGTGCAGGGAAAACAAACTCATGAACCCCAAATACCCATTGTGGAAATATGTGACAAGAGAGGGAGGGGCAGGCAAAAAGGGAAAGGGAGGAAGAAATTGTTCATGGAAATGCAATATATGCAACGACCATTTCACTTCCACATATTTCCGTGTGAAAGCTCATTTGTTGGGTTTGCCAAGTTGTGGCATTAAATGTTGTACAACAATTGACTTGCCACAGAGGAAGGAATTGGAGAAAGAGGTAATTAGCAGGCATAACCGTGTAACAAATCTAAAATAAAACAAGAATGACAGATCCCTTCATTTTAAGGAGTGCCAATAAGTTCCTTTAGAGTTTAGTCAGACAATCAAGAAAAGAGAAAGGTAACGGTAGCTTGGTCCAATGGATGATTTTTCAAAAAAGAGAAGAGAAGAGCTGATCTCAATACTGTATTTTTTTCATCGAACTTCATATCCTTGCTATGTTGCACACACTTTATTTATTGAGATGCCGAGTTTCCAGTCAGTAAATGGACTGCATGTGCCTCCCGGGTCGAGAAGCCTAAAACGATTGACAAAGGTAAAAAAAAAGAAAAGACAAAACAAGTTGAAATTACAACTCAAGATAATAATGACTGTGTTAGCATTGCTTCGATGGATGACATTCAACATGCCACCCACTCCACACCATGTCATCCTTGAATGGTCCATTTTCTTGAAAGCAAAGTGGATGTACTTTTGGACAAGACAAGCATGCACAGACAATATATGGGTGAGTTATTTATTAAAATTATTGAAGATGTAGGTGTCGATTCTTGTGTGCAAATCATTACAGATAATGCACCTATTTGCAAGGCTGCTGGTATGATTGTGGATACAAAATATCCACAAATATTTTGGACACCTTGCATTGTCATTCATTGAACTTGGCACTGAAATCTATTGCCTCCGATGTGCTTTGGATTGGAGCCATTATTGAGGATGCACGGCATATCCACAACTTTGTACAAAACAATACAAATGCCCTCACTATCTACAAGGAGTACACCAATCCTCTTCATTCATCATGTTTAAGAGGTTGAGGGAGGTCAAGACCGCTCTTGGGGCCATGATTATTGCAGATTTTTGGTCTTTTTGGAGAAAGGCAGATCAAGCAGCCTCAAAGAAAGTGAAGGACACAGTGTTGGATGATCTATGGTGGGAGAAGGTAGATCTAGTTATTCAGATCATGGAACCTATCATTTCCTTGTTTCGATTTGCAAATACAAACCAACCCATCCTAGGAGAGGTTTATGAGGGATGGGATTCCATGATTGAGTCTGTGAGGACCACTTTTTTACGGAGTCAGTGCCTAGAGTATGAGACATCACCAGAGGCCTTCTTCACCAGTATACTGGATATTCTTGTCAGCAGATGGGAAAAGAATTGCACACCTTTACATAGTTTGGCTCACTCCTTGAAACCAAAATACTACAACCATGAGTGGCTGAATGGTGGACCTTCCCACAGATTCCCTCCTCACATGGATGGTGAAATCTCACAGGGGAGGAAAAATGCATTGATGAAGATTTTTCAGGAGAGGGCATCCCTTGATGAGGTGGAGGATGCCTTTGCAGATTTTTCCACTGGCACTGGGCGATTTGCAGGCTATGATGTGATTCGAGACAGGGGAGCTAAGAAGCCCTATTCTTGGTGGGAAACTCATGGGGCAACAAACCCTCCTCTACAGAAGTTAGCCATGAGGCTCCTCTCTCAGGTGACTTCATCCTCTTGTTGCGAGAGGAATTGGAGCACATATGGGAATTTGTATAGTGTGAAGAAGAGCAGGCTTGAGCAGTCCAGGGCAGAGACAATGGTGTATGTGCACACCAACCTTCGTCTCATCTTCAGGCAGAGGGAGGATTGGTTGAAGGGAAAGACAAAGATGTGGGAAGTCTTTCCTGATGATATGGGTTTGGACAACAGTGTTGAGTTGGCATTGGCCAACTTGGATCTCAATGCGCCAGTTCTAGAGCCTGTCACATTTGATGATGCTGATACAATAGAGGTGTCATCCTCCACACCAGCAGATGCAGAGATGACAAAGGAGGAGGATGCAGCAGAGGAGAGCAATGGTGAGCATGATGATCAGGATGAGAACAATGATGTTGATTATGATGATGAGGATTGATGACTCTGACTCATTGAGGCTTCAGGCTTGTAGTCTTGTAGACTGTAGTTTTTTTGTATTTTCTATTTCTATTTGCCATTGGCAGTGTACTTATGTAACACATTTTGTTTCTGATGACTTAATGAGAAAACTATAGTATCTTACTATCTTGTCTTTGAGTAAATTTGACAATTGTATGGTGTATCAATGTATCAAATTTCAATGTATCATGTATGTCATATGAGTAATAAGTATCTAAGATCTTAAATCTATGTTTGAATCAATGAATTTGTATGAATTTGTGCAAAAAATATCTAATTTTTAATATATTAATATATATTTTTAAAATATATATTTATATTTTTTAATAAAATAATATGTAACGTATCGTATCCCGGAAGTGTCATGTTTCGGGGGTCACCGATTCTCGAATCCCCGTATCCATCGAATCTTGAATCCCCGTATCAGGTGACTTAGCTTTCAATATTTAAAAAAACTTTAGAATAAATTGTAATCCAATATGAAAGCCAACCAGCAAATCCATTTTTTCATGACAGTAACTTCAAGCACAATGGAAAAGGTATACCGTATTATATACTACAATTAAAATGCAGAATACAATGAAATTAATACTTCCAAGATCGAATCACAAGGCATAAAACAAAATGCAGAGTACAGTGAATTAAATTTTTAATTTTTAATACTTCCAAGATCGAATCACAAGGCATAATTCAGTGAACTTTCAAGAGAAGTAAATTTGTATGTACATTTTATATGTACAAGAAATGGCAAAGTGGATTAAATTTTAAACTATACAATAATCTGACACTAAGAACAAATTCCTGCTTGTCTGGAAATATAACAAATGGCAAAGTCTAGAATCTAAACATACAACAAACTAAATTAGTAAATTTCCAAATTGGGAGAATATTGATACAAAGTTCCCATGCAGAAAACTCAAAAAGTAAAATTAAAAAAAGAAATATTGTGCTTCTTCATTTTGGGGGCAAGGGGTTTAATATAATTTTCAAGATGCAATGACGGCGTAGTCATTTTTTGTTGGCAACCATTCATTTTTATTGGAAAAATGAGTACGCAATCATTGCATCACAATTTATATATTTTAAAAAAGCAATCAAAAACCATTTAAGAAAACAACTTCCAAGTTCTCTTTATAAATGTAGGCATGCCGCATAATTCGAGCATTTCATTCACGGCAACCATAGTTACCGCAAATTCGTAAATAAGTAAACATAAAAGTTTGGTAATTCAAATGAACTTTTGTTAACATAAATATTAAAAATCAATTTAAAATCTGAAACAGAGAGTAAATTGCCAAATTGGGAGAATATTGATACAAAGTTCCCATGCATAAAACCTAAAAGTAAAAAAGAAATATTGTGCTTCTTCATTTCAAGGCAGGGGATTTATATATTTTTAAATAGCAATCAAAAACCATTTAAGAAAACATTGAACAACTTCCAAGTTCTCTTTATAAATATGATAATATCTGTGAAAATTTCCAACGGGAAAGCCACCGAAACTGAGAAATGTAGGCATAATTCGAGCATTTCATTCACGGCAACCATTGTTACCACAAATTCGTACATACGTTCACCTAAAAGTTTGGTAATTCGAATTAACATAAAAATGAATTTAAAATCTGAAACAGAAATCTTGTAAAGACTAAATGATTCAAATGGCATGTGTTTACCTCAACAGTGGCAGGTTGTAGCAGCGATGGAGCAGCAAACAGAGATAGAGACAACATCCAAATTGCCAGTAAACACAGCGTCCCTCACTTGCCAAATTGCCAACTGAATATCAGTAAACACAACATCCCTCACAAATGATGAGGAACAAAGACAGAATAGCAAAAGCTTAAACAATGAACTGGTTTGATTTACTCTTGAGAGGGACGCAGATTATATAGGGAAATTAAAGCAGAGAATGATTTTTTTCCGCCATACTTTGTCGCCAACGATTTCGCGCCAAAGACTTCGCGCTAGTTTTTCACGGGTTTTTTTATTTATGTCGGGTACTTGCTGATCAGGAGCGTGTGGGAGCTCTAATCCATCGAGGAGCTTCTAGAAGCTCCTCGATGGATCGGAGCTCCCACACGCTCCCGATCAGCGTTCCCACTAGATACGAGTATTGGAAACTTCGATTCATTCGCCAAAAAGCTCCCGAAAAGCTCCTCCGTACCCAACAGAGCTCCTGCTCATTTTGGAACATTTCGTACCAGCTCCCAAGCTCCCAAGAGCGTCGGAGCTTGAGGTACTTGATCTCCAAGGGTAGGGAGCGATACCCGTGCAACTTAGTGAATTCATGATAATGATTATGTATTTTTAGATATAGAATCTAGATTCTAAAAGACGAATGGTAATGTGAAATTCTTATATATATATATATATATATATATATATATATATATCAATGTTCCACCAAGTCCCCTGGAGGTGGGGGCGAGGGAGCGAGAAAACGTAGGAGTGACCTATACAAAAGCTCCCTATTAATTTTCAGGAAACGTGGGGGGACGTCGGGGTCATAAAATTATAAAATATAAAAATATATGATATATCATTGAAAATTTAATATTTATAATGTAACTGTCTTTATGTTTATCATTATATAAAACTTACATCATGAAGGATAAATAATAAAATTATAAATCGATGAATCATATAACTAAAACAAATTTAAAACTTAAAACTTAAAACATACATCATACAAAGTTTGTAACTTTGTAACTGTATAATCATATAATGTAACTACTAAGAATGTACAATGAAAATAAAGTTTAAAACTGAAGTCTACAACTCAAGTCTGAAACTGAAAACTTAAAAGAAAATAAGTTAATAACATAACATATGAATATCAAATGATATCATCATAAATGAGCATAATTGTTGAAGGTAATGCCCCACTAGTCTCTCCATCCAAATTACTTAATATGTGTCAATATGTGATTTGAGAGACACATATTGACTCCTTTACCTATGATTGCTAAAATATGTTGGTTCACCCTAGTATAGCTGCCAATAAAGTGATGCCCACAATATTGCAAACCCAATCACATGAGCCACCACCAACTTTTTGATTTTTTTAGGAAGTCTGGTTGCATAGATTAGAAGTGGTTTTTGATGATTAAATGTCCCCTTTGCAAATTTTTCCAGATCTCTTAGTGGGCCTTCATAATCTACAGGCCTGTTTCCTGCCCTCTTGTGACTGCTTTGAATTTCTTCTTGTGCATCTTCTGACTCATTAGCACTATAGATGTTGTCATTGTTACCACTGTTATTGCGCTGACTTTGGCTCATAGTTATAGCTCAGAATAAATATTAACTTGTAACTTCAAACTTCAAACTTGTAGGCTACAATTGCAAATAATTTAATAAATTAAAATTTTCAATTTCGAAATAAAAAAATAAATAAATAAAAATAAAAAATAAATTATTGAAAAAAAAAAATTAGTAGTGATTGTGTTACAAACTCTAACAAAAAAAAATGTAGCGTTTGTAACGTAGTAACTATGTTCATTGTTATCATTTATAAATTATGCCTGTCATTTTAATTGAAATTATTGAAATTATGCCTATCACAGTAATTGAAATTATTATTTAAAAAATAAAATTTAAAATTAATATTAGTATTACTGTATAAAATTAATATTAAAATTAATAGTATTGTTTAATATCACTAATTAAAATTAAAATTAAATTAATATTATAATACTATTTAGTATTTAACATGGTTTGAGCCTTACCTTACCGGTAGCGTGGGAGGGCAACGTTGAGCGGACTCCGGAGGCAGCGTGAGAGGCAGTGTGGGACGGTGGAGTCTGGACGGTAGCAGCATCAGCAGTGTGGACTATGGCAGCAACAGCAGTGTGGAGTCTAGATGGTGGCAGCATCAGCAGTGTGGACTATGGCAGCAACAGCAATGTGGACTATGGCAGCAACATCTCAACGGAGGCAGGCAGCCCGCAGCTCGACGGAGGCAGAGGCAGCTTGACGACGGAGGCAGGAGGCAGCAGCATCGGTGGAAGCAGAGGGTTAAAATTTAAAACATAAAACAAAAAAAAGCAAACCTAAATAAAAACCTTAAAAAAATTGTTTTTTTTTATTAAAAAAAAATCATTTTTTGGGTCCCGCACGCCCTCGAATGCCCCGAATGCCCCCATACGACCCCCACACGACCCCTCGACCCCAGATTTGGAGGAAACGCCCCCCTTGACATTTCATTGAGTTTCCTGTTTTTTGGGAGCTTGGGGAAACGTCCCCCAAACGTCCCCACGACCCCGAAGTGCGAAGGAGCGAGGAAACTCGACCCCTAGGTTGGTGGACGCGACCCCATGTTACATTGATATATATATATGTGTGTGTGTGTGTGTGTGTGTGTGTTGTTTCCTTTTCATATCATATCCAGATTTTTTTGAAAATTTGTCAGATTCGTTTCAAACCCCATATCCATATCTGTTTCAGTACAAGTTAGTTTGAAGTTGGATGGTCCACTTGGAGCTCCCCATTTTCCCTTGGAAGAGCTTGAAATGTTAATTCTAAAGTCCGCTTGCCCATTTCAGAGATTAATTGTAAAATACTAGCGAAGACTTGTCACCTTGGAGGCTCCTTTACCCACTTGACAAATGGCACTTGGAGCCCTTAACCCACATATGAAAGGGATCAGATGATGGTTGATCACAGATTTGAAGGCTACTTGAAGAATGTACATGATTGAAGGGTCTTTGGAGGCTCGAGGTGTGAAAATTCCTAGATCCAAACAAATCTAATGAATCCTACTGTAAAAACTGAGTGTACTCCTATTAAGTAAATTACATTACATAATTAATTCAAATATGAATTATTGAAGAAACTACTGAAGCAACCTACACTAAAATTGATTCAGAAACAAGGAAACCAGACAAGGAAATCATTCACACATATGACACCTTTATTTTTTACTAAGTCCCCAGAAAAACCCAATGCGGGAAAACCGGTGCAACAGATTTGAGGGTTTTATTATTATGCAGTAGCAATTTCTGAATACATCTCTGAATACCCTCAAGGGTTATTCAATTACAGAGAGAAAAACTGGTAGAAGAATATGTGAGAAATACCTCACTCAATCACCGAGTCTCCGGCTAATTCAGATGAAAGGAAAAATTTCCCTGGACAGGCACTGCGCACCCTGTGCGCATATCCATCACTGGAACTTCCAGCCACTGCGTGACCCACTTCAAAGCTCAGCGTTAGCCCTCCTTCAAGTCGTTTTGCCTCTATAGATGTTGAGGAACAGTCTCCCAGTGCCACTTTCCAGATCCCGGCCTCTGAAATTGATCCACGAGAAAATTTCTAAAACCTCTGCACTACAGTCACTACGTCAGCCCCTTCCTTCAGCGCTGGCTAAGCTAGATCACCTCTGCCTTTCTCTGACTGATGCTTCACCAGACTGAGAAAATCTCTTTCCCTTCGGATGCTATCTCTGCCCCTCGCTGCTCAGATCTCTAGTTCAAAAATCTCAGCAAACCACGCCCTAGAAATTTCGATCTTGGATCAATTCAATGTCTTGGTGTGTTTTCCAAATGACCCTCAAGCCTTCATTTATAATCTTCCTGTTGACATATCAACGGCCCAGATTAGATGTCTAATCGATGGCTAAGATTAGAACATGACTTGATCTTCGTTATCTAGAAGATTCACACTTTGTTTTAATAATACCCTTTAATTATTTAATTTCCCTACGTTTAGACTTAGGGTCCTCATTAAAATAATTAATTATTTTAATAGAACATGAACCGAGTGGAATTTCCACAAACTAGGTTCTTTCGAATACCAGTGTCTAAGTCTCTCCACAAAATTTGAGACTTAGAGCACTTTCTGACGCTACAAAAATCAACAAGCGGAACAAGCATGATAAAGAACTTGACAAGCAAATCACCTCCTTAAGAGGGAACTTGTGTGAAAATTCGGTGACCCGAATCCTATTGCAGCAACTAGATATAATTCTCCAAATTGTTAAATTAATTTTTAACAATTTATTTACTGATTGCTACAGCAAATACTGAATCAATCACACTGCAACCTACACAAATAAACTGCAGAAGAAATAAATGTTGGAATAAATGCTAGCACACATAAATTTACACAATTATTTTTGGACCAATGTCCCCGGAAAAAACCAATGCGGGAAAATTGGTGTAGCAACTTAGGGTTTTATTATTATGCAGTAGTGAAATAATCTGAGTACAACTAGAAGCCAAAACTGGCAATCTTACAGAGAAAAAACTAGCAAGAAAAATCTAGTGAGGAATTTCCTCACTCCATAGGCAAATCCGAGATCTGACCTCAGCTCAAATTGAGTCGTCCAAACTGGCTCTGCGCAGTCACTGCGTCACCCTAGCGCAATCACTTTTGCACTCAACTTGGAACAACTTCTCAAGTCGTTTGGTCAATTGTTGTCTGGGAAAATGTCACTCCTAGCCTCTAGAACCTCTGCCCAGCTTCTGGCACTGAAACTCTACTTCTCCCCTACAAATTTGAAATTGCCTCTAGAGGCTACTGCACTACACTGCATCAGCCTCACTTTGGCTCCTCTACCTTTATTCAAATGCACTCACCGGAACAAGAATCCTTCCTCCAACTTCACTATCCCTACCCCTCTCTCACTGCTTCGATCTCACTGACTCTCTCTCTGGCAACTGAAAGTTGCTACTCTGGAAATCTATCTACCAATGAAATCGAACTGCTCAAGTGATTTCTCCAAGCCCCATCGATTTCTTCTTATAACTCTCTATTGAGACTTCAAAGGCCAAGATTAGATCTTAATCGATGGCTAGGATTAACTTGAAGCCGATCCATGTGAGTTTCTAGAAAATTCACACCTTGACTTAATTAATTATAATTAATTAGTCATATTCCCTAAGCTTAGACTTCTATCTAATTAAGTCATTTCTAAGCGGAATTTCCAGAAACGATTTATGGGTTTTGGTGATCTCATGTATTATAGCCTCTCCCCAAAATTTCAAGGCTAGAACACATCCAATGCTACAAAAAACTAACAACTTGAATAACCCAAAAGGATTGAGGAAGTCTTAAGAAGTCAGATGAAGCAGAAGGAAGAGGATTGCATGAAACGTGAACAGGAAATCGTCACCTTGAGAGCAGAAGTAGAAAAGTTGAACCAAAGATTGATTCTTTGAGTGTAATATTCTTAATTAGCCCAAGCTAATAGGAATATTCAATTTTGTTTTGCTTCTTGTTTTCATGGATAAAATTGTAAAGGAGAATCAATAAAACTCCTAAATCAGCAAAATAAATCAATGCCCCATGTGAACAAGGCTAAATCTGGGTTGCCTTAATAAAACACCCTTATGTATGAAAGGGATTGAGACATTTGACTGGGTCAACAGGACCAAATCCACAGCGTTGTCCAGATGCAATGAACCTCCTAGATGCACAGCACAGTTCTAGGTGGAGGCTACACATGTGAATGGAGCTAAACCTTTGAGATGGTTTAGGGTTTTTCAAGACTTTCATCTTATAAGAGGAAGAGGGGACAAGATATTGTCTGTTTAGACATTTCTTATTCTCTTGTTTGTTTAGCAGAGAATAGTGTTGTTTAGCACTAGGTGTTCCTGATCGAGAATCCCACCTCTTCCATTGAGTAGCTCTTGGAGGAGTCTTGCATTTCTTGTCCACTGTCAGGCATTTGGCCAAGCCTCATCTTCCAACTACAACGCAGATCCTGTTGAGGGTTTGGTTGTCCTTGTAAGCTGCAGCAAGTGGAGGCTAGATCTGTTCAGATCTAGGCCATTCTAGTGCCTCTTTTCAGTGGGAGAATCATCTATTCCATTGACAAGAGTGTATTCACTGATTGGAGCTTCAGATCTGTATCTGCATCAGGCCAAATTATTCTTAAAGCCTATAGTGCAGTCCATCTTCCTATATTGCGTTATTTGCAAAGGAGAAGTTGCAGGGAGTTTTGGCACACTTTTGGGAGAGAGATCTCTAGTGTTGGGAATCTTCCCTTCATTGTGGTGATCCGTGGATTACAGATCTAATCCATGTTATATTCAGATCTGATCTGAATACTCTTGTATTTACTTCAGAATTTCTGAATCATTCTGCAGATCTGTTGCATTAGATCTCAGATCTACTCCATGTACTACATGTTTTGCTAAAAAACCCAAGGGGCATTTGTAGAGGAGCCTTTCTAATGTACAGATCTGATATAGATCTAACTTTGTACACAGATCTGCTCTAGATCTTAGGTGTAACATGTTGATGTTTTAGCCAATAAAAATAACGCTGTCAAGCTTGTTCAGTCATTTCCTATGGTTGCAGCACCTCATTCTTGAGGATTTCTTCATGTAAATTCTTCTATTTTCTGTTCTATGATGTATGGGCTTCAATATAATCTTGATATGCTAATGTAAATGACATTATTGAACCTCCATATTGGCCTCCTGCATATATTTGGTTGAACTGCGTTATTTTCTGAGCAGTTTTGTCACATAGTGTTGCAGTCCCATTCTTGGCCATTTTCTAAGTTGTACTAGGTGTGGGAGACCTATTTAACCCACCTAGAAGGATTTGTTTCTGATTCCCTCTTGGATTCAGGTCTTAGATTGTCAAATCTAAGGGATCCAAGAGTTGGTTTCCAATCCTGTAGCATACATTCTTGAAAAATGCGTTTTTCAAGCATGCCTTGCTAGCAGTCCCAATTTTGGGATATTACATTGAGTTCACGAGTTTTGGATGACATTCTCAATTTCCAAATATCATCATTTATTAAGACAGGTCTTAGGTATGATGGTGATTCCTATGCTGCAAGGATTATAAGCCCTGGTCTCATTCATATCAAGGATAAAGAGCAAGCATGTGTCAAAGAAGAAGAAAGGCCTCATGCCAAAGATGAAGAGAAGCCCAAAGTCAACCAACACTGGAAGTTGGAAGATCAATGCATCAAGGAGTCAAGTTGATGCATTCAAGACACCAAATCATAGAAGAGCAGTAAAAATTTAGATCTCCTAAGGGGCAAGACACCTTTAGGAGATCATCACCCCATACACTCAGGTATGCAGGCACACTTTATGGTTATTGTTATTCATGTTCTAACTATGGACATAGAGCTAGAAATTGCAGGGAATATAGTAGGAGTAACGATAGAGAGTTTTATCAAAACCCTAGAGGCAGATTTACTCAAAGACAAGACAGAGTCCCATATGCCTATGGCAACAAACGTTAAAACACATTTGCTTTGTTGTCTAGACCAAAAGTAGAGTGTTACCTATGTCACAACTTTGGCCATTTTGCACGAGATTATAGAAGCAGCTTGAAGTGGACCTCGCATAACCAAGAAGGAAAGACATTCACCAGGCAAGAAAGCAAGACCGCCAAGGTTTGGAGAATAAACCAAAAGAAACAAGACCAAATAAAATCAACCATGGCAAGCCGTGAAGAGGCCTAGCTATCAGGGGGAGAAAGTAATTCAAAGAGAGATTGAAAGCATGGAGACAAGGGAAGCTATCTCATAGTCAAAAGATGCATAGAGATGGGGGGTGTTGTATCACAAGGGGAGCAGCAGTAGCAACGCGAGCCACCCTTTTCCATTGATGTCAAAGGGGGGGAGAGAAAATTGAAAGAAACAAGGGAGAAAGAAGAGAAGAAGCACAATGCAACATGCCTTGTTATGCTAGGTGTGTTGACATCAATGACAAAGGGGGAGACTGTTGACTAGGTTGTCATTGATGCCAAGGCGGGTGCAAATATTGTCATTGATGTCAAGGTCAATTGGAGGTCATTGTTGTGATGATATCTACAGGATGATGCAACTTGATGAGACCCTAGCTCAAGGGTTTGGAGAACCCAGTTGGATGGCATACCCCGGTGGAGCCTTGCACATATTAGTGGGCCTTGATGATGATTCTCAGCATGAGACCTATTACCACACAAACTAACAGGGATCGCAGCAGGGGTTCCTAAAGGACAACCACTAGACCAAATGGCAATAACAGGACAAGGACCCACTGTCACCTCAGTCAATGTCCCCTGCTCTTTACAGACTTTCACCAATGGGAGGAGTCTCGGTAAGAAGGAAATCACCAGAACGATGAGGTCAATGATTAGATATGTCGTGATTTCCAAAAGCCCATTTAAAGGAGAGGCTCAAATGATGGCCTGCTTGCTTTAAAAGCAAGAGAGGGCTCTCCAACAAAGTTTTATGGGTAGGAGGCCTACACCTAGGAGGAAGGGATGTTCAACGCAAGTGATATACCTAGAAAAAAGCTTCCTAAGGTTATAGAAGGACCTCTCTTAAGGTTTTGTGAAGTAAAGATCATATAACAGTTTGGGACCACAAGAGAGACCTAAGAGGATCAAGCAAGGCCTAGGGTTTGCTTATAATCAAAGGCAATGAGATACCTAAGCTAGACAAGGATAAGATAGTTCAATGAATGGTTAACTTCAAGATATTTATACTTCAATGACAATTATCAATGGAGTTTCAAGGATGCATATATAATGAATCCCTTAGAAACATTCATCCATTCAAAATCTATGACTAACGCATCCAAATTTCCCAATAGTTTCAATGTTTTAAGGAACTTGCATTCATTTAAGGCTCATCAACAACCAAGAGATGACATTCCATACATTAGATATCTAGTAAAATCAGAAATATAGCATTAGATAGCACTTACAAGACATTGAAGAATATATACATCCATTAACATGCCATAAAGAAGCTCCAAGAGAGATAGAAAAATAACCAAACATCAAAATTCATCAATTTCGTCGAAATTTCATCCTCTAATTGCAGGTTCGAACTCTTTTAAGAGAGATAGTGAAAATCCAAGTGATGATGAGGAATACAAATGAGGTCTTATCAATTTTTATGAGACTCTTACAAATTCGAATGGTCTAATTTGCCTAACAAACCCCTAAAAATGAATAATGTGCAAAATGACAATAAAATTGGTGACAAGCCCACCAAATATCTCAAAAGTACTCAACAAGCCTTCCTAATGAGGTCGAAATGATAGAAAAGTGGTTCAAATGGGTTGTTGGAAGGCCTAGATAAGTCCTCCATGTGCCAAATCGAAGAGGAGGGCTCTCATAATGATGACCAAGGGGTTGGCCCCTTTGTTTCTAAGAAAAACAACTATGGTGCTCCCAAGTGGTTGTGGGGCACAATGAATGGTCTCATGGGTCTCCAACTGGATCAAACATGTCGATACTCCATCCATGAGGGATGGAATGATGATACAAGCCCTCCCGAGTCTCCCTAAGTGAGACAAAACCTCATCTGGGACTTGGATCAAATACCAAGTGTCTGGTGTAAGTATGTGGTCGGTTAGGCAATGTGGTCCAAGTGCATCATCATCTCTGCATAGGTGGGGCATGAGAAAGCATAATGCGGTGCTGAAGAATCCTATGGTGTGGCAATCTATGCTCTATTATGGAGGACGCCCATGGCTCTCAACAATCACCCTACAATTGCCATCATGACCCTCCGGAGGGCTTAGATCTTGTATAAGGAGGCCAAACCCAAGGTGAAGACCCACTTGCAATCCTGTATAAGATCCAATGTATCTCCTCACTTTCCAGTACAACAATTCTTTAGTACAATTGAGTAAACAAACTTACAAATCAAGGGCCCAAGTAGACAGTTCATAGTGGCATGCCCTTCCAAATGGGCTTTAGAATATACAGGAGTCCCAAGGCACAAGAAGGAGGTTAATAAAGGACCTTATTAGGAGATTTCAACCTCCAAGGGAGTGACGAGTTCATGGTGTGAAGATTCCAAGTCAGGAATCCTACTGCAGCCAACTGAAAATACTTCACCTACTCATTATTTAATGAACAAGTTATTTGCAGTGTTCTACTGAAAATACTAAAGTAAATTACTACTCCAACCTTCACTTAATTAAATTAATATGTTGAAACAAGAAATTGAGCAAAAGAAAAGAAAATCACACAAGAAAATGTTGGTTTTGGAAAAACGTCTCCGGAAAAACCAAATGCGGGAAAACCGGTGCTGCAGATTGTTAAGCAAGGTTGTCATTGATGGCAAAAGGATTCTAGATGATGATGAATGATCATGCTTAAGATGATCATTTGACAATGAAGGACTCATAAAAAAGCCTACACTCAGCGTACCTCCATTTCTGCTCCTATAAAAGACCAGTCACAATAAAATGCCTTTTCCACCATCTTAGAGTCATTCTTTCACAATGAGCCTTACACCATCTGAAAGAGTATTGTTTCCCCTTTCCAATAAGCCCTCACACGCCTCCAAATTCCCAATGGTTAGGGAGAAATTAAATTTTTAATTCAAGAGGTATATATATATATATATTCATTTATTGAGCTGACCTCACCCTGCCTACTCATGTCGGCTGCCCTAACACACCTCTCCGTTTGACATATCTCTATTTATATGGCGTATAGCCCTCAATCTCCAACATCAACTTGGTGAAGGTCAATCCAGAAGTATAATGCGGCAAGGGAAGTTCGCAACTCATGAACTGAGGAGGCTGAGGAGGAGGTATTATTTTAAGGGTTAATCTTGTCTAGCTTGATACCTCACACCTGTGATGAGAAGAAGGGCTTGGAACATTTAAAAGACAGAGATATACCTCCTGCAGATCACGTTCACAACTTCGGATCAGCACTGTGGTGACTGTAAAAATTTCGGACAGTGGTAACTGCAATAAATTTCGGACTGTGGTAACTGTAAATTTCGGAGTGTGGTGAATGTAAATTTCGGACTGTGGTGACTGTATAATCCTCGGACTGTGGTGACTGTGTATAACTCAGATTACTCCACAGACCTGTGCAATCTTACCATCTGATACCTATTGTGGCTCAAAACAGTGGTGCAGTCTCACTGTATTTGCTTCAGACCTGCAGTAGCTCACTGTGATCAGTCTTGTAGCTCGGACCTGTTGTGAAAACTTGAACAGTAAAACAGTCATCTTTTGGAGGCTCAAGAATCACAGTATTACAACTAGACAGTCACCTTTTTTGAAATCTGTGGTTTGTGGACAGCAACTCGGACAGAGGTCGTATTTGTTTAAGGAACCAGACCATTGAACAATCACTTGTGAACAGTTTGGAACTCGGATCTGAGACACTCGGTGAAGCTTTTGATCTGTGGAGAGTTTACACTTCTAGGACTCTACCTGTTGCAGCCTCAGACCTGTGTGATGAATAAGAAGATTTGGATTTTAGGACAATGATGAACTTGATGACATAACTCTGAACAGTGAAGTAAGAATCAGTGAGCAATGAGGTATTAAGTGTCATGAAGCTATAGGACATGTGAAGCATTGAACAGTGCAGAATCTTGTGAAGATCTTCAAGTAACCAAGTAAGTACATTACTCATTTTATCAAGACTAAAGGATTGGTGTCCTAGAGGTTGGAGGTTGGTGCCTTGAGAAGATAGGGTCGAAGCCCTAGAGGACGGAGCCTCATCAAAGTCCAAGTTGGTGCTTGGCAACAGGCTGGTGCCTAATTCATTGAAGGGTTGGTGCCCTCACACATCTATTGTACTCAATTTTTTTAAAAGGATTGAAGTTCTCATTAATCCTTAATAACATTATCATTATACACCTCTCTGTCTTTAATTGTGAAGAATCTAACTGGCAAAAATTAACAATTGAAAAGAAATATTGATTCACCCCCCTCTCAGTATTTCCAACAATTGATATCAGAGCCAAATTCTTCATTATCAGCCTAACAGTTGGAAGAAGGATTCTTAGGCACAATGAAGAACATAGAAGCAACAGGGAAGCTGCCTATCTTTGATGGAACAAATTTTGGTTTTTGGAAAAAGAGGATGTCCTACTATCTAATGTCTCTTGGTCCTGAAGTATGGCACTCTATTTTGGATGGGTACAAAGATCTCTCTAGTCTTCCAACTGATCTAGACGAAATAAAAGCCTACATTGCTAATGCCAAAGCTTTAAATTCCATCACTAGTGGAATTACCGATTCCGAATTCACGAAAGTCATGAATTGTGACTCAGCCAAAGAAATATGGAATAAGCTGGTTTCCTCGTATGATGGGGACTCCAAAGTTAAGAAGGCAAAGCTTCAAACCTATAGAAGACAATTCGAGAGTCTGAAAATGGATGATGAAGAAGATATTGCATCATACTTCCTCCGAGTAGCTGAAGTGGTTAACTCTCTTAGAGGGCTAGGAGAAAATATTGAAGAAAGCACTATTGTTCAAAAAATCCTGAGATCGCTTCCTGATAGATTTGACTCCAAAGTGTCATAGAAGAAATGAAGGACCTAGATACTCTCAAGATGGACGAACTTCATGGAATTCTCATTGCCTATGAGATGAGGAAAGGAAGTCCAAATTTCAAAGAAGTAGCATTCAAAGCCTCAAAATCAACAAAAGAAGGAAAAGGATGGAATTGCAGCAGCGATGAATCTGATACTGAAACTGAATTAGCTCAATTTGTATGAAGACTTAAGAAGGGCTCTAAGGTAAAAGGTAAGTGCCCTCTTATTTGTTTCAAATGTGGAAGAATAGGTCATTACGCTGCAAAATGTCCTCATAAACATGATAGTGATGATGAAGAGGACTCTAAAAGGATGACGTACAAAAAGAAAGGGTTTAATAAGAAGAACTTCTTCTCCAAACAAGATGAGTCTGATGAAGATGAATTTGTAGTCATCAAAAAGAAATCAACTAGAAATATGTGTCATCACAAAGAAAGTGATGATGAATCAGATGAGGAAAGTAACTATGTTGGAAGGAAAGAAACGTTGTTCATGGCATTTACAAATGATGATGATTCAGAACTAGAAGATGAAGGAAACATGGATAAATTGCTAATGAGTGCCATTGAAGAAAATGAGAATCTATGAAAGAAGATAATTTCTCTCAAAATAGAAAAGAGGAAGCAAAAAGAAGGGAAGACTTCTTGAACAATAAGCTAAAAGAGAAGGATGATATTTGTGACAAACGCGAAGCTGAAATAATATCTCTAAGAAAGGAATTAGAGCAAGTCAAAAGGAGTTGGCAAAGCTCTCTAGCACTTGATAACATTGTTAATACTCAAAAACCTCAACATGACAAATCTGGAATTGGTTTCAAAGGAGAATCATCAAGCACAAAGAATGATGCAAAGATTTATGCCGACATACTCTCTTGCCATCAAAAAGAAGAAAAGTCATCTCGTCAGGAACAAAGCCCCATCTCAAAACAAAGAATTGAAGAAAGAGCACCTCCAAGGAAGAATGTTGGTTCAAGCTATGGCTATTACAACAGGTACCAAACTATTTTTCTTGAGTATTGTTACTATTGTAAAAACTTTAGGCATCAAGCTAAGCATTGCAAGGCTCATAAAAATGAAGCACCAAGAGTGAAAGATCAAACAAACCAACTATGTGGTCCTAAGGAGCTAGGACAAATAAAAACTTACAATTCCTTTGATCCTTTGGCTAAGTTTGATCCGTCTTGCTCATTATGTAATAATTATGATCATAATGAACAAAATTGCCCTCTCAAAGGGGAGGAAGCTAAAAGAGTAAATCTCAAAACTGATAAATGTGGCCTAGCTCTATGTGCTCATAATGAAGAAAATCATTGGTTCGTGGATAGTGGATGCTCAAGACATATGACAGGTGACCAAAAAAAGTTTATCTCACTGAACAAGAAAAATGGAAATGTATCCTTTGGAAGTGGATCCGCTAAAATCACTGGAAAAGGAACTGCTACGCTCAAAATACCTTGCTGATAGAAGGGCTCAAACACAATCTCTTAAGTGTTAGCCAAATCTACGACCAAGGACATAATGTTGTCTTCAGTACTAAAAATTGTGAAATAAGAGACTCATCCTTAGGAGAACTTGTGGCGAAAGGAGTAGGAACACCAGATAATGTTTATATTCTCAGTGAAATCCAAGAAGATAAATGTTACATAAGTCAAACAGATGAAAGTTGGTTATGGCACAAGCGATTGGGGCATACAAGTTTTGATAACCTGGTCAACATCAGCAAAATTAATGCAGTAAGGGACATTCCAAAAATGTGCAAGCCAAATCAAGTTGTATGTGGCCCATGTCAACATGGAAAGCAAACCAGAACTAGCCACAAAACTAAGGAGTTCTCAACATCAAAACCTCTGGAAATCATTCATGCAGACTTATGTGGGCCAACTAGAAATTTAGGTCTTCAAGGTGAAAGGTATTTTTCCCTATTTGTTGATGACTATACTAGAATGATGTGGATATATTTCATAAAATATAAATCCAAAGCATTTGAATGTTTTAAGAATCTTAAAGCTCTCATTGAAAATGAGAAAGACTCTAAGATTTAATGTCTTAGAATGGATAGAGGAGGAGAATTCACCTCAAAAGAATTTGATGAATTCTGTAAAGAGCATGGAATCGAAAGAGAACTCTCTGCTGCTAGAACACCCAAGAAAAATGGAGTAGTTGAAAGAAGGTACCGAACCGTTCAAGAAATGGCAAAGACAATGCTACTAGCAGCTGATTTGCAACCAAAATTTTGGAGAGAAGCAGTTGGGACAACAGTTTATATCTTAAATCAAACTCAACTAAGACCAAATAATGAAAAAACACCTTATGAATTATGGAAAGGAAGACCTCCTTCAGTAAAATATTTTAGGATTTTTGGAAGCAAATGTTTCATAAAAATAAATGATGGCTCACCAGGAAAATTTGATTCTAGGGTTGACGAAGGAATATTTTTTGGATACTCCACAAGAAGCAAAGCTTAAAAATGTTACAACAATCGACTACAGAAAATAGTGGAAAGTATTGATGTGAAGATTGATGAAGGCCTCCCAGAAAAGAGAATTGAAGATCATGAAGATGAGCCTTTCCTTGAACAAAGTGAAGAAGAAGAACCTGAGAAAGAAAAGGGGAATGGAGAACCTCAAAGTGAATCTTCACAAACTCCTTCTAAGATCAAATTTATTCAAAAACATCATCCGAAAGAACATGTTATCAGAAATATAGATTAAGGAATTCAAACTCAAAGAAGGATGACAAACACTCTAAGAAAAGATGTTGTTGCTCTATTATCTTTAATAGAACCTGAAATTTTTTCTCAAGCAAGTAAAGATCCTTATTGGATAAAGGCCATGGAAGAAGAAATGTCTCAAATTGAAAAGAATAAGACTTTAGAGTTGGTACCTCGCCCAAAAGATAAAAATATAATTGGAACAAAATGAGTATTCCAAAACAAGATGAATGAAGATGGACAAATCATCATAAATAAAGCCAGACTTGTCTGCAAAGGATACTCGCAAATTGAAGGAATTGACTTCGAAGAAATCTTTGCACCAGTAGCTCGATTGGAAGCCATAAGAATGTTTTTGGCATTTACTTGCTCAAAAGGATTCAAGGTTTATCAAATGGATGTAAAATCAGCATTCCTGAATGGAGATCTCAAGGAAGAAGTTTACATGGAGCAACCAGAAGGATTTGATCTTGCTGAAGGAAAAGACTTTGTATGCAAACTAAAAAAGGCCTTGTATGGATTAAAACAAGCCCCTAGAGCATGGTATGCAAAATTGGATCACTATCTGCAATAAGAAGGTTTCAAAAAGGGAGTAGCAGGCAGCAATCTCTACATCAAGATGGACAAGGAAAAACTTCTGATCACTCTTGTATACGTTGATGATCTAATCTTTGCTAGCAATGATGAAGAAATGAGCCATGAATTTGCTCTAAATATGTCCAAAAGATTCGAGATGTCAATGATTGGTGAGTTGTCTTATTTTCTTGGGCTAGAAATATCTCAAACCTCTGCAGGCATGTTTATATCTCAAGAAAAATATCTTAAAGACATGCTCAAAAGATATGGGATGGAAAATTGTGCACCTACGAGCACACCGATGACCACAGACTGTAAATTAAGTAAACATGATGATACCCCTCTTATAGATGCGACTCTTTACAGGTCAATAATTCGAGCTCTCCTATACTTAACTGCTACAAGACCAGATATTCTGCAAGCAGTGGGAAGGGCAGCAAGATTTCAGTCAAATCCTAAACAATCCCATCTAGCAGCAGTAAAAAGGATTCTCAGATATCTAAAAGGAACAGCTGATATGGGTCTTTGGTATCCTAAGAGTTCAACTCTTACTGTGACAGCTTACTCTAATGCTAATTGGCCGGATGCATGGATGATCGAAAAAGTACTTGTAGAAATGCATTCTTTATGGGAGATTGTCTTGTATCTTGGCTCAGCAAAAAACAATCATCTATATCTCTTTCTACAACTGAAGCCGAATATATAGCTGTTGTTGATTGTTGTACACAAATTCTATGGATGAAGGAAGCTTTGAAGGATGTCAACATAGAAACTAAGCAACCAATCACTATTTTTTGTGACAACACTAGCGCCATCAGTCTTTCAAAGAATCCGGTGATGCACTTAACGACCAAACATATTCCAATCAAATACCACTTTCTCCATGAACAAGTTGCTGAACAAAATATCAAGTTGGAATATGTCAATACAAAAGAGTAAATTGCAAATATCTTTACAAAACCCCTTCCACAAGCAGTATTCGAGTATCTTCGCCAAAAGATGGGAGTCATTGCTCTTGCATCACATTAAATCAAGCAGCATCTCAGGAGGAACAGCATGATAGGGGGAGCAGCATTACAGGGGGAGCACATTGACACCCCGTTGTCATTGATGTCAAAGGGGGAGAGAAGAAAAATATTGCCATCCAATGATAAAGGGGGACATCATTAAGCAAGGTTTTCATTGATGGCAATAGGATTCTAGATGATGATGAATGACCATGCTTAAGATGATCATTTGAAAATGAAGGACTCATAAAGAAGCCTACACTCAACCTACCTCCATTTCTGCTCCTACAAAAGACCAATCACAATAAAAAGCCTTTTCCACCATCTTAGAGTCATTCTTTCACAATGATCCTTACACCATCTGAAAGAGTATTGTTTCCTCTTTCAAACAAGCCCTCACACACCTCCAAATTCCCAGTAGTTAGGGAGAAATTGAATTTTTAATTCAAGAGGTATATATATATTCATTTATTAAGCCAGCCTCACCCTGCCTACTCAGGTCCGCTGCCCTAACACACCTCTTCGTTTGACATATCTTTATTTATATGGTGTATAGCCCTCAATCTCCAGCATCAACCCGGTGAAGGTCAATCCAGAAGTATAACGCAGCAAGGGAAGTTCACAACTCGTGAATTGAGGAGGCTGAGGAGGTATTATTTTAAGGGTTAATCTTGTCTGGCTTGATACCTCACACCTGTGATGAGAAGAAGGGCTCGGAACATTTAAAAGACAGAGATATACCTCCTGCAGATCACGTTTACAACTTCGGATCAGGACTGTGGTGACTATAAAAATTTCGGACTATGGTGACTGCAATAAATTTCGGACTGTGGTGACTGTATAATCCTCGGACTGTGGTGACTATGTATAACTCAGATTACTCCACAGACCTGTGCAATCTTACCATCTAATACCTGTTGTGGCTCAAAATAGTGGTGCAGTCTCACTGTATTTGCTTCAGACCTGCGATAGCTCACTGTGATCAGTCTTGTAGCTCGGACCTGTTGTGAAAACTTGAACAGTAAAACAGTCATCTTTTGGAGGCTCGAAAATCACAGTATTACAACTAGACAGTCACCTTTTTTGAAATCTGTGATTTGTGGACAGCAACTCGGACAGAGGTCATATTTGTTTAAGGAACCAAACCATTGAACAATCACTTGTGAACAGTTTCAAACTCGGATCTAAGACACTCGGTGAAGCTTTTGATCTGTGGAGTGTTTACACTTCTAGGACCCTACCTGTTGCAGCCTCAGACCTGTGTGATGAATAAGAAGATTTGGATGTTAGGACAGTGATGAACTTAAAGACATAACTCTGAACAGTGAAGTAAGAATCAGTGAGCAATGAGGCATTAAGTGTCATGAAGCTATAGGACATATGAAGCATTGAACAGTGCAGAATCTTGTGAAGATCTTCAAGTAACCAAGTAAGTACATTACTCATTTTATCAAGACTAAAGGATTGGTGTCCTAGAGGTTGGAGGTTGGTGCCTTGAGAAGATAGGGTCGATGCCCTAGAGGTCAGAGCCTCATCAAAGTCCAAGTCGGTGCTTGGCAATAGGCTGGTGCCTAATTCATTGAAGGGTTCGTGCCCTCACACATCTATTGTACTCAATTATTTGAAAAAGGATTGAAGTTCTTATTAATCCTTAATAACATTATTATTATACACCTCTTTGTCTTTAATTGTGAAGAATCTAATTGGCAAAAATTAACAATTGAAAAGAAATACTGATTCACCCCCCTCTCAGTATTTCCAACACAGATCTAAGGGTTTATTACTAAGAAATAGTTATTTCTGAATACAATCTCTAGATGCCTTGCTGGAAATCCAATACAGAGAATATCACTTGGCAGAGAAAATTAGTGAGATTACCTCACTCTACACTGTAAGTCTCGGTTAATCTGGTCGTTGAACCAACGTCCTCCCAACACCCTCTGCGCAATAAGTATGTGGGCTTGCATCAAGGGCTTCGGAAAATTGTGTAAACTCCTCTGCTGGATCGATCAGGTCTCAAGAAACTCGATTACAGCTTTCCCGGCTCAGAATCTCGATCTTCCAGCTGAATCTCAAACTTCTTCTCAGGAATATTGCGTTGCCTCTGCGTGTGGCCTTCGTGGCCTTGCGTCACCATCTCTGGGTGCTGCATCACACTCTATGGGCATTGTGTTGCCACCGCTGTGTCTTTCTCTGCCTCTCTGTTGTGTATTCTTGGCCCCGGAGAAGATCCTCCGACCAAAACTATCTCTGCC
Source organism: Pinus albicaulis (assembly GCA_034641835.2). NCBI lineage: Eukaryota > Viridiplantae > Streptophyta > Pinopsida > Pinales > Pinaceae > Pinus > Pinus albicaulis. Next base: position 243,062,629 of record CM076580.1, on the reverse strand, counting down.
ACTCAACTGCGTGAGAATCCCTCGATCAAATTTTTCCTCTGAGCACTGCTCACTTTAGAAAATTCTATCTCTTGACCTCTCGTTGTGTTTTTCCAAATGACACTTGAGCCTTCTTTATAGTCTTCTCATTGAGACTTCAACGGCTGAGATTAGATCTCCAATCAACGGCTAAGATTACATTGTTGGAAATACTGAGAGGCGGGTGAATCAGTGTTTCTTTACAATTGTTAATTTTACTAGTTAGATCACTGATATTTAAAACACAAAATGAACAATGATGGAATAGATACTTTTATTAATTTCTTCTTTACAATAAGTAAAGTACAATATTGATATAGGGCTCCAACCCTAGATGAAGACTCCAATCTTCCAGGCTCCAACCTGTATTGTGCCAAGCACTGACTTGATCTTTCCAAGGCTCCAACCTTGTCAATTTGAGGCACCAACCTCGTCTTTATGAGGCTCCAACCTCTTGCTTCAATTCATCAAGATATATTTGGTTATACTTCACGACTCCCAATAACATCTGCAACGAGCCTTGCCAATCTCTTAGCCAACATTGCCTTCTCCAAATCACTTCATCAATGACAACCTTATCTTCTCAGAAGGTGTCACCATTGCTCTTCATATTACCCAAGCTAGATCTCTAATTTCACCTCATGATGACTTTCAATGCATCATGGTCTCCAAGGATTTCCACAAATCTTCAAAGTCAGCTCCAAGGCCAAGGATGTATACTCTAGGACTGCTCCAACAAATATCTCCAAGAGGCCTTCAATTATGTATCATGAGGTCAACCAAGTCTTCAAGAATGCCTCCGATAGGCTTCTAGACAACTCTCCAAGGTATGCTCAAGATCAGCTCCAACTGCTCTTCAAGATTTTCCAAGATCAGCTCCAGCTTCTCTTCAAGATCCTCCAAGGTATGCTCAAGGATCTACTTCACATGGTGTCTTCAACAGTGCTCCAAAATTATCAATTCATTGTTCTTGGCTCCAGCGTTCAACTCCTCATACACATGACAAGTAATCAAAAAACTCCTTTAGGTATGTTCCACAACTGTCTTCAAAGGATGATCCTGTAACAACACTTCAAGGCTGCTAATGCATCACTGTGTTAAGTCATTCACCAAAAACTCCACAGACATATCAAGGTTTCCCACAGATGAGAAAAATCAAATCAAGTCATTATTCTGAGCATATTCTGCCATCATTGTCATAGGATCGAATTCTGTTGAGGCTTCCTATTATTGGTCAAAAGGTATGGCAGCTCTCTGTTGTTGTCCTTAAGATAGTGTAGAGATATTTCATCAATCAAATGCAGCATCATTATGTAGTCTTCATCATAAGCACATCAAGCTTCACATCATTGGAGATTTGTCATGTCATCATCAAATTATATTTCATCAATCAAATCCAGCATCATTATGTAGTCTTCATCATAAGGACATCAAGCTTCACATCATTGGAGATTTGTCATGTCATCATCAAATTATCGGAGGTAGGACATGTAATCATGTAGTGTTATCATCAAGATCATTGGAGGTAGGACATGTCATCATGTGTATGTCTTCTAGTCCTTCATCAAGTGCAGTGATACGGTAGTCTTCCATTATGATCATCAAGATACATGATTGACACTTCATTTGTGTCTTGACATCTTAAACAAGAGTTGTATTCATTTGTAATCATCAGCTAGCATCTTCAAGAATATTTTCCATCTCAGCCACTGACATCAATGACAACCTAGATTAACATCCATTTTGACTTGATCTTCTTTTTCTAGAAGTTACACCCGCAGTTTAGATTAATACCCATTAATTATTTTAATTTCCTAAGTTTAGACTTAATGTCTCATTAACAATAATTAAGTTATTAAATAAAACCGTCTCTGGATGGAATTTTCCCAAACGATTTCTGGGTTATATGGAATACATGTGTCTAAGCCTCTCCACAAAGTTTGAGACTTAGATTACATCCGATGCTACCGGAAATCAACACATGGCACATCTGTCAAATGGCAGGTGTCATGCGAAATAATAGTGGAACAAAGTGAGGTAGCAGGGGCAAGCTCCAAGCCACATGCCATGGTACAAGGGTAGCTATTATAAGGGAAGCCCACACATGGGTGTATAAATCTAGGAGGGAGTATTCGTGGTACATGAGTTACCCCGGCATTTGTTTTTCCACCCTTCTTCATATGTCTTTTGCCTTTTATTGACTTTCCCTTATTTTAACTACTCGGGGCTCTAAGGAATGAGAGCATGATGTGTACTATATAGCAGCGATTACCCCCTTAAAGTAAGGCAGTACATCACCCACTAGAGGTTGGGACAATCATGGGTTCCTTAATGATGCAGGAGGCTCACATAGAGGCCCTAGGAACCAAGGTGATGGCCATAATGATAAAGGGGTAAATCTCATGTCTGGCTTTTTCCCACACGCTAAATTTTTATATCTCGGCCATCTTTTTCATTTTATGGTACATTTGTTGTTATAAATGGAAAAATTATGCTTTTAACTTTCTTTTTCATTGCATCAACCTACGGGGCAATGTTCCAGGCCCGACCCAAAGTGTTGTCAAGGGGAGGCTAACTCCTTGTGGACCCAATGGACAAATGTGGACCCGGATGGGAAAAGAGTGAAAAGGGGTTATAATAAGCGAAGGTAGTGATGTATATGGAGTCGGGAAGCGTGACCACGCAACCAAAATCGGGGTTTCCCATGTAATGCCACTCCTAAAGCTAGTGGCCAATAAAGGGTATCCCACGGAACTAGGATACAAGACTAACCACCAAGTTGGACAAGAGGACAAGAGTATAGACCAAGCCCATTTCTTCCACCGAATCCCCCCACTAATCCATGTCTAGATGTGTCCATGATAAGTAAGCAAAAATACCCAATTGCATAATGTAAAACCATACCTTCGGGGTTGGAAGGCCCACCTTCAAACATACGATCATAACAGATGGGCAAGGGCACATAATGGCTAGCTTAGGTGGCGTAGAATGGTGGCACATCGAGCTATTTGTGTTGAAGAATGTAACTAGGTTCAATCTTCATAATTGTATTTAAGTCATAATGAAATGTATTAATCAAAAAAAAGAAAAAGAAATTATTATTATTATTATTATTATGACTTATTAAAGCATGGGTTTCATGCTTGGGTCATCATTTTACAGGTCAAAGTTCCCATTGAGGACTTCTAGGTTTTATATTGAGTCATTAGAGTTATTGTCCATTTTATGATGTTGAGAATTTAGAGGGTTGGTGATTAATTCAAATTCTCTTCTTGATATTTACTTGTGAGCTTACTTGAGTTACTTATATCTTCTCTTCTTTAGCTTATTTATTCTTTCATCAAATCAATTATCAAAATACACAAGACACAAAAATAGGCTCCTAGAGCCAGGGCAAAAACCTCTCCCTCTTGGAGAGGAAAACCCATAAGAAATTCTTCTTATAGATCTTCGAATGACAAGTACCATGACCAAGACAAAGACCCTTGACCTGTGAATGCCTCCAAGACCTTGACACTTCTTCTAAGTCTTCCTCCAACACTAATCCTTTTATTCTTCACCAATGTATACTGACCTCCAATATCTTTCGGTCTTCAAGTTTATCTTGAGATCCTCCTTCTTGTCCTTTGCATGCACATCAGCTTTCCAGAATGTAGACCTTCTTTCTTACCTTTATGATCTGCACTTGATCACTTCTTAAATCCACATTTTATTCCTATTGACTTTCGCACTTCATGACTGTTGGAGTTTGCACTTTTCACTGTTGACACTTCAGATTAAATCTGCATCCCTTTCACACTGTCATCTCCTACAACCCTGGACTGTTGACCACTGTGACCAATATAGAAATTTGCATTCTCTTCTTGACCTTAACGTTGTTCCCACTTCAGGGAAATCCGCACTTTATTTACTGCACCTCTATACAGAGGAATTTGCACCTCAAATCCACACTTCAATCACAGGTGAATACGCAATTGATTAGACCTTTTTACACTTGTAATCATCTCATAAGATATCCGCACTAAAACCCTGTACATGTCCTTCAAAATCCGCACTTTCTGTTCTGTTATAACTTAGAGAGAATCCGCATGATTTTTTGTCCAAATGAGCCGCAGCTCTAGATCTATTTATAATAGACTTACCTCTCTTTCAGGTCGATCATACATTCGCAATTTAGGCCAACTTTAATCACAGATACTGGGCCGACTTGTCCAGCTGTTGAAGGCCGACTTTAGGGGAAAAATTAAGCTGATCTTTCAACGTATATAGTGGACAGTCTTGAGGGCCATTATGGGCCATTCTTTCGCAAGGTCTTGGAGGACATTCTTTATACTAGACACTTCATTATTATGACTCTTAGTTACACTTATAAATATAAGAAAAACCCTAATAGACATCAAGACGAAGTCTATTGACCTATAATAAAATCTTGCTCATGAAACCCATGAAGCAAGTACAACAAAAATTACATTTTATCATCTTTGTCTTTTATAAATCTGTAATTGCATAGTCAATATGAAGACCGACCTAGTTACACTTCAACATATGAGACCCTTCTTGGGCTTTTGAATCATGTAAAAAGACTTATTATTGAGTCAAATAAGTCATTTGTCACCTCCACACCAAGTCGACCCTCACCTAATCAAGTCGGCCTACATTAGGGTAATTCAAACTCCATAAAAGGCTATAAATACAGTGCAATTCGATTCATTTGGAGCATTCACACACAAGTTCAATATACAAGCAGAAGAAGCAGAAGTGTACGAAATTGCGGGAGAAGAAAATGGATTGCAAGGTCGAAGTTTTTTGGGTCATTTCTCTCACATGTGTGAAAGTTATTAGGCTACTCTTGGAAGGTCGAAGTCTCTATTGTTGCATCAAGGTCGAGATTATGTTGCTACATCAAGGTCGAAGTTTCCGTTGCATCTAGGTCGAAGTTTTGTTGTTGCTTCTAGGTTGAAGTGTTGTTGCTTCAAGGTCAAGATTCTGCTACTACTTCAAGGTCAAAATGTTGCTACTACAAGGTTGAAGATCTGCGACTGCTACTAGGTTGCAGTTTTGTCGCTGGAAGGTCGAAGTTCAAGTCGAAGTTGTTGCTGGAAGGTTATCATCTGCAGAAGAAGGGAAGGGTTGACTTGGTGATTGGAGGAAGTTTGTGTCTAGGTCAAAGAGTCTTGGATTATCTCGTGAAACTATTGAAGGAAGAGTTGTTGACTAGGTTTTCTCCTAGATAGGGGTTTTTCCCTGGTTGTCCGCCTAAATCTGGTGTCCTTGATCTTCGTGTTGTGGCTTTAGTAATTGCTTGATAAACTAAGATAAAATAAAAACACAAGAAAGTTAATATGAACATAAGAAAATCTCAAGAAATTGGCATCGTAAAGAAAGAAAAAAATTGCCTTCCTGATTTTCCAACAATTTGGTGGTTGCAAGGGGTTGCTAGCTGTCAGCTGAAGACAAATCTAGGAGAAAATTTCTCCTATAGGGATAACACACTAGTGATGGGTAACAAGACCATTCAAGATTGCTGCACTTCGTCATGCCATTTCTGTTGATATATGAAGCACTTCGTGGGTCCTCATGGTTTGAGAGATATGCTTGATTAAAATTGAAGCCCCCTACTTCGGGTCAACGTCCCCAAAAAGGAGATGATGCAGGCAGCATATAATTGGTTAGAAACATTGCTCAAAATTGAGGCCAAAAGGGAACTCCCATTAAAGATTTTTTAAATATTTTGGACGGGTAGATAAATGTCTTTCGGATTAATCACATCATTACAATTTGGTCGACGTTTCGAACCAACTAATGTGGTTCATCCTCGGGACAAGGTTTTAAAATTCAAAAACAAATATTAAATGTTGGTTTTAAAGTTTAAATTTGAAGTGTTTTTAAAATTCAAAACAAATATTAAATGTGGGCTTTGCTGGAATTGTAGTTTATATTTGAATTTAAATTGTCTCCCTCCAAAATTTCAAGTTGGCACTCTAGAAGGCACCTCGCCTGACCCTCATAGACGTTTCTCAAAAACTATATAAAGGCATGTGCTTTCCTCTCATAGGCAAGCAATTCAACACCATCAAGCTCTGAAATTGCTCTGCCGCCAGGAAAGTCAAGCACATCTGTAAAAGGTCAAAGTTGAAGTGGGTTTTGGATCAGTTTCTCGTTTCTTTTAGCTCTGGTTTTTCATTTGGCTTCAGCTAAAGTCAATCCGCAGCTCCTTAGGCCCTCTTGGCTCTTCTTTATGAAGGACGCAAGCTCCTTTTGAAGCCAGATCAAAGGTTTTATTCGACCCTTCTCCTAGGGCAGATCTGCTTAACTAAAGATTATTCTGAGGGTTAATAATTGATGGTTCACTGTTTTAAATTGAAGGTGTTGACCGAGGTGCTGTATGCATATATTTGAAGCCTGGTCTAGTCGGCCTACAAAAGAAGCTTCTCAATCTGTTTAATTGGCATCTTTGTAGAATGATAATTTGGCTTTTTTAAGGGACATCTCTGTGGCAGCTCTTTGGATCCATCCAATCTATCTAAAAGCTGATCTTTGTGACTAATGCAGCTCTCTTTAAGCAAGATCCTGGCTTTCATTTATATGAGGTAACTTGTGGAGAAGTTTTGACTTTGTAATAAGGGAAATTCTGTGTGGTCCGATCATGATTGAGGCCTTTCCTTGAATCAGATATAAAGCTTGTTGAAGTTCTGTAGTTGGCTAGTCAAATTATATCCATGGAACTAAAGGTCATATCCGCAACATCAAGAAATCACGTGCTGGACTCAATCAAGCCTATATGTTGAAGCGCTAATGGATATTTTCAACACTGACCCTGAAATGTTTATTGAAAAGCAGTTGCCATTTTCTCGAGACAGAGGTCAACTCAGTCATTGAAGTAATTCATCATTGGAACTTGATTTGATCTATGGTTTGATGACCATGGCCCATCACTATATTGCTTGAGTTCTCTCTGGACCGTCCAGAGTCTAGCAAAAGGTGAATGTCTGAAGCAGTATCTATGAACCAGTGTTGCACAAGACATCTCGGCATTTGATACTGACAATTCAAAGGGAACAGAGAAAATTACTCCAAGGAGCTCGCTTGGTATCTTCTGACAGTCAAAAGTACTTATGATAGTAGCAGTTTCTGCATTATCATCTAAGAAGTTTGTGAGCAGAGAAGCAGTGACATCTCTTTTGTTGAGATTGTTATTAGGGCTTGATAAATAGAATGTGATCTGGCTAACATTGTTTGCAGACAAGGAGGTTACAATTGATGAGAGGTTAAGTCAACATCTATATGGTTGTACGTTGGATAATAGAGTAAATATCTACAGTCACCAATAGCGCAGTTAACACCAGCTTAAGAGCATCTTCCACGAAGAGTCTCTTGACATATCTAGAGCTAATCTTCTCTATATTAGTTTGATAGTTTGACAGTGTTGCTCCTAGAAGTAAGAATGTATAAAATTGTTAAATCATTGTAACTACAGAGCAGAATGAGTATTGTATGGTTGTTCGTTACACAAGGTATAAGTGGATAGAAAATGTTTTGTTCTGTGACCTGGAAACCCAGAAAGCTGACAACTGAATGAAAGGAAGGTTTGTATTCAGCAGAGGACACTTATTTGTGCCATGCATAATCGTGTATACATTCCAGAAGTTTGGGTAAGTGTTGATTATATAGTTGATACAGCCAGGGTTTGATCCTTTTGGCTTAATATTTTTGTTGAATACCATGTATGAGTATAGCTTGAGCAACAGACTTACATCAGATTGGATTCATTGATATATGCTGCAGTAATGCTGGTTTATGTGAGCAGAGCATACGTGCAAAGTTTTTGGTGCTAATGTGATGCAAATATCTGTTGAGCGGAGACTTTATAGCCTGATGTATGTATGCTGCTAAGGCCTTGACAGAGAAACAGCTGCCTTGGTTTGTGCTGCAGAACTGACTGATGTGTAAGTTTGTCTTTTGATGAGAACTGACAGTTGTATAAGCATTAAGAACTTGTTGTCTCTTATGGTCAAAGGTGGCAAGGTTTGCATTACAAATTGTTGTTGAGCAGAGTGTGGTTGATGATGTACTAAGTCAGCAAAGAGTTCTGAGCAGATGTTGCAGTGACAGTACTTGTGACAGTGACAGATAAGGAGAAGAATGTGGTGAAGTCGGGTCATTGTCCCTGGTACGAGAGCCCAAGCTTAGTCATTGTTTGATACAATAGAGTGTTGTGGGGCAGAGTGATTGAATTGAAGTACTTAGGGGAATTGAAGGCCCCTTCAGATTGAGTCTGCAAATATCTTCAGACTTAGGGAGCAGTTGTTGCTTTCCAGCCCTGCTGGTAAAACTCTTGGGAGTATTCTACTTCCTTCTAGGCCTGACTGGTAAATTGTGTGTAACCATACATGATGAAGTTTTTGTTGAAAGAAATCTTTTGTGCATTGTTCATGTGATGTGATACTGCTTTGTATTTGTTATTGTTGATTTGATTAGTTAAAAGAATCTAACCAATTGTAAAATTAAAGGAAATATCAAGTGTTGAGTATGAAAAGTGCATGTAATTCAATGGTATAGCAGTTAAATCACTAAATAATTTTTGTGTTACATGCTTAACATATCAAATTTTTTATATGCTATCAAAGCCAAGTTTATTAACAAGTTTTGTGTTCAAATTTTTATATGACTTCAAAACCAAGCCTATTAACATCTGTGTTTGATGCTTAACATGTCAAAATTATGATATGGTATCACAGCCAAGTCAAGTACGTAAGGCAGCCAATGACACACGTAGAAGAGACGAATCCATGGAAAATATCTCAAGAGATGAGTAAATTAGTTTATGTATATAATATATACGGAAAATATCCTTAGAGATGAGTAAAATAGGTTTATGTATTTAATAGAGTAATAGGCTTAATGTATTGAATAATTAAGCATACATTCAGAATATGATTAGATTTAACTGTAATCATGACTTGTGGGGACAATTGACGGTAACAAAAAAATTAATGAATTTAATAAAAATCAAATTGAAAAAATGGTATGCTCGCGAGACAGCTCAATGTCGTAAAACAAAAATAATGGTCAGTCAGACACAAACAACAAAAGAAATAATTTTACGTTGTTGCATAAGTTTTTGCTTGTAAAGATTGCAGGAGTCATTTTTAAAGACAAAGTGCATACACTGTATGACTCACATGGATGGCACATACGCTGTATAACTCACATGGATGGAAAGGTAGAAATTCAATATTATATTAACAACAACATTGTGAATTCAGCGACCAAGAGAGTATTGAAGCAAAGGACATAGGTCTAAAACATCAAAAATTTGCCATTTCATTAAAATAAAGTTGTTTCGCTCTTCAATGGATGAGACCAGAAAACCGAGGTTACATAATGTAATGCTTTAGGATGCTTCAAAATTTAATGGACATAACTATAATGTGTGAAAGCAAATATAATATCTATCATTGAGTATAGACAGTTAGTGACATGTAAAGTAATCAGAGATCCAGATGATGAGAAGTAGCTGACTTAAGTACATCATCAGGTTCACACAAAAAGTCTTCCACAAATGAAACACAGGTTCACACCAGCCAAGACCTGAGAAGTGGAGATTAAGTTAATGACAGGTACTCACATTGTCAACTGGAGAATAGGATTTCATGTAAAAGTAGAATTTCTCTTCTCGTGGGTCACCCCATTCCTGCAATAGATCATATAGTAACACACTGATTGGAATTTGGCACACATGACAGCTCAAAAATTATACAAAATTACGGGCAACATTTGCATTCATACATTACCCACATTAATGACAGCTTCCAAAACAAACCAAGTAATAAGACAAACATGGTTCTGCCTCTCATCTGGTTCAATGCTTCAGTTTGGAAATGAAATCCAGTAACAAAGAAATTCCAACAAAACTTTACCTCCCACTCAGCAGTAGTCAACGGGATGCTAGAGTCTAACATTGTTGTGACGACATCTACAAAAGGCACCCCCGCCACTGCTGCTTTAAATAAATCCGGCCTCATATTCAACACTGCACCGATAAGAAGCCCTCCTGCACTCCTTCCATCGATACAGATTTTTTCCTTTGAACCAAATTGATTTTTTAATAGATATTCTGCACAAGCAATAAAATCTGTAAAAGTGTTCTTTTTCTTCAGTAATTTTCCATCTTCATACCACTTCCGTCCCATCTCACCACCACCTCTAATATGAGCGATTGCATATACAAAGCCACGATCAATCAAGGATAGCCGTGTTGCTCTGAAATCAGGCTCAATGCAGATCTAAAATCCAAGGATTATGAATTAGCATGTTAAAATAAATAAAAACTCTATTAACTGTGACCAAGAAAATATTTAAAAATTAAAAAATAAAAACCGGATCTGCCCATCATTTTATTGTTGTAGTGGATATATATTAACATTTACATATTTATAGAGATTAAAACTGACTTGTCTTTTCAAATCTTTTGACAATCTCATTATAACCATCATTTTTGAAATATGATAGCTTTGATATAAAAAGCACAAATGAGAATAGAAATTAAATTTTGTAGCAACTATGGCTTGTAGTCTATTATAGAATTTGACTGTACACTACATTAAAAAATGCAATGCAAATATTTTTATATGTAAAAGATCTTAATACAGTTTTTTATATCTAAAAGACATGTATTTCTGTTTGGACTCTATTTTCTCTACAATAATGCCAATTGTTTCTATTTTAATTTATTAATGTTTACCCATACCTACCTTACATAAAATATAACCCACCCTGACCTATTAAAAGGCACTAATAGACAGACATATAATCCACCCTAACCTCTAAGAGCCAATCACATTGTGTGATACCTCATTCCACGGTACACATTGTGTATACAAATGTTTGATATGGAAACTATGATGAAATCAAATTCATACACATTCTTAATCCTTTGCACAGCATTATAGAAAAGGAAATCACCAACGACTAAAAGTTTTCATATATAATATGACACCCGATATAATACAACACCAGACTTAAAAATTAATAAAGAGTTGGCAGATTTTCATACTTTGGCACTATATCTGGCCAGGAAACATTGGCACACCTGTGAATGTTATTGACCAGTTACAGCTTGTTGTACAGTGTAAGCACAAAGATAAAAGAAAAAGGTGCAGTAGTTAAGATATACTCACAGAAATATAAAAATATAATATTGAAGCATGCATTGTTTGTATAGGGGATGATGATAATGATGTTGGTATTAACAATTTTTTTTTTAAATTAACAATGCCATAATTTTTGTTTTATATTTTTTTTATTTTTTTATATAAAAGAATAAGTTCTTAATCAGATGTAGCCTGGGTGATTAGAAGAAATGTTGTTATACTCCTCATCCATATTCAAATCCTATATGTAATATGTTAAACTCATAAACTTGTAACGGCCATATTTTTTGAAATGGCTTCAATTTTTATTGTTTAAAAATTCTTCAAAGATCAAAACATGTATATTAAAATATTTCTTCCAAGGAAAAAAAGTATATTGATTCATCTAACGGCATATATCAATTTTTCTATAAATATTAAGATGGTTGTTTATATGTTTGAAGCAACTTAGCTTTCCATGTATTATTAATTATTAATATTGTTTGTGTAACACAAGGTTTCCTTTTTAAAGGGAGCTTTGCTCTAGAGAAATGGTTAGGAGAAAGTTATGTCTTTGTTCCAAGCTTGCAATTACTTCAGTTGAAAAAACTACTCTTGATGTCAATTTTGTTGAGGAAACGTGGTAAAACATTAGAAGCTTTGAACAATATTGTTGTGTTGAAAAAGGCTCCATTCATATTAAATTGGTTGTGTTGCTGCCTTACACACACACCTAAGTTAGTGAGAAAAGCCCTTAACCCCAGAAGGGGTGGTTGGTGGCAAGTTTAAGAGATGGGGCTGGCACCTATTCCCAACTCTCTCTCAATTTAAGCTTTCTCCTAAGCAAGCTAAGGGGGGTGGAGCCTAAAAGAAAAGTGATGTGATGTTTCTAGGAGATGTTAAGGTCGATTTGGATGACTTAAGATTATGATCAGTTTTCAACAAATATGATGAGCAATATGAAATGAAATATACTTCAATAAGCATCAACACATAAATCAAAGATAAGCATATAAAACCAGTGCTTTCAATATTGCTTTAAAATAAATAACACTTGCTCTAAAAATGAAATGTTTCAAAGTGAACCACAAGTAATCTCAATGTTCCACCAATACTCCGGTGCGGGGAGATGCACAGGGGGAACGTGTGGGAGTACCCAAAATTTAAGGGAAATTTTGGGGGTGCGGGGAGACGTCGGGGTATATATGTATATATATATATATATATATAATTCAAGTTCATCTTCATTGTTAAATAATGACAGCATAAATATTAAATAAACTAATAGCAATATGAATACAAATACATTGAAAACTGAAATTTGATCCACACATAAAATTTAAATTCATAATCCAATTAAATAATCACAGACACTGAATCCTTCCACATCATTCATTTAACATTTTGATACATAACTCATTCATATGACATACTCATTATTCATCCATAATCAATATCATTCAATAAAAAAATTCAATAATGAAATATTCAAATGCATTGATCCATATCATTCATCATTCATCGTTCTACAATCTACAATGTACATTGATTTAAAAATTAAATTCATCATTCATCATTCTAAAATCTAGATTGAAAGAAAGCAAAACATACTAGATACTAACGTTTGAACACTAAATAGTAAGTTTATATAACTCAAAGTTTAAAACTCAAAAATAGTTAAGAGTGAAGAGTCAAGAATCAGTTTGAGATTATCAACTGAAAAGTAAAAATGGATAATAAGCATTGAAGATAAAATCAACATCAAGGACTCAATCTCAAAGATTGGTCCTCTACATCCATCTGCTGCAAGAAGTCATCAGGACCATCAATGGGAATGTCAGTATTTGAGTCAGAGTCACTCTCTTGAGTAACCAATGAAACTCCAACCAAACCATGCTGCAGCTCATCTGATCCATCCTCATCATCTGTCTGTGCACTATCCTCTAGATCCACATCCCATCGTGTTGTCGGTCCCTTCTGATACTCTGGTGTCTTCCTATGTGCAACACATAGAGAACTGTGCACTGCAACTAGCTTCTCTGCTCTCCTAGAGGAAAGTCTATTCCTCTTGTTAGAGTGGATGAAGCTATATGTGGACCAATTCCTCTCTGCTGCAGAGGAACTAATAATCTGAGACAATAAGAGAATAGCAAGTTGTTGGATCTCTGGAGCATCACCCCCATGCATGGTCCACCAACCAATGGGGTCTGTCTGGCCTAAATCATTGCGATCTTCCCTTGCATCATGCTTGTTGAAGGGACCATTGAGACTTGCAAATTGCATCCATTGTCTCCTAATTTTTTCCCTTCTTCTGAACTATACATTTTTGTAATGGCAGCTCAAAATCCCTTTTTGACCTCTAGATCTTCAATGGGAAAAATTCTACCAGTCCTTGCAACATACCATTTTGGGTTGAGTGCATATGATGCCATGTGCAAAGGTGTATTCATTTGATCCCACCTATGCTGAATAATGGGTCGAATTTGGGTCGTATAGAACTCTAAGGAAGGCCACCCTTACTTGATCCAACATATTATCAAAAATCTCATAGATTTCTCCAAGAGTAAGAGAATCTATGTCAGTGTAGCGAATGACCTCAACTACATGATGTAAGAGTGACACCAAATAACCACAATCTATTCACCAATAATTATCCAATATCTGAATCTTGATTTTCTTCCCTTCCTCTGTCTTGGATTTTGCCCATCTGTTCCAATCTGGAGTCACAACCATGGCCTGCAATGTTAACTGCACCTCCAACATCCTCTCTAATAAAAGAAAATAACTAGCATATCTGGTATCAATAGGCTTGAGGGATTCCTTCCTCGCATGAGACCTGTACATGGCTAAAGAGGTGTGGTGATTGCAAATAAGCATTTGCACATTTCTTGCAGTTGTCACCAAGTTAGATACCCACTCAATTTTGCCAATGTCTTTCAATGCATTATCGAGCGCATGCACACAACAAGGCGTCCAGAAAATATGCCTGTATTTACTTTGAATCATTAATCCTGCTGATCTACACATTGTTGCTGCATCTGTCACAACCTGTACAACATTTGTAGAGCCAACTTCCTCTATAGCATCACGAAGAAGCTCAAATTGGAACACTGCATCTTTGCACTTTCCAGAACAAACAATAGCTCTAAGAAAGAAAGGCCCCTCTCGGCAAGTAACTATGATGTTGATAAGTGGACGTTTGGTAATCTCTATCCACCCATCCATAACAATAGAACAACCTTCCCTCACCCATGCCTGCCTCAGTTTTTCCTTTTGCACATTAATATTTCCCACTTGCCTTTCTAATATCATTGTCTTCAACTTATGTTCACCTGGGGGCACATATGAGGGTCCTGTTGCTAGAATTTCCTTGACTATCTCCTTGTAGTAATGAGAACGACTAACATTGACCAATGGCATCATCTGTATCATCACGATTCAACTTACCATAAATCCCTACAAGAGTTGGTCCCACTGCACAAGAATGAGAACCCTTAGTCCCAACAGGAGATGGTGGAGGCATATTTTTCATTTCTTTTAATTTCTTTTGGAGCTTGTGGATTCATCAATATTTTGATGAGTTTGGGCCATGACATTTTTACTTGAGAAGGTGCCCTTTGCATCTGTTGCCATTTGCATCCTCAAGAGCTCTGATTTTTGCAGTATGGTTAATTTTGTACATTTATGAACTCCTTTGCCACCTACACTCAAAAGAAGCATCTTGATCCGACTATAACTCCCAACCCAAGAATGACCACAAACATTGCATTTCCAATGGCATGTCCCACCTCTTTGTTTTCCTGGTTTTGGTTGGTTGAAGAGTCAGCCATTTTGGTAGCATATAACAAAAGAGATTGGCTTGGATTAAATGTCCCATTTGCATATTCTGCCAATGACTTTCATGGGGTTGCAACTGCACTGGGCAAAACACTAGCTGCATTACTGCCATGGGTTTCATTCATTGTTGATGGGATTTCAGATCCAAATGGGGTTTCAGGATTATATTCATTATCACTGTCGTTGCTCATGCTGTCTCGATTAGTCATTTTACACTTGCAGCTTGTTGTGCTTTAATTTATTTTGCAATTTTTTTTTATTTTTTGTGCCCGACATGAAAAGTTTTATTAATAAAAAAAAAAAATCTCATAATGTAAATTAAAATTTAAAATACAAAATCTACATTTTCAACTATTGAATTTCATTTTTTGATTTTCTAAAACTACTAGAAGTAAATTATTAAAATTTAAAAAACATTACAGCAGTTCTTGAATTTAAAACAATTAAAATTACATTATTGTTCATTGTTCAACACAATGTTTTAAAAAACGGAATCAGTCAGCTACCAGGCCGAGGTAATGACTCGGTAATGACTCGGAATCGGTAATGACTCGGTCGACTCGGTTTCAATGACTCGGTTTTTGTAAAAAATACATTAAATATTAATTTTTTTGTAAAAAACATAAATTTAAAGATTTTTATTCATGTTTCCAAACACAAAGCATTACAATATAGACAAAATACAACATATGATCAAAGTAGGCTCATGAATATATCCATTATATCAAAAGTTAACACACTCCAGCACTATAGATCCACCTAATAAATTGGCTCACGAATAATTTAGAACAAACTAGTATCAAGAAGTGTCTAGGAGCAACTGGGGTGTTGGTTCACTGGGGAGGCTGACAGATTGTTAAGCAGTACACCAGGATTCCATTCTCGATGTAGCGTGCCTCCCTACATGGGATGAGGTTCAAAGGAATGAGGGTGGATATGAGTCCCAAGCACTTTTGGGCGAATAGATGCTCCAACCCTCGATGCATGTTTCTTAAGCACTTCCAAAACAAAGTGTACACAAAAAGTAAACATATAACTTATACATCGAAGCTGGAGAAAAAGCTAAAATAGAGAACCGAATTCATACTGTTACCATCATTTAACTTAGTCTGGGCAAATCTGTCATATGAAAACAGTCAAGTTAAATCTTAAGTCAAGAAATGAAAAATGGAATGATTGAAAATTAACAAACATTTTTTCAAGGGCGATCGTTTAAATCAGTAGAAACTGATCGAAGACATGACAATAGAATGAACTAGTAAAATTTAAAACGCATTATGATGAACAAATAAAATACCTTTGCAATTATGGGGGCGGAAACGTTAATTGAACAGTAATGAAACAAAGAACATCAAGCATAGCAACACAGACACGATAAACTTAAAGTAGTGCAATAACAACAGAATAAATTGCGACAAGCTCAATTTAAAATATATAACAGCGAATCAAAATTAATATATTTAACAGAAGGGCAGAAATCTTCAGACCTTACATTCCAGTCGAGGCAAGCAGACAAATATGAAAATCCGGTTTGAAGTCCACAAAATCGCATTTTTTGGGCCCACCAGCCGGCTGTTTTGGCTCGGCCTGGTTAACTCGGGCCAGGCCTGGTTGGCCTGCTTGTTACCGAGCAGGCCGAGCCGGTACAAAAACCGGTCGGCTAGGTAACAAACCGGCCAACCTAGCTGATTTTGTACCTGGTCGGACCGGCCAGCCTAATGGCTTGGTCGACCAGGCCTGGTCGGAGTTGAGTCGGCCGTTTTTTAAAACAGAGGTTCAACATGTAATTTAATTTAATTTTAAAAACAACATAGAAATTAAGAACTTACCTGGATGCACAGTGTGGAGCTCCGAGCAAGCCTGACAAATTATGGTTTGACTCAAACTTAGTGTTAGCTGCCTCCCAACAGTGCTCAGAAACTCATGCCCAATTTGCTACCACACTAAGCAGAACTTGGTGCTAGAGAGAGCCGAAAATACTGCAAAATCTTCAAAGAAAAATCCAGAATTTTCAATTTACTCCTGGCCACTTCTCTACTGAAGTGTGGCTTGATTTTGGTGAAAGAAGCTTGGTGGTCAATGGTCGGAGAGCAACCTGTAGCAAAACTCGTGAGGTCGACGGTGGCAGCAAAAAAGCAGGTGAGGTCAATGGCATCAACAACAAAGCTCAGAAGCAGCATGCAGCAAAGCTTGTGGTCGATGGCGGCAGCAACAAAGCTTGTGGTCGACGCAAAAGTGAGGTCAAGCAGGTCGACAAAGAAGTGGTCAAGCAGGTCTCTGCGACACTGAGGAAGTGAAGTTGTCTCGGTAGTCTCGGAGGTCGAGCAGGTCTCAGCAGCGGCAATCTCAGCGTTCAAATGAAATGAGGTAAGTTGTAACTAAACCTATGATTTCATATTTCTTTTTTATTTTCTTTAAATTATTGTTTATTTTATTCTTTTTTTAAATTTTTTTAATTTTTTTGACTTTATAAAATGTGATTATCATTTTTATTTTTAAATTAGGTGTCATTAGACAAATTTATGGGGGGCGCGTCCCCCTTCAAAAGGGGGACTCCCAGGAACACCCCTTTTGAGGGGGGACGCCCAGACGCACCCTTTTCGGGGAGTCTCGTCCCCCACACTAGGGAAATGCACCCCCAATAGACTCCCTGTCCCGAGTGCGAGGGGTGCGTGCACCCGACCATAGGGGACGTGACCCCGTGGAACACTGTAATCTTGTCAATCAAGTAGATGTTAGAAAAATGATATCACTGGCAGGATTTAAAATTTACACTCAAAGAAATGCTTTCAAAGTATAACCATTCACAAATCTAAAGCATGTAAAGAAGCAATATAAAATAATTTGCAAATGAAACAAGCTAAAACTTAATTTGCATAATGAAAGATATGGTACTTGCCTAATGAGATATTACAATATAATCAATTCAAAACATCTTCATCATGACAAATATATAATCAATTCATAATGTGAGTTATATAAATAGATAATCAATTCAAATCCTCATTGAAAAGATAATTTCTCCTTAAGAAACGTTGTTGGGTTTTCTTCCAGATTGGGTTTCCCAGAGTAAAACAATTGTGTCTATTGTGCATGGTTACTTTTCTATGATCTCTATTGTTTTTGCTACATTTACAGTTGAGATTTTCTGGGTGTAATTATTCACTAACAACATTAGCATGAAAAATAATGTTTCAAAAAATCATTAGGAAGTAATTATCAAATCAGAGAATTGTATTCCACCGCACATGTTATAGAATTATGACATGGTATCAGAGCTTTGTTGAAGATCAACTATTGACCAAACTCAAATTTCAGTATTCAGCAACTTGTACAGATTTCAAATCTCTTTTCAACATGGTGCCCAGTCGCAGAGTAGAAAACAGGTTGGATGGTGCTACAATTTTCAGATCTTCGAAGAACGGGATGTGAAATTTTCAATCTGAAATACTACTGCAGTGATTGATTTATTTCGCCTACTTATTTGTGATAAGTTATTTACAGATGCTTCAGTAAATTCTAAAATAAACATAGCTACATCATTCACTTAATCAAAAGCAGAACACATATAACACAATAGAAACAATCACATGAACACAGTTATTTTTGGACAACTGTCCCCGGAAAAACCCAATGTGGGAAAACCAGTGCAGCAGGTGGGGGCTATATTAGTATATTATTCTTCAGCAGTAGCAAAATCTTTTACAGAAAATATGACGACCAAATGTCTAGCATACACCTGAGATAATTTTTCCGAACACTTCAAAAGAATTTCTGACACACTAGAGGCAACCTTCCTCCCTCTGCGTCACTCTTGTGGCCTTCTACGCAGTCACTACGCTAGACTGCGTCACTCTGCTTGGAGGGTCAGTGTTGCTGCTCAGCGCTGCTCTCTCTGCGTCCTCCTTCTGCCTTCTTCTCGCTCTGCTAACTTCCCCTTCCTCCTTCTGCATCTGCAACCCCACCTCTACAACCTCACCCTCTGAAATAGAAGTATCTTACTTCATAATCGATTTCCTTTGGGTACTGAGAGTGTGCCCGGCTTGTTTTCCAAATGACCCTCAAGCCTTCTATTATAGTCTTCTCGTTGATAAATCAATAGCCCAGATTATATCTTTAATCAATGGCTCAGATTAAAAGATAACTTGATCTTCATTTTCTAGAAGATTCACACTCTTCTTTATTAATACCCTTTAATTATTTAATTTCCCTAAGTTTAGACTTAAGAATCGCTTTAAAATAATTAATCATTTTAATAAAGCATGATCTAAGTGGAATTTCCACAAACGATTTCTGAGTTCTCTGGAATACTGATGTCCAAGCCTCTTCCCAAAATATGAGACTTGGAACACTTTCCAATGCTACAAAATCAACACTCCCTCTTAGCGAGGAAAGTATTTAAGCAAGGTACCAACTGTATCTACTCTAATCTGAAGCATTCGCTGCGATGTTGATGTCTTGGCTGTTGCCCCTCATCTCTGCGTTGTTTCCCTCTATACTGCTACCTGTGACACCACCTCTACCACTGCCTCATTCATACTGCAGCTCCCTCTAAATCTGATGTCCCCCATTCCTCTACTAAAAGGGGTTCTTGACCATCCTCACCTTTTCCCTTAAGTAAGTAAACTTAATCTTACCCAGAGCCTTTGTGAGGATATCTACCACCAATTCTCCTATAGGAATGTACTTCAACTGTGCGGATCCTAGTTGGACATAATCTCTGATAATGTGGCGCCTAATGTCAATGTGCTTCAACCAGTGATGAAACACAGGATTCTCAAAGAACTTGATGCAACTCTGATTATCACACAAAATTTTGGTCGGTTCCATCCTCTTCTTCAGCAAGTTCAAGAGCAGATTACGAAGACATATGGCCTCACACGAAGTTGTGCTTGCTGTCATATATTCAGCCTTGGCTGAGCTCAGTGCCACGGATTTTTGTTTCCTACTGCACCAAGAAGTCATTCCCGATCCGAGACTGAAACAGTACCCACTAGTACCTTTCCGATCCACTGGGTTTCCAGCCCAATCTGCGTCACTGAACCCACTCAATTGGATTTCACTGCCTTTGGTGTACTTCAACCCATACTTCACTGTCCCCTTCAAATATCTGAGAACATGTTTGGTTGTTGCCCAGTGAGCCCTCCTTGGTTCTACCATGAACTAACTGAGGGTATTCACTACATAACAAATGTCTAGTCCAGTGTTGACCAGGTACATCAATGATCCTATGAGATGCCTATACAAGGTAGGGTCAGCCTCATCATCCTCGGACGTGTCGATCTTCTTCCAATTTGTAATCATTGTCGTAGCCATGGGTCTACAGTCCTCCATCTGAAACCTCTTCAGTATCTCTGTAGTATTTCTTCCTTGCCCAAGGAAGATTTCTCCCTTCTGCTACCAGACCTCCAAACCAAGAAAATAGTGCATCTGCCCAAGATCCTTCATGTCGAATTCGGTAGCCAAATTCTCCTTGCAGTCTTTGATGAGCTTAGATTATCCAATCAAAAAAGATCATCTACATATAATACCAAAATTAGCGGCTCATCCCCTACTCTTAGATAGTAGAGGTTGGGATATGCATCACTCTTGACAAATCCCATCTTCTGCAGGTAGCTATCAATTCACCCATACAATGCTCTAGGGGCTTGCTTCAGTCATTACAAGGCTTTCTTAAGCCTGTATACATGAGTTTTTTGCTCATGTGTCTCAAAGCCCTTTGGTTGTTCTATGTACACTTACTCTTCTATCACCCCATTCAAGAACATTGTCTTGACATCCATCTAGTGAATCTCCCATCCCATCTGTGCTGCAAAAGAGATGATGGATCTGATTGAAGTGTACTGAGCTACAGGGGCGAAGGTTTCTTCATAATCGATCCCTTCCTTCTGTACATACCCCTTAGCCACAAACCTAGCTTTGAACTTCTCTATGCTATCATCTGCAACATACTTGATCTTGTAGATCTACCTTGATCCAACCAACCTGTTCTGATGTCTAGGACTAATTCCCACACATCGTTTGTCATGATGGAGTTGTACTCCTCCACCATGGCATCTACCCACATCTGATGTTGAGCAGCCTCCCGAAAACTAGAGGGTTCTCTGACCTGTGCTACCAGTGCCTAGTACCTGTCAGGTTGCCTATGTACCCTCTTCTCATATCTAGGGGCTCCAATAAATTCCTCTGCATCCGTTAGAGTTTGTTGGAGCTCTTTGCTCATTCTTCCACTAGTGGTGGGTCGATTTACCAGCTCTCTTCCTGCTCTTCTTCGGAAGAACTTTCCTCAAAATTCTTGTGTCGCGAAGAGGCACGCAAGCCATCCTCTATAGGTTGTTGTGGCTGTACTAGCGGATCCTCCTCAGACTGCATATCTATAGCCATTTCCCAGGATCTCCTGAAGGCTCTCTCCTCCATGAATTTCACGTCCCGCCTTACTACGATCTTTCTGTTTTCAGGAATATAGATGTGATATGCCTTCGCATTTTCGGTATATCCCACAAGATAACCCTTCTCTGCAGTCTAATCCAATTTCTTCCTCTTCTCATCAGGTACATGGCAATACGCTATACTGCCAAATATCTTGAAGTGGCTCACCTCAGGCTTACTGCCAGTGAACACATTCTCAGGAGTCACCTTCCCAAATGCTCTATGAGGCACCCTGTTATGCACATGCATTGTTGTATTGCAGGCTTCTGCCCTCAGAAATTTAGGCATGTCTTGATCATATAGCATTGCCCTCGCAGCTTCCACAATGATCCTGTTCTTTCTTTTTGCAACTCCATTCTGCTCTGGATTGTATGGAACTGTCCATTCTCTCCTGATGCCTTCCTTTGCGCATAATCTTCTGAAGTCTTTATCAATATACTCTCCACCATTATCTGATCGCAACTTCTTGACCCACTTTCCGATTAAATTTTCTACCAAAGCCTTGAATTCTTTGAATCGCTCAAAGACTTCATCTTTGGTCTTGATAAAGTAGATCCATGTCTTCTGAGAATGGTCATGAATAAAGGTGACAAAATACTTTGCACCACAGAGAGCATTCGTGGACATTGGTCTGCAGATATCTATGTGTATCAAATCCAACACACTCTTGGCCCTGCTACTGCTTCTCGAAAATGTTGCCTTGGCATACTTCCCTGGTACACACCCCCTACAAACGTCGTCTTTCCTTGTGCTCAGTTCTGAAGCTCCCATGACAGTCTTTTTGAGGATATTCAAGGCTCCATGATGCAGATGCCCCATTCTTCTGTGCCATAACTCATTCAAATCCCTTTCATTCGTATTGTCTATCAGTGCCATTGGAGACTCGAACTATAACTTATACAGTTTATGGCTCTTTACTCCAATTTGTGCCTTTCTTTTCCAACTAGGGTGTTTGACATAAACCTTATTTCCAATAAGGTATACATCGTAATGCTTGTTCTGAAGTTGAAACACCGAGAAAAAGTTCATCCCCAATCCCGATACATGTTGTACATTGGTGGCCCGATGCTTGTTACTAGATTCCGTCTAAAATATTATGGTTCCTCTTCAAACAGGGGTACACTTGGCCTTGTTTCCCATCCTGATCTGAAAATTCATCTGCTCTTCCTGGTAGCTCGAGAAGCATTCTCGAACTCCCGCCATGTGAGCAGATGCTCCACTGTCAATATACCAAACCCCTAGAGAGACCATGCTTGACACACAAGCGAAATCCTCTTCTAGTGTGGATGCCAGAACTGAAATGTCATGATCCCTTTGTTTCTCCCTGTGTTCTATAGGATTGTGTGAATCTTTCCGAGCTGCTGCTGCATCGATGTTGGATCTTAGTTCCATTGCAAAACCTCCTCTTATGTCTTTTGCCTTTTGCTCTGATAACATGTGAAATTTTCAATCTAAAATACTACTGCAGTGATTGATTTATTTCGCCTAATTATTTATGTTAAGTTATTTACAGATGCTTCAGTAAATTCTGAAATAAACACAGTTGCAGCATTCACTTAATCAAAAGCAGAAGAACAAATAGAACACATATAACACAATAGAAACAATCACATGAACATAGTTATTTTTGGACAATTGTCCCCGGAAAAACTCAATGTGGGAAAATTCGTGCAGCAGATGAGGGTTTATACTATTCTTCAGCAGTAGCAAAATCTTTTAGAGAAAATATGACGAACAAATGTCTGGCATACACCTGAGATAATTTTTTCGAACACTTCAAAAGAATTTCTAACACACTAGAGCCACCCTTCCTCCCTCTACGTCACTCTGTGTGGCCTTTTGTGCAGTCACTGCATTGGGCTGCATCGCTCTGCATGGAGGGCCAGTGTTGCTGCTCAGCGCTGCTCTCTCTGCGTCCTCCTTCTGCTTTCTTATCACTCTGCTAACTTCCCCTTCCTCCTTTTGTGTCTACAACCCCGCCTCTACAACCTCACTCTCTGAAATCAAATTCTCTTACTTCAGAATCGATTTCCTTTGGGTACTGAGAGTGTGCCCAGCTTGTTTTCCAAATGATCCTCAAGCCTTCTCTTATAGTCCTCCTTCCACCTTCTTATCACTCTGCTGACTTCCCCTTCCTCCTTTTGTGTCTACAACTCTGCCTCTACAACCTCACCCTCTGAAATCGAATTCTCTTACTTCAGAATCGATTTCCTTTGGGTATTGAGAGTGTGTCCAGCTTGTTTTCCAAATGACCCTCAAGCCTTCTCTTATAGTCTTCTCGTTGATGAATCAATGGCCCAGATTATATCATTAATCAATGGTTCAAATTTAAAGATGACTTGATCTTCATTTTCTAAAAGAATCACACTCTGCTTTATTAATACCCTTTAATTATTCAATTTCCCTAAATTTAGACTTAGGGATCACTTAAAAATAATTAATTATTTTAATAAAGCATGATCCGAGTGGAATTTCCACAAACAATTTATGGGTTCTCGAGAATACTGATGCCCAATCCTCTTCCGAAAATGTGAGACTTAGAACACTTTCCAATGCCGCAAAATCAACACAGGATACTATTTGTCTTGGATAAAAATGAGATTTAGAATCATGTGGAGGAAAGTGTCTCGAAACCAAACGGTGTTGAGGAGAAATCCAAACATAAGAAGAACGATGTTGAAATTTGCTTATCGGAGGACAGGTGAATCCCTAAGGCTTTGATCTTTGGCCTAGGAAAAAGTGTCCAAAAGAATTTAATTTTTCTCCTAAAGTGACTTTATAAAGTTATAAAGTCAAATCTAATTTAAAAGTGACTTTAAGTGATAAAGTTAATAAAGTCTAAAGTGACTTTAATAAAGTCAATGTAAAATTAGAAAGGAAAAATGACTTTGGAAATAAATGACTAAGTGGATCTTTATTAAAGTGGGGTGAATTAAGAAATAAAAAGTGAGATTTAAATGAGCATTTAATCTCAACCCTAGATCTAAAGCTATTTCAGCATTGAATTTAGGGATTCCCCAAAAGTCACTTAGGATTAGGTTAAAGGAGGAAAATGAAAGAAAAGGTCATTCATTCTTTCATGAGGTGATTGAGAGAGGAGGAGAGGAAGCTAAGGAGATTTTCTGAGCAGTGAGAAGAAGGAGGGCAGCAGTGAAGAGTTTTCAGCAAAGGTACAGCAACATTTATTGGCACAAATACCGAGGCACAAAATCCGTACAGCAACAGAGAGGCAGTGTTTTCAAGAGAGGAGGCACTGAAATCGAGGAAGAGGTGGGCAACAGCAAGCACACATTTCGAGGCACAAAATCAGACACGATTTTCGAGGAAGAGAGCTGCTGTTATTTTCAGCACAAACCAAGGAAGAGGACAGTAGCTACAGTCCAGATTTTGGCAGTGAATTCGAGAAAAGGTTGCTGTATGAAATCCGTACAGTCCGTACAATCAAGTACAGTTGTTCTGGCACGCTTCTTGAGGTGGTCGTACAACATTTAATGCTGTTATAAATGCTGTAATTTTTTTGTTTCTGTTGTTGTTGATTTGGTATAATTTCCGAGGTGGTGTGCAAGCACAGAAATCAAGATAAGTCTGTGAATTTGCTTGCTGGAATTTTTTCTGTGTTTTTCTGTTTCACTATAAAAGCAATATTCATAAAATAAAGAGAAGCTTTGGAACTGGTTTTCCCCAAGAGTTGTAGGGGGTTTTTCCAGGGTCACATTGACCAAAAATCAGCGTGTCTATTCTTCTGTGTGGCTGAGTTTTATTTCTGCATTTCCAGCATTGTGAAAATTTCCAGAATTTGTGTTTTCAGAAAATATTTATTTTTTCAGCTTGTTGAATGTAAGGCTCTGGGAATGGACATTTAACTATATGGAGAAATAAGGTGAAACTGAAAACCGAGGTGGGAAACAGAAATTTCGACATGGTATCAGAGGTATTTTGCTAAAAGGGCAGTTTGGGAGAGCAAGAAGGAAAAATTACAGCAAGCTGATTTTTCACACAAAAAAATTTATCTTTACTACAGTAGTGTTATTTTCAGCTTATTTAGGACAGCAAGCATGTCTTTGGGCTTGAGGGTGGAAGATAGGTTGGATGGGCATAGTAACCACAGTGTTTGGAAGAAGAGAATGCAGAACATCTTTGAGGAGGCAGAAGTCTGGGATGTCATGGTGCATACCGCACAGCACCCTGTTAATGTGCCTACTGATGTTGTTCAGTTGGCAGCTTATAATAAAAAGAATAACAAGGGTAAGAGACTGATTCTAGACGGAATCAAAGACCATTGTATTCCTCATGTGAGAGGAAAGAGAAATGCTCATGAGATGTGGACAGCATTGACCAATCTCTACCAGAGTACCAATGAGAACAGGAAAATGGTCCTAAGGGAGAAGTTGAAGACCATTAAGATGGGTAAGACTGATAGTGCAGCAGGATATCTCACAAAAATTACTAATGTGAGAGATGAGTTGGCAGCAGTTGGAGAGGTCATTCCACCCACTGAGTTGGTGTGGATTGCAGTGAATGGCCTCCCCATTTCATCGCTGAACTTTGCTGACGGGGTTTGTGCACGTGAGACCCTTCCCACTTGGGAGAGGTTATGGGATGATTGCATACAGACAGAAATCAGAAAGAGTTAGCCTAGGGCAGCCAAACCAGTTGAGCAGGATGAGGATGTAGCACTGTTGGCAAGAGGCAAGAAAGGCAAGGGAAAGAAGCAAGCTTCCACACGCAATGGTGGAGGCAAAGGCAAAGGTAAAGGAAACAGGGGAACACGCAGAAGGACTATTCCAAGGTGAAGTGTTGGAATTGTCAAAAGATCAGACACTATGCAATTGTGTGTCCGGAGAAGAAGAAGAAGGGGAAGAACCAGAACATGGCAGCATCAGCAGAGGTAGAGGACTTCACGGATCGCTTTGACCAGGAGTTTGGGCTCATTGCTTGTGAGTCCACTAGTGCAGAATCACCTGCATGGAGGTTGAGAGGGAGTGTGCATTTCCCTCCACTAGCAGAGTATCTTCAGGTGTCTGGTATGTTGACAGTGGGACTTCACGTCATATGACAAGAGTCCGTGAGTACTTCTCAGAGCTTTCAGAGAGTGGCACTGATATAGAGGTAGTACTCGGAGATGACAGCATTGTTAGAGCAGTCGGTGTGGAGATTTTGACATTTAACAGGGAACCCAAACCTCCCTTGAAGGTGTCAAATGTTCTATATGTGCCAGGGATGAGGAAGAACCTCATATCCGTCTCAGCATTGGAGGATAGAGGATATGAGATATTGTTCAGGAGAGGACAGGTGCTTATATATCCCAGAGGAGCTCCAGCTGATTCAGCTAGAGTGATAGGTGTACGCCATGCAAAGGTGTACAAGTTCGCATTTCAGCCCCTTTTGGCATTGAGCAGTAGTACCGGCAGCAGAGCTAGCAGTTCAGAGCTGTGTGAGATTTGGCACCACAAGATGGGGCACATGTATCATGGGGCCTTGAGGACATTGCGGGAGATCACTACAGGTGTGCTAGATTTCAGTACTGATCACTTTGATACTTGCAGAGGATGTGCGATGGGCAAGTTTGCCAAATCCCCTTTTCCCAGCAGTGATAGCAGAGCGACTGGGATACTTGATTTGATTCATTCAAATGTGAGCGGTCGGATGTCTCATGCTTCCTTGAGTGGATATGAGTATTATGTTTTATTCATTGATGATCACTCTAGGAGGACCTGGATTTATTTCTTGAAGACCAAGAGTGAGGTCTTCAAGCGGTTTCAGGAGTTCAGAGCTCTTGTGGAGACTCATACAGGTCGAAAGATCAAGTCCCTGAGGACGGACAATGGAGGTGAGTACACCCTTGGAGAGTTTGTTGATTATTGTGCGGAGGCAGGCATTAGGAGGGACTTCATTGTTCCTTACAACCCCCAGCAGAACGGGGTTGCGGAGAGGAAGAATAGATCCATCGGAGGGGCTGCCAAAGCCATGCTACATGATCAGGGGTTGCCATTGTTTTTGTGGGCAGAGGCCTACAACACTACTGTATATTTGCAGAACAGGAGTCTGCATCGTGCCTTGGGGCATGTGACTCCGAAGGAGGCTTTTTCTGGGAAGAAGCCTGATATTGGTCATCTTCGTATCTTTGGGTGTATTGCATACTCCTACGTACCTAAGGAGAAGAGGACCAAACTAGAGCCCACCGCAGAGAAGGGTGTCTTTGTGGGCTACTGTGAAACCTCGAAGGCCTTTCGAATTTATATTCCCGCACAGAGGAGAGTTATTGTCAGGCGGGATGTGAAGTTCGAGGAGGACAGGGCTTTCAGGTGGTCACGGGAGTTAAGAGTATCTAGATCAGCCAAACCCTCAGGAGCTGCTGAGTCAGTCGTAGGGATCCAGTGGGCAGGGATCAGGAGGATCCGGAGGTACATCAATTACGGTGTCAGGGACGTCAGTGAGCAGTGGCTCGCATAGTCAGAGGGGTGATGCTTCGGGCAGCATGCAGAGTAGTTCACTAGGGAGTCCACTGATGGACAGTTCACACGGTACTTCAGCATCTACTAGTTCAGGTGCAGGCAGGAGGATAGCAGACAGACAGTCAGGAGTTCAGGCTCTTGATGATGAGGAGGAGGAGTTTCATTCTCCAGTGGGAGAAGTGTGCTCAGGGAAGAGGAAGCCCAAGTGGATTCAGGATACCTTGAGAGAGGCCACATCTGTTGTTGGGCCTAAGAAGTCGGTCAGAGAGAGCAGACCACCTGATAGGTTCTGTAGCTATATGGCAATGGTTGCCAACATCCTTGACTCTGAGCCTTCTAGCTATGAGGAGGCAGCTAGCCAGCAGGTCTGGAGACAGGCATGCAGGAGGAGTATTCTTCTATCATGAAGAATGATGTTTGGGAGGTGGTGCTGAGGCCTGAGGGCAAACCCGCGGTTACTTCCAGATGGCTTTACAAGGTAAAGCATGCTACAAATGGCAGCATTGAGAAATTCAAGGCAAGGTTTGTGGCTAGAGGGTTCTCCCAAGTAGAGGGAGTTGATTATGAGGAGACCTTCGCTCCCGTGGCTCGATATACTTCGATCCGCTCCATTATACCGATAGCAGCAGAGATGGGTTGGAAGATCCACCAGATGGATGTGAAGACCGCATTTCTCAATGGCTTCATACAAGAGGAGGTGTACATTGAGCAGCCACAGGGCTTTGAGGTGCATGGGAAGGAGTCCCATGTGTGCAGACTGAAGAAGGCCCTTTATGGCCTGAAGCAAGCTCCCAGAGCTTGGTACTCCAGGATAGATACTTACTTGCAGAAGATGGGTTTCACAAAGAGTGAGGCAGATCCGAACATTTACTATATTGTGATAGGTGAGGAGCCTCTCATTCTGGTGTTGTATGTGGATGACTTGGTCATTACGGGTGCAGAGAGACTCGTAGAGCACTGCAAGAGAGATCTTGCAGCGGAGTTTGAGATGAAGGGCATTGGCTTGATGCATTACTTTTTGGGTTTGGAGGTGTGGCAGGAGGAGGGGCATTTCTTCCTAGGGCAGGGGAAGTATATTGTGGACATCCTTGGCAGATTCCACATGGAGGATTGTAGACCCATGTCGACACCGGTGATCACCAACTAGAAGAGGCTTCATGCTTCAGATTCTGAGTTGGTGGACCCCACATTGTACAGGCAATTGATTGGTTCCTTGATGTATTTGGTCAACACCAGACCAGATATATGTTTTGCAGTCAACAAAATGATCCAGTTCATGTGTGAGCCCAGGAGGATGCACTAGGTTGCTGCGAAACACATTTTACGGTACTTGCAGGGGGCAGTGGATTATGGTCTGGATTATAGGCAGGGGGATGGAGTGAGATTGGCAGGTTACACTGATTCTGATTAAGCAGGTTGTGCTTCTGATAGGAAGAGCACTTCAGGGTGTTGTTTTGGGTTGGGTTCGACAATGGTGTCATGGTTCAACCGGAAGCAGCAGTCAATAGCATTGAGTTCAGCGGAAGCAGAGTATATGGCAGCCAGTCTAGCTAGTTGTGAGGCCATCTGGCTTCGCAAAATGTTGTTTGGCTTATTTGGTCAGCCGTTGAGACCTTCAGTGATTTACTGTGATAATCAGAGTTGCATTAAACTCACAGAGAATCCAGTATTTCATGACAGGTCAAAGCATATCGAGATCAAATATCATTTCATCACAGACTATGTTCAGAAGGGAGCTGTGAAGCTTGACTATATTCCCACTGGTGAGTAGGTTGCAGATATTCTTACCAAAGTCTTACCACAAGGCAAGCATGTCTACTACAGAGACAAGATGGGTGTGGTGAAGAACATCTTCCTCGGTAAGAGGGAGTGTTGAAATTTGGTTACTCGAGGACAAGTGGTTCCCTAAGGCTTTGATCTTTGGCCTAGGGAAAAGTGTCCAAAAGAATTTAATTTTTCTCCTAAAGTGACTTTATAAAGTTATATAGTCAAATCTAATTTAAAAGTGACTTTAAGCGATAAAGTTACTAAAGTCTAATTTTAAAGTGACTTTAATAAATTCAATGTAAAATTAGAAAGGAAAAGTGACTTTGGAAATAAATGACTAAGTGGGTCTTTATTAAAGTGGGGTGAATTTAAAAATAGAAAGTGAGAGTTAAATGAGCATTTAATCTCAACCCTAGATCTAAAGTTATTTCAGCCAATGGATTTAGGGATTCCCCAAAAGTCACTTAGGGTTTGGTTAAAAGAGGAAAATGAGAGAAAAGGTCATTCATTCTTTCATGAGCAGATTGAGAGAGAAGGAGAGGAAGCTAAGGAGATTTTCTAAGCAGTGAGAAAGAGGGCAACAGTGAAGAGTTTTCAGTAAAGGTACAGCAACATTTATTGGCACAAATACCGAGGCAGAAAATCCGTACAACAAGAGAGAGGTAGTGTTTTCAAGAGAGGAGGCACTGAAATCGAGGAAGAGGTGGGCAGCAGCAAGCACGCATTTCGAGGCACAAAATTAGGCACGATTTTCGAGGTAGAGCACTGCTGTTATTTTCGGCACAAAAATTGAGGAAGACGACAGTAGCTACAGTCCATATTTTGGCACGGAATTCGAGAAGAGGCTGTTGTACGAAATCTGTATAGTTCGTACAGTCAAGTACATTTGTTCCGGCATGCTTCCCGAGGTAGCCGTATAGCATTTAATGCTGTTATAAATGTTGTAATTTTTCTGTTTCTGTTGTTGTTGATTTGGCACAATTTCCAAGGCAGTTTGCAAGCACGGAAATCAAGATAAGTCTGTAAATTTGGTTGCTAGTATTTTTTCTGTGTTTTTCTGTTTCACTGTAAAAGCAATATTCAGAAAATACAGAGAAGCTTTCGAATTGGTTTTCCCCAAGAGTTGTAGGGGGTTTTTCCAGGGTCACATTGACCAAAATCAGCGTATATATTTTTCTTTGTAGCTGATTTATTTTGCTGAGTTTTATTTCTACATTTTCAGCATTGTGAAAATTTCCAAAATTTGTGTTTTCAAAAAATATTTATTTTTTCAGCTTGTTGAATGTAAGGCTATGGGAATGGGCATTTAACTATATGGAGAAATAAGGTGAAACTAAAAACTAGTGTGGGAAACAGAAATTTCTACAAATGAAGCAAAGGCTAAGGGGATCTTGATAGATTCCATTAAGGACCATTTGATTCCCCGTGTTGTTGCGTTGAAGACGACCAAAGAAATGTATGACTCCTTGATGGGATTGTTCGAGAGTAAGAACACTAGTAGGAAATTAGCCTTAAGGCATCATCTTTTTTGTATCATGATGTCCAAATTAGATTCAATTGCCACTTATCTCATGACAGTGTCCTAGTTGAGAGATCAACTTAAAGCCATTAGAGATACCATTGATGATGCAGAGCTTGTTACAGTGACTCATAATGGATTTCCCTCTTCATGTGATGCATTTGTACAAGGTATTTGTGCACGAGCTGAGTTGCCCAAGTTTGATCATCTATGGACTGGTTGTGTCCAAGAGGAGGCCAAATTGTTCTACAAGAACAGCTTGCAGAGACCTCAGGATGAAGAAACTCAAGCCCTTGTAGCTCCTGCAAGGAAAGGAAAAGGAGGAAGAAATCTTGGTAAGAAAAATACAAGTGGGAGATGAGCTCCAATTCAAGATCAGAAGAAGAAGGATCTTTCATAGATCCAGTGCTTCAAATGTCATACATTTGGTGATTATGCCTCCGAGTGTCCTCAAAAGAAAAGGAAGGGAAAGAAGCATGCATCAGCAACCGATGTTGATGATGATGACAAGCATCTACGATAGAAGATGACAAAGAAATCTCAACATGATGAGATTGTAGATTTCGGAACGAATATTTATTTGTCTCCGCTCTTTCAGGCACTAGTATAGACAGTAGTGGTATTTGGCTAGTGGACAATGGTGCTTCTAGGCACATGATAGGTTCACGAGATTCTCACAGATTTGACAGAGAAGGATTCAACATTGCAGGTGGAACTTGGAGATAATGCCACGTATGCAGTGAAAGGAGTTGGGACAACATTTCAGCTGTAGTCAGGAGATTCTCTACACGAGATCTATTGTTTGGACCAAGATTGAAGAACCTTCTCTCTATTTAGCGTTGGAGGATAGAGGTTACAGAGTTGCATTTGTGGATGGTCAGGTTCTTGTATGGCCTAAGGGCTCAAGCATAGACTCAACAAGAGTGATTGGTGTTTGAGAGGCAAGACTGTACAAATTGATAGGATTTCCAGCCCAGGCATTGGTTCATGACAGTATAAGTTTATGTGAGTTATGGCATCGAAGATTTGCTCGCCTGCACTACAAGGCTTTACCAGCATTGAGGAAGATGGTTACAAGTCTTCCAGAGCTCCAGGTAAGGTATCAGGGTGTTTACAAGGGTTGTGCACTTGGTAAGAATGCCAAGGGATGTTTTATGAGCAGCAATAGTAGGTCCAAGGAGATCTTGGATTTAGTACATTCAAATGTATGCGGACAGATGACAGTATCATCTTTAGTTGGTTTCTTGTACTATGTGACATTCATTAATGATTTCTCCCAAAAGACATGGATCTATTTCATGAATACCAAGGATGAAGTCTTCAACAGGCTCCAGGAGTTCAAGGCTCAAGTAGAGAAATTGACAGGAAAATAATCCAGGTTTTGAGGTCATATAATGGAGGAGAGTATACTTCCAAGAACTTCAGTGATTTGTGCAAAGATGCGGCGATCAAGAGGGAGTTGATAGTTCCTTACAACCTATGTTGCACAAGGACCTGTCCCCACCAAAATTCAAAGCTTTCCATTCATCCCGACATTCTAGGTACTTTGGAACTCGTTAGAAACTTTCCCAATTGATCGGGGACTCCATCAGGGACTTGGGGATTTATAGGTCGTCCCCAGGTCGTCCCTCAAAAAATCGGGGACTTTTCGGGGCACTTTAGAACCTCCCCCAATATCATGCACATTAAACTGATGACAGGTCCCACAAGGTTCTTAATTTCTAGACTCTTAATTTGGCATTTATAATTCAATGTTAATGACTTGTTAATGTTTAGAGTTTTATTAAATTTTACTTTCAGTCTTTAAAGTTTAGTTGTTATTTAAATTTTAAAATGATTCATCATGTATCATAGAATGATTATGTAAACATTAGTAGATTGTAGGTTGTGTTAGCCACCTATAAAATATGATATACCAAATGGTGGCTAAGTTTGTTTTCAAGCCTTCAAGAGATATATTGCCTTTGAAAATCTATCATCCTTGAAGTCCTATGTTTGTTCCATCCTGGAAGTTCATCTTCACTGCTGTTTCACCAAAGAAAGTTGTTCCAAAGGCCACTGAAACCGCCTATTTTCACTTATTTCCCTTCATTTTCATAAAGCCTCCTTTCATCTTTCAAACCCTCCATATAACCTCTAAAGGCCTAAAATCCCCTTCAAGCCTTGTGAAAACCCCTTTACAAAGTTTAAAACTTATAAGGTATAGATCAATGAATAGGTGTGAAGTGACCTTTGAAACCCTTTCCCTAGGATAGAATGAAGAGTGGGACTTGCTTGTCTTTTAAGCAAGGGACTTGATCTTCTACGGAGAGGGGATGAGGATTGGAGGGTTGAGGTAGAGGAATAAGACCTATAAAGGAGGTTCTCAATCCCTAAAATCGGTTGGGTACTTGGATTCCCGAGTAGTCCTTGATAAATCAGCTTTGATGAAGAATGGTCCCACACGAGGCCAAGTGTACCCAACCCAGGTTAGGGCAACCAATGTTGTTCTTAACCTAGCCAAGGTGATGGGAAAGAATCAAACAAGAATTTTCTTCCAAAGATGTCAAATTGATCCTACTAGGTTCTAGCCTTGTGAACACCTATGCAAAACTTGATCCTAGAGCTAGGGCTTGGGATGCCTGGAGATTCCACTGTCGGAATTGCTTCAAATTCAGAGGAGAGTAAGGGGACCCACCATCACAGTTGTATCTGGAGATCAAAGTTTCTGTATGGCTAGTTTCTCGAGAAATTGATGCCCTAGGTGACCTAATGGTGCTAGACCTAGGAAAAAGGGGAACAAAGTGAGAAATAGGGTTAAAATGATCACCCTTTTTGAGGGACCAGTGCCTGGTTCACCAGGGGATATGGAGTCAAGGATAATAATAAAGAAGGATTCAGTTTCTTGTTCAAGCAGGCCCAGAATGTCAACTTCGTCCAATGTTAGAGGAAAGACAAGAAAAATCACTTTCAAGCATTTATACTTCCTACAAATGGGGTAAGCTTATCGAGATAACATGATCTCTAGGACATTTCATTCATCTAACAATGGCGCATACATATAATAAGCTAAATAGACAAATAATTCCACATTTCATATATGCAGCAATTAGCCCTAATTATAGCAAAATCCAATTGTATGCAGCAACAAGAAAAAATAGCATTAAATTTGCACTTACAATGTTAGAGAGTATATCCAACTAGCATCACATTTGCAAATAAGAAGCTACAAGACAGAAATAGCCCAAATCCATACATCAAAATTCATCCATCATCCAAAAATAGTCCTCAAAGGAAAAATGTGAAGTTCTCTAAAGATAAAGAGATCCCAACTCAAGTGATAATACAAATGAATACAACTAACTCCTATTTATACACCAATTACGAGTTTGATTTAGCTAATGGGCCTACATTAGCCCCTAAACATAAAAAAAGGTGCAAATAACCTAACTTTTGGTGACAACCCCGGGAAGTCAAATAATAATATATGCATGTCGTGGGGCCCTCCAAAAGGCCTGATAATATCCAGAGGTGCCATAATGATGAATAAAGTCCTGAAAATGTGATGGACAAGGGGGTGGCCCCTTGTTCTCCAAGTAGTAGACCTGTGGTGCTCCCATTGGGTGTGGGGGCACATCAATGACCCCATGTGTCTCCATATGAGTTGAGGATGCCTTTAGATCATTTGTAAGGCTCAAATGATAGAATGAGTGTTTCCATGTCATCGTACAAATCCTAGGACACCTGCCAAGTGTGTGGTGCTCCTCTGGGGCCTGTTGGGCATAGTGTACCAAATGCATCATCCTCACCCCAAAGGCGGATCTCTAGTAATCTTTGGACATTGGTGGGGATCCATGGAGTGTTGTTTGTTGTTGTGGAGGCCCATGGCTCTCTACACACACCCTATATGTGCCAATGTATCCATCTGGGAGGTTAGGACCCTGTATAGGGAGACCAAACCCAAATGGACACCATCTACAATCCTACATAAGATCCAATGCATCCCCTAGCCTTCCAGTACAACAAGTCATTAGAGTAATCGTGTAAAAGAGTTTACAAACCATGGACAACAAATCGACACTTCATAATGGCATGCCCTTCTATAGTGGGCTTTGGCATGTGCTAATGTCTCCAAGCTCTAAAGGGGGTTGTAGGTACCTTATTAGGTGGTTTCTACCTTTAGAGGGGATAGTATGACTAAGGTACATCCCTCAAATGGTGGTGGCATGTGACAAAGAAGTGGAATGGAATAGGGAATGAGAGGGGCAATCCTGGGCCACATATCAGAGCTCAAGGGTAGCTAGAGAAAGGGAAGCCCACACCTGGGTATATAATGTGTAGGAGGGAGCAAATGTGGTACATGAGGTGCCCCGCCATTGATTTTTCCACCCTTTTTTATATGTCTTTGCCTTTTATCCTGGATGACTTCTTCCCTTTCTTAAGTTTCCAATGAGGTTCCCAAGAGCTATATCCTTCATATTTGACTGCCATGGATTTTGTTCCATCTATCTTTCATGATTCTTGATGGTGATGTCACGAGCTCTTGCTTCTAATGCTTTTCTTCCTCTTTCAGCTTCCTCCAATTATTTGGTGAAATGGACTTCTTCCCTATTCTTCTTGTTATTTCCCTTAAACTTAGGACAATCTTTCTTGTAATGCTCATAGAATTGAATCTTAGCCATGTTCTTCTTTCCTTTCGACAAATGTCTGAATACGTTTTCCCTCAACGTGTCTTCTTCTATCTTGCATATAAACCACAAGTTGTTGAATGGAATAGCCTTCTTTCTTATCCTCATAGACATTGTTACCTTGTTCATTAGTTAGTGCATTTAGAACAATGATGATTATCTCTCCCAGATCTTGCAATTGAGATTTTATGAAGATAGCCCTTTACCCTTTAATACCTTCAATTTGTGTAGATCAAATCTCAGTGATGTGACCTTTCTTTATCACAACTTTAGAGAATTGTTCTACCAGCTTATCATATACTATCTCTTCGATGTCTCCAATACTGCTATATGAGGGGACCTTTCATAAGAATCCATTTCCATGTATTCAGAGGATACCTTTTTCATTGATATATTCAATGACTTCACTTTCTTCGAGGACTATGTCTATCCTCCTTTTCCATACAAGGAATTTCGGTGACCCAATCAGCTTATAGATCTCCTTGCAAAATGAAGTCATTTTGCCAAATTTGATTATAGAATGAAAGATACTTACTTGAGAAGTGAAGATGAAATCTTAAACTTGATCACTTTGATGGTGGTCGAAAAAGATGTATTAGTGCTCCTTTTGGATGATCTTCTTCCAAATCAAAAGCCCTTCTTTAATAAAGGAGACTGCTCCTTTTATGATGTTAATGCCTTTAGATCTAGCTTCCTTTGTTGATGGAGATTGATGAGAATGTTTTGATGCTTCCTCGAATGATCTTCTTCAAGAATAAGGAGGGGATCCTTGCCGCAATTATAGGGAACTTGCCTTATAGCTTTTGAAGATGATGATAATGCCTTCTTGCCTTCAAGATACTTCAACTTCTTAGGAAGTTAATAAGTGTAGAATAGAAATGCTCCTAGGGTTTCGACTTTCTCCAAGATGATGTAATCTTCGTCTTTAAAGTATTTCGAGCTACCTTGCTAACTTGATGAGGGTCTTTGTGGTCTTTTAATGATAACTATAGGATCCAACACTTTGCTGGTGTAGACTTCTATATTTGTAGATCTATTCGCCTTGAGTGTAAATAAGGTTTTTGGCCTTGATTATTTGATGATCCCAAGACTTCTTCTAAAGTAGACCTTCTTCTTTGATCTAGAGTTTGATTCTTCAATGTAGATCTGCTTTGATGTCCTTCAACTTGTTTTGGTGCCATTCTTGAAACTTGATCCTTGAGTGTCTCTTTGATTACATGCCTTTTTCTTGACTTTGACTCCTTAGCTCTGAAACCATGTTGAGAAATCTGGGGCATTAGCACTAGGTGATTTCTCTTCTATTAGTGACTGCTTGTGAATGCTTTTTACTTCTTTAGATTAGCATCTTCTTCTTGTTAGGTTATTATTGTTCTTCTTCACCAAACGGTAACAAATGCATGAACATAAATAGACAAGAAACACATCATGTAGGATATGGGCCAGGGCCAAAACCTCTCACTCTTTGAGAGGAAAACCCGCACAAATTCCTCTTATAGAGATTCCAATTGACAAATACCAAGACCCTTGACCTAGTAGCCTCTCCAAGACCAAGACACACGTCCTCTTCCATATTCTCGTTCACTCTCTCTCCGTTCCTTCTTCTTTGGAGTTCGCATTATACGTGATGACACCCACTTGTGATCACTATGTTTTTCAAGGATATCAAACTTCTCCTCCAACAGTAACACCGAATCTTGAAGACATGTTGTTTCCCTTTGAGACACCACCGAGTCCTTCCTTGTAACAATGATGAGATCTTGTTACACACATGTGACCTTCCTATTGAGTAGCACCAAACATAAAACACCCTTGTCACTATAATCTGAACTTTTGTTCCTTTTTCTCGTCACTGTAACATCTATCCGAACTCATACAGGGATCTGAACTACAGTTGACTAAGATCATCCCCAAACAGAACCTCGCAATCCCTTCTCCTTCCTGTGATCACATCGAACTTATCACTACTATTGTTTTCCCAACATCACAGAGATATCTGAATTATATTCTTCCACTGTCCATGTGAAGTTTTGTCTCTATCATTGAAAAAAATCAGAGAAAGATATCCGAAAACTCTGATTGTGGAATAGGCAAGGTTACTATATATAGTGGTATTTCCGTATATATAAGCCGACATGAGTTTATGAACCGGTGTGTCTCCATAATGAGAAGCCGACATGAGTTAGTTGATTTGATTTGAAGCCGACATGAAGAGGAAGACTTTGTGCTTGCTGTTGGAGGGCTATTATAGATTCATATACATTTGACACATCCCAAGAAGGGTTCTTCATACATGACATTGACTCTTTGACTCTAATGATAAATCCTAAGGCTCTCAATGGGAGCCAACTAGACAAAAACTCTTGCTTATGTAACCCATGAAGCAAGGCATTACAAAAATAATTTTATTCTCTTATTTTCATCATTTACAAACATCATAATTGCATGTCATTATGAAGACCGAACCTAGTTACATTTTACAACAGGGACCAGTTGTATAAAGGAAAATGATTATGAAGAAGTTCTTGAAGTAGAGGTTGAAATAGATCTTAAGACAAAGCTTTTAGTCGCCCTGGAAGAAATAAGAAACTTAAAAAAGGAAAATGAGCAACTCAAAAGGCAAGAACAAGATAGTGACCATGACCTTGACAAGACAAGGAAGGAAGTTGACCTCTTCAAGCTTCATGTACAAGAAAAAGATAAGGAGCTCACCAAGCATAAGGAGGAATTGCATCAAAACAAGAAAAGGCATCATGAAGAAGTCATATCCATGACAAATCAGTTGGATAAAGCAAAGAAAAGGGAAGACATCTTGTCAAGCCATCTTGAACAAAGACATGAGGACTTGAACAAACTTGAAGCAAAAATTGGTGAATACAAGAAAGAGGTCTCCTCCCTTAAATTTCAACTAGTTGAAGCAAAGAAACAAGCACAAGGAGCTAAAAAAGTGATAGAAGTTTTGGCCCTCCTGGAAGAACAAGTAGGTGAAGCTGGAAAAGGAAAGAAATGCCATGACATGCCAGCTAGAAGAAAAAAATGAAGAAACCTTAAGATTGAAATCATATGTCTTCTTTCTCAAGGCCCAAACATGTGAAGCAACAAGAATGAAGGAAGAAACGGAGAACCATCTAGCAAAGATGGATGATCAAAGCAAGCAGATGAAAGAAGAAATCAATGACCTAAGGAAAGAAGTTGATCAGCTGAACAAGAGTCTAAAAAGCTCTCAAAGCCTAGATGACATCCTAAGTCATCAAAGATCCCCCCTTGATAAATCATGTCTTCGTTATGTAGGTGAACCCTCAAGCAAAAATGATGCAAACCCTAATGTATCAAACAACAAGGATGTGGACAAGCTTGGAAGAAATGTTGATGCCCACAGTTTCAACAAAAGCAAGAAAATTAATCAATGTAACCTTAAAAGAAACCCTACTCTAAGAAGATGTGTAGAAGGTGTCAAGAATGCAAGAGGCAATGGATATCATCAAAGGATCTCAAGGCAGAAAGACTTCAAAAATTCATCAAAGCAAGCTCCATCCTTCAAGTACCAAAGTATATTTTTTGGTTATTGTTATTCTTGTACAAATCTTAGGCACATGGCAATGGATTGTAGAGCATACAATACAGACAAATATAATGGCCCCAATCAACCTCCTCATAGCAACTTTGAAAGAAGAAGTTATGCCTCCTCATTAATGAACAAGATGGAATGCTTCAAATGTCGCAATATTAGTCATATGGTTCGTAATTGTAACTTGATTTGGGTTCCTAAACAAGCTAAAACCATGACAACCAAGCATGAAAGGAAAGTAACACAAGTTTGGAGAAGCAAACAAACTGAATCACAAGGAGACCATGTGGGAAGTGTCTTGGACACTCAAGGCGTCAACTCATATTGTTGATCTGATGAATGCATCATTGGTAGAGATAATATTGTTGATCAGTGATGAATGCATCATTGGTGGAGATAATATTGTTGATCAGTGATGAATGCATCATTGGAGACACCTTTTATGGTTGTTAAAGTTGTCATTGATAAAAGAAAGATTCTTGAAAATTGGTTGAGAGCGGTATTGAAGATTGTCAAGCCTTGTTGCAGAAGGTATGGAGGAAGCCTTGAAAAATCATTGTACTTGTCTTGAAGAGTTGAAGCAGAGGGTTGGAGCCCTAGAGAATAGGATCCTTAAAGAAGATCAGGTTGGAGCCTGTGCCAATGGAGAGGGTTGGAGCCCTAGAGGTTGGAGCCTCATAAAGACAAGGTTGGAGCCTTGTGGAAGAGAGGGTTGGAGTCTCATAAAGACCAAGTTGGAGCTTGGCACCATATAGGTCGGAGCCTGGTTGATTGAAGATTGGAGTCATAATCTAAGGTTGGAGCCCTGAAGCATTATTGCACTTGATTTGTTGTAAAGAGGATTGGAGTCCTTGTCAATCTTATTAATAAAATTATTTATTTTGTTATTGTTCATTTTGTGATATGTTCATAAGTGATCTTAATTGGCATAAAAATAACAATTGTAAAAGAAATACAGATTCATCCCCCCCACTCAGTATTTACAACAATTGGAACAGAGTCATGAAGTTAAGATGAGATAACTAGAATGCATGCATTAGTTGTAAAGTGATGTGGCAGTTGGTGATAATCCCGAGTAAGATTCTATCACTTAACTTTCTCATGCCCAGTTAACTAAACTTTGTGCACTTCGCTCATCCTCCTTTCTATGTTAACTCATCCTCTCCTCTCATGGGAGTTTCTCTCTCTCCCATAACTCGCCTTATCACTCCACATCTCGCCACCTCACACATGACCACTTGTCCTAACTAGTTCGACCTCACTTCTCTTTAATTCAATCTCCACTCACTCATCCAAATTACCTCTCTTACTCCATTTTGCTTCACTCACTCCACTCCCAACTTTCTTATAGAACTCACATGAGGTATGAGGACTAGCCAAGAAACAGTTTCGAATGAAGACAAACTTTGCCTTGTCGAAAGATTATCACCCATGGTTGTGATAAACAAGAGTGAATGCTTCATTGTAGTAGGGGATTTTCCTAATGGAGAAACAGCATGTTACAACACTCTTTCTCTCTCTCTCTCCCTCTCTCATTTCTAATAGGTTTCTCATCCAGCAAGGATTTGTCAGCAAATTGGTTTTCTGTTTGGTCTTTGTAATGCAACCAACTCTTTGATTAATACAAAATAAAGATGTCTTATGCATGATTTTTGTGAAAAAAATTTAATATAGAAACCCTACTGCAACATATTCATTTACTTATCCTACTTGTTTGATTTAATTAACACATTATTTAACTCAATATTCAGAAAAATATCAAAGCAAACACAATCTACAACCTACACATATACAAATCATTTATTGAAACATAGCGCACAAATGACAAAGGACACAGTGTTTATTGGGCAAACGTCCCCGGAAAAACCCAATGCGGGAAAACCGGTGCAGCAGCTCTTAGAGGGTTTTTATTATTAAGCAGAATCTGAATACAACAAGGCCACCAATAGTGGTTTGCCCAACAGAAAATTTCACAGCAAATGCACCTTATCACTCGGAGACAGAAAATATGGTTGATTCAAACCCTCAAGGGAATTATTGAATACGAGCCCTTTCTGGCCCACCGGAACCCCAGCGTTCTCCCTCCAGCCTCTACATCGGCCTCTCCTACCCAGTGTAGCCTGTGCGCAGCACAGGCTACCCCTACGTCACCCTAAAGGCTTTGCATCAGCCCCTGTGTTGCCTTTGCGTCAGCCTGGCTGGGTTGTGTCCCTCCTGTTGGCCTCTGCGCTACATGGTACGGATATGCCTCTCTGATTTATGTATTCTCGGCCTCGAATAAGTGTAATACCTCGTCGATCTGCCTCTCTGATTTATGTATTCTCGGCCTCAGATCAATGTAATCCCTCGTTGATCTACCCCTCACCAGCACTGCAAGCTCACTCGAAAATTCTCAGAAAACCGCACCCCAGAATTTCGACTTAGCTCAAGTGCTACCGCTCTATGTGTCTTCTCCAACTAACCCCAATCCTTCCTTTAATACTTTTCTCGTTGAGAAATCAACGGCTGTGATTTAATCTCTAATCAACGGCTAAGATTAGAAAAAGCTTGATCCATGTCACTTAGAACATTCTCACTACATGTGTAAATTAATTCACTTTAATTTTTTTAATTTCCCTGAGTTAGACTTAGGGTCCTCATTAAAAAATTTAATTATTTGAATAACTTTTACATCAGGTGGAATTTCTCCAATAGATTTATGGGTCTTGGAGATCTCATGTGTCCTAGCTCCTCCACAAAGTTTCGGAGCTAGATCACATCCGATGCTACCCAAAATATCGACACTCCCTCTTAGCGAGGAATGTGCTCTAGCAACACTTCAACCCAGAAGCGTTACTCTGATCTCTGGCATCAGTCCCCTTCGTTGTTGATGCTTGGCCTGTTGCCCTCCATCCACTGCGATGTTGCTTTCTGTACTGTTGCCCATGACTCTGCCACAGTCACTGCTACATCTGTACTGCAGCTCCCTCTCAAATTGCTACCTCATGTTGCCTATAGTACTGCCACTGCTCACTGTTGCATTGCAACTCAGTCGCTGAGAAGTAAGCAACTAAAGGACAATAACCCAACAACTGACAGACAAGTCAATCTAGCTACATCTCATCATTGAAGCACCCTCTGTTGTTGCTCTTTGTTGTCCCTCTAGAGCCTCTGCACTGCATAAGCACTGCCCCTTTGCGCTGCTAAAGTCCCATCAGGCTCTGCGATGCTGCTTCCAGGCTGCTGCTGCCATTGCATTGCGCTGCTCTACTCTCCAAGGTCCCATCACTACCTCTACTTCTCCATGATCTTCTACACCCACTAACTCTAGTCATCCTGTTACTGTTTCAAGGCTCCCGTAGCTCGTACGTGATCCAAGAGTTTGAGCACCTCAAGGATCCCGACATCCACCATCTGTAGCTCACTCTACAGATCTATGTCGCCCCACCTCTTCTCTCGAGGTAGATGAGCACTCATGGCCACATCATCATCGCTGCCATCGTCCCCTTTCACTGTTGCTGCCTTGGAATCTGAATCTTCCTTGCCCTTCTTCTTAGGACAAGTATTGGCAAAGTGTCCCATTTCGCCACATCTAAAGCACTGGACCTTGGATAGGTCCTTCTTCTTCTTCCCTTGCTGCCTCTGTCCCTTAAATGTCAGGGTTGCATCTTCTTCCAGTTCCTCCTCTTTCTTAATTTTGACTCCTCCCTTGTTGAATTTCCTCTTGGTTATCCTCCTAATCTCCTCCTGACGAAGGATTGTCCACATGTCCCCCCAATTTGGGAGTTGTGCTTTTCCCAAGATACTTTGGACAAAGGTCTCCCACTCATCGGTGACTGCATTCAGGGCAGTCCTCACCATGAGTCCCTCATCAAGAATTGCCCACATGGCAATAAGCTAGTCTCAGATAGTCTGCAATCTAAAGAGGAAGGGATCGATCTCCTCTCCCTTGTGCATCTAGAACATCCGCATCTGAATCTCCAGAAGCATCTTCCTCTGGACGGAGCTACCTTGATACAACATGGTCAATGTTGTCCACACCTTGTTTGTCGTATTCTTCTCAGCAATATGCGGGACCACGTGATATTTCACACCATCCATGATCAAGCATTTAGCCCACGCCTGATTTTCATTGAACTTCTTCAAAGCATGAGCATCGGTAGGCACAGCTAGGACATTCTCAGTGTGGTCTCTGATGCCATATACTCCTCAAGGACTGTCACGATTCTGGCTTTCCAGATAGCAAAGTTAGACACGCTGTCTAACCTATTCTGATCTCTCAGTCCATATGGGGCCATCTCTGCTCAAAATGTCAAAGCAAGTGCTCTTCTCCCTTCCACTGCTGCTACACTCAGCAAAAG
This sequence comes from Pinus albicaulis, assembly GCA_034641835.2. Taxonomy (NCBI): domain Eukaryota; kingdom Viridiplantae; phylum Streptophyta; class Pinopsida; order Pinales; family Pinaceae; genus Pinus; species Pinus albicaulis. The sequence goes on along the minus strand of CM076580.1, from coordinate 243,018,900 downwards.
AACGGATCTGGGTTTCTTGGCGATAGAAACCCTCTAGAGAGTATGCTCCCTCTGACAAGTGATTTTCCTCCCAAAAATCCTCTGCCAATTATGTCGAATCAGCCCTCTACGATCACTCCTCTTTCGATCGATTCTTAGATTTCTTGGCAAGAAAATCTGCTGAGGCACTATTTCCCCTTACTTTCTCAACTTTGCTAGGCATTGTTCTGCACTGACAGAACCGATGCTCCACCAGCAACTTTGAAGATCAAGAACTGCACTTCTGTTAAATTGGACAACTAGGTCCAAACTCCATGTTGTGATGCTCAGATGAAGATACCAATATTTTTATTGGATTCCTCTTTCGGAGAGGTGCAAGATCGATCTAAAGATCATCTTGATCCGATGAGCAGAACATTTATTTTGAATTTATTTTTAATACTTACAAAATATGTGCAGGTCAGCCTTAAGGTTTTACCCCCCCAACAAATGTGTCACACACCCTCAGTGATGGATATAAATAAAGTCAACGTTGGATGACATTTCAATCATCTCCTCATCACACATATTTCTCTCTCCACTTCTAATTGGATCGAGCTCCAAGGAGGCAAATCTGTGGTTCACACGTGGGAGAAGGACGAAGACTGTTTTTGCTGCAACTAGGGTTTTACTACAGATTTGACCAGCGTTGACTTTGGTCAACGAATGGTCCAAATGATCTGATTTTTGGCATAGACTTCGATTTATGCAGTCCATACATTTTTGCACAAGAACCGAGGTCAAAGGTTGACCAAAGACCGAGCTATGTTGACTTTTACTTGCTGCTATTATGCGTTGACTTTTCTGGGGTTGACTTTGAGTTGACCGTTTGGTTATTTTGAGGGTTGTTGTGACACATGCTGGGCTGGCTGACCAAGGACACTTTGTTGGTTGAAGCATCCTGCTGATCGTCGTAACGCACCAACAAATATATATTTTTCTGGCTTGTCTTCTGTTGATCCACTGGTATGTTCTATCATCATTTTACTTAATGATTTATGTGATTGATGTCTAGTATTGAAGAGAAAGTAAAGTTGCATCAAGCATAGAACATCTACACAAATTTACATGGAATCGGAGTTGAGGTGAAGACAAAGTCCTAATTTGTAGCAATCACCGAAGAAGAAAATGGGTTCCACAAACTATGGCTTCAAGGAGGATAACAAATTGAATGGGAAGGATGACTTCCATGCTTGGAAGATGATATTGGATCTTAAATTGGAAGACCAAGATGTCATGGACTATGTGCAAGGTAAAATCCAAGAACCTCCATCCACTGCTACTGCTACTGCCAAAAAAAAGTACAAGAAGGGGGAGATCAAAGCAAAGTTGATGATCAGGGAATCCATTCATAAGAGTCTGGTGGCCTACATCTCTGAGCTAGGCACATCCAAAGAGATGTATGATAAGTTGGTCCTCATGTTCAAGGCCAACAATGCGAATCAAGTACTATTCTTCAAGAATCAATTAAAGAATTTGAAGAAAGGCAGGGATGAGTCTGTTCAATCATACTTTCTGAAGCTGACTGAGATCAGAAACAATCTGCTGGCTATTGGGGAGACAATAGTTGATCGAGAGATGGTACTCACCGCACTTGGAGGGCTCCCATCCGAATGGCATGTGTTCAACACTACCATTCTAAATAATAATGTGATACCTGACTTTGACGAAGTTCTATCGAGATGCGTTCAAGAAGAGACAAGAATGAAGGAGTATGGAAATGAAGGAAATGCTGCCTATGTTGCTCATTCTAGAAAGAAGAACTTTGGTGGTCCAAAGAACAAAGGAAACGCAGGGGCCCAAGGAAAGAAGGGCAAGTGTTTCACTTGTCATAGGCCAGGTCACTATGCTAGAGAATGTCCTTTCAAGAAGGATTCTCCCAATGGTGATGATAACAACAACAACTGGAGGAATGGCAATCAAAGGAACAACCGGTTCAAGGGAAAGAGGAAGGCTCCCTCTAGCAAAAATGGTAAAACTTTCAAAAGGTCAAAAAACTCCAGGTATCAGGAATCAAATGTTGTTGATAAAAGAAATGAATACAATCTTGTATCTGCCCTCTCTGCTGCATCTCCACCCGACACTATGGATGTCTAGTAGATAGATAGTGGTGCCTCAAGGCACATCACTGGGTTCAAGGAAGCACTCTCTGATATGGTTGAGAAGGATACTAATCTGGAAATTATCCTTGGAGATAATGCCACATATCCCGTGAAAGGGATAGGGACTGTGACCCTCCACTTGTCTCAAGGTCAAGTCCTTCGCTTGCAGGATGTACTCTATGTACCTAGTTTGAAGAAGAACCTTGTGTCTATATCGGCCATGGAAGACAAGGTTTCAATGTGGCATTCACTAATGGAAAGGTGCGCATGTGGAAGAAGAGTTTCAAGGAATCTATCACGATTGGATTTAAAGTTGATACACTCTACCAGGTTGGAGGAAGTCCACTGGGAACAATGACATGTGATACTATCCAATAGACTGAACAATGGCACCGGAGGTTTGGACACCTTCACTACAAGGACCTTCTCGAAGCAAGGAAGGTGGTGACAGGGATGCCCGAGTTTTCAAATAATCATGAAGGTGTATGTAAACAAGGGGACCTTTCCCCTCAAGTGTCACAAAGACATCTGATGTCTTGCAATTGATCCATTTTGATCTATCTGGTATGCTGCCCGTTGCATCCTTGGGAGGATGTTCTTATTATATGACATTCATAGATGACTTCTCTCGCAAAACCTGGATATACTTCTTGAAGAAGAAGGATGAGGCTTTCATGTGGTTCCGTACTTTCAAAGCCTTGGTAGAAGTGCTGGCAGACAAGCTGGCATCAAGAGGGAGACCACAATGTTTGTGGGCTACAGCGAAACTTTGAAGGCCTATAGAATATATGTGCTTGGTCAAAGGGAAGTGGAGAAATGCCACGATGTCACTTTTGACGAAGATGCTTCCCTGAAGAAAGTAGTCAATCTTCCGAGATCCCAGGAAGATCATGAAGCAAGCCCTGGAAATCAAGAAGAACCGAAGGACGAGACGATGCCTGATGTTGAAGGACCGATGGACCCGATCTATCCACCTCCTTCACTGGGGAAGAGACCATCATGGCTCAGGGACACCCTCGAGGATGTCAAGGGTCATATGGCCCCAAGGGAGACATTCCGTGAAAGCAAGAAGCCGAGTAGATACCATGGGTATCTAGCAGCCATGAGTACTATTGTACAATCTGAGCGTGGATCTTTTGAAAAAGCCGTAAAGCATCAAGTTGGGAAGGATGCTATGCACGAAGAGTACGAGTCCATAATGAAGAATGATGTATGGGATGTGGTTCCAAGACCGAAGGACAAAGCAGTTGTCACCTCGAAATGGCTCTACAAGATCAAGCATGGATCTGATGGAAGTGCTGAAAAGTTCAAGGTAAGGTTCGTTGCCCGTGGCTTCTCTCAAAAGGAAGGCATAGACTATGATGACATATTTGCACCTGTGGCCCGATATACCACCATCTGATCTATCATAGCCCTTGCTGCTACGCAAGGATGGAGTCTCCATCAAATGGATGTGAAGACCACATTTCTGCATGGTGCGATAAAGGAAGAGGTATATGTGGAGCAACCTCTAGGGTTCGAAGTCCAGGATCGGGACACCCATGTTTGCAGGTTGAAGAAAGCCCTATATGGGCTGAAGCAAGCACCCAGAGCTTGGTACGCGAGGATAGATAGCTACCTAATGAAGTTGGGCTTCACTTGTAGTAGTGTTGATCCGAACCTTTACTTCAAGGTTCTCAGGGAGAAGCCTCTCATTCTGGTGTTGTATGTGTATGACCTCTTCCTGACAGGTGCTGACCCTCTCATTCATCAGTGCAAGAGGGAGCTCGCTGTTGAGTTCGAGATAAAGGACCTAGGACTGATGAACTATTTCCTAGGCCTAGAGATTTGGCAGAGACCTGGCGAGATTTTCCTTTCTCAAGAAAAATACATTGTGAAGCTTCTGGAAAGATTTGGTATGGTGGACTGCAAGTTCGTGTCGACACCGATGGAGCTCAACTTTAAGAAGTTGAGTGGCAGCATTGTTGGGCCCGTGTTAGCATATCCTACTGAGTATCATCAACTCGTAGGGGCCCTGATGTTCTTAGTGAACACCCGTCCGAACATATGTCGTGCAGTGAACACTTTGAGTCAACACATGGTTGATCATAACATTCACTGGGTTGGTGCCAAGGAACTCTGGAGATATCTCTGTGGCACGATAGACCATGGGCTAAGATACACTGCCGGGAGCATGACACTCCTTGATATACTGATGCCGATTGGGTGGGCAGTGTGGTGGATCGCTAGAGCACATCTGGACGCTGCTTCACACGTAGATCTGCTTCGGGCAGGAAACAGAAGTCGATAGCCTTTAGCACCGCTGGGGCCAAATACATTGCAGCATGTATGGCCCGTTGTGAAGTCACTTGGTTGCGAAAGCTCTTCAGTGACTTGTTCGAGCATGTGCTAGATGCCACCGTTATCCTTTGTGATAACCTGAGGGGGATTCGTCTGTCATAGAATCCCGTGTTCCACGAACGATCCAAGCATGTTGATGGCTAGTACCACTTTATCCGGGATATGATACAGCGAGGCGCCATAAGGCTCGATTATAGAGGAACTAATGAGCAGGTCGCAGATATTCTCACAATGCCCTTGGGGAAGGTCATGTTCCTAACCTTCCGTGAGAATCTTGGAATCGTGGAACGACCCTATTCTGAGGGTCATGTTGGACGATGAGCTCTTGGAGCTCTTAGGGGCTCTAGGGATAGCTTCTCGCAGCTATAAGCACACACGGGGCAAGGCTTGTCGAACCTTGTGGTGCTTCTACCCCACCGTTATGATGATTGAGTTGGTTCGCCTCTCATGATCTGTGCTTCGTATGCATCCTACCCATTGAGTTCTGGACTCATGGGAAGTACCTCTCATTTGGCCAATGAGGTGGGAAAAGTTAGAGACTAGTAGCAAAGACTGATGGATGCATCAAAGATTGTCGTACTCTCTATCTAGGATGACACATGTCCAACCACTTGATCTGGGATCAAGTCTAGTGAGGTTTCGGACCTCCTACTGACTTCGGGTCAGATAAACCAACTTCGGGTTGGTATGCGACTCTTTGAGTTCATGTGAGGTTTCGGACCTCCAACTGACTTCGGGTCAGGTAAACCAACTTTGAGTTGGTATGAGACCCTTTGTGAGTCCTATAGAGGTTTCGAACCTCTGGGCTGAATCTGTCAGACGGGAATGATGTCTTTGTGACTGACCCACTTCTGTTCTGAAATAAAGAGGCCAGCAAAGCAAGTTACGGCGAGATGACGCACGATGTTTGATTGCACAGGTGGATGGAGTTCTCCCTAGTTGAGAGGGAATGTTAAATTGGACAACTAGGTCCAAACTCCATGTTGTGATGCTCAAATGAAGATACCAATATTTTTATTAGGTTCCTCTTTCAGAGAGGTGCAAGATCGATTTAAAGATCGTCTTGATCCGATGAGCAGAACATTTATTTTGAATTCATTTTTAATACTTTCAAAATATGTGCAGGTCGGCCTTAAGGATTTACCCCCCTAGCAAATGTGTCACACACCCTCAGTGATGGATATAAATGAAGTCAACGTTGGAGGGCATTTCAATCATCTCCTCATCACACATATTTCTCTCTCCACTTCTAATTGGTTCAAGCTCCAAGGAGGCAAATCTGCGGTTCACATGTGGGAGGACGAAGACTGTTTTTGTTGTAGCTAGGGTTTTACCGCAGGTTTGACCAGCGTTGACTTTGGTCAATGCATGGTCCAAAGGAGCTAATTTTTGGCATAGACTTCGCTTTATGCAGTTTGTACATTTTGGCACAAGAACCGAGGTCAATGGTTGACCGAAGACAGAGATGCGTTGACTTTTACTTGCTACTGTTCTGCTTTGACTTTTCTGGGCAGCGTTGACTTTTCTAGGGTTGACTTTGAGTTGACCGTTTGGCTGTTTTGAGGGTTGTTGTGACACATGCTGGGTTGGTTGACCAAGGAGACTTTGCTAGTTGAAGCATCCTCCTAGTCGCCATAACGCACCAACAAATATATATTTTTCTAGCTTATCTTCTGTTGATCCACCGGTATGTTCTATCAGCATTTTACTTAATGATTTATGTGATTGCTATCTAGTATTGAAGAGAAAGTAAAGTTGCATCAAGCATAGAACATCTACACAAATTTACAACTTCCAGCCACGGCAACTGACATAGTGTCACTCTCTCTTGGACCACGTCACCCTCTAGGGCTTGCATCAACCCAGCGTGAGCTTGACAAGCTCTGTCTCACCCCTTTGGGCATGTGTCAACTCTATGTGTGCAGATTGGCTCTGTGTCACCCCTGCAGGGCCTGCGTTGTCCCTCTGGTGTTGAGCTGCCTCTCGCTGATTTTGTGCAGCTTCAGCTACCCTCCTGCAGCAAAAAGATCTTCAGCGCTATGCTGATGGCTTCAGCTTGATTTACAATCACTCTGATACAATGTAAAAAATTCTGAATACAAAAACCCTACTGCAGCATATTGATTTACATCACCTACTTGTTTGATTTAATTAACAAGTTATTTAACTGAATATTTAGAAAAATATCAAAGCAAACACAATCTGCAGCCTACACATATACAGATCATTTACTGAAACATAGCGCACATATGAAATAGGACAGTAATTTTTGGACAAACGTCCCCTAAAAAACCCAATGCGGGAAAATCGGTGCAGCATCTCTTAGAGTGTTTTTATTATTAAGCAGAATTTGAATACATCAAGGGCACTAGTAGTGGTTTGCTCAACAGAGAATTTCACAGCAAATGTACCTTATCACTCGGAGAAAAAAAATATGGTTGATTCAAACCCTCAAGGGAATTACTGAATACGAGCCCTTTTGGGCTCACAGGAACCCCAGCGTTGTCCCTCCAGCCTCTGCATCAGCCTCTCCTGCCCAATGTAGCCTCTACGCAGCCTCTGTGCAGCACAAGTTGCCCCTGCATCACCCTTCTGGGCTCAATGCTGCCTCTGCATCACCCTGAAGGTCCTACGTCAGCCCCTGCGCTGCCTCTACGTCAGTCTAGCTGGGTTGCGTCCCTCCTGCTGGCCTCTCCGCTGCCGGGTACGGATCTGCCTCTCTAATTTATGTATTCTCGGGCTTGGATCAATGTAATCCCTTGCCAATCTGCCCCTCACCAGCACTGCAAGCTCACTCAAAATTCTCAGCAAATGCGCCCTAGAATTTCGACTTAGCTCAAGTGCTACCGCTCTTTGTGTCTTCCCCAACTGTCCCCAAGTCTTCATTTAATACTTTTCTCGTTGAGAAATCAACGGTCGTGATCTAATATCTAATCAATGGCTAAGATTAGAAAAACCTTGATCCACGTCACTTAGAACATTCTCACCACATGTGTAAATTAATTCACTTTAATTTGTTTAATTTCCCTAAGTTAGACTTAGGGTCATCATTAAAAAATTTAATTATTTGAATAACTTTTACAACGGGTGGAATTTCTCCAAACGATTTCTGGGTCTTGGAGATCTCATGTGTCCTAGCTCCTCCACAAAGTTTCGGAGCTAAAGCACATCCGATACTACCCGAAATCTCAACAATTTCCAGCTTTTCTATCTTGTTAGTCTGGTGTTTAATTGCAGACCTGAAACATTGTTTTTTCCCTGTGTCTTGATTTGTTTTGAATCACCTACAAGCACCTCTTCCTTCTAATCATCCACACTTCTAGCAGCTGTTTCTTAAGGGAAATTCTACCACTCAAATTTCACTTAAATTTTTATTTTTCTTGGACAGTTTTGTGGCTGTCAAATGCAAATTTCTTGTTCTGTCCACTGTGAGTCGATTTTGCAGATTTGAAGATAAAATCAGCACATAGAAAGGGCAGGGACAACCCCCTGTGATTAGCATTTGTCAGTCCAAATGGAGAGGACAATCTGTAGTGGCTCATAGAGGCAGATTTCTTCTAGAGTTTGTAGCTGGAATTTTATCATTTTATTTAAACTTTGTATCATTTTCAAGGTGCGGTTTTGGGCGCAAACACAATGAAAATTACTGAACATTTTATTCTAAATAAAAACATTGTATGCACCCATAATAAACCCTGCAATTTCAAATGTTGCATATGAGCCTAGTGATTATCACTACAAAAATTGTTGAAACCTAACAAATTAAACATGTTCCAAGCCAAACAGAATAATTCATGTGGAAGATTTAAACGAGTATGAGAAGACAGCAACAAAGCTATCTAATGTGGTCGTTTAAAGAAATTGCAAAACAAGTTCCATTGCCACCTCCAATATCTCAAAGTGCACTTACCATTGTTAGAAGACAAACATTGATATCTTAGATGATATAAGAAACACTATGTTGGCAATCATGTTCATGTAGTTTCTTGGATCATATCAACAAAAATGTATTCATAGATGGTTTTCCGTAATATGATGAGGTTCACATGTCTCTTCAGATCTCGTAGTCCTCATATGTTACTCTATAGTTGATGGTCATTTGTTTCTGGGTCCAAATTTTACAACATGACTATTATTCGTAGTCATTATATACAAGATAAGATTGTCCAGCAGTTTACCAGTCATGCTAGATTTGGCACATGTTAGTAAACTATATCGATTACTATGAATATTTATTAACATTTGAGTAATCAAAACCATTTTATTAACATCAATATCTGTGAGTGAGTTTTTTGTAAGAACTTTGTTAACGAACGTGCTAGAGAAAGACATTTAAATTACTAGAGGTATTCCTTTATTTTTTATGCTGAATTGTACAAGCTCGATAATCTTTACATAAGTTTTGCGAGACTAATACAAGCAGACACATTCTTTTAAAGTTTGAGTGAATCATGAAGTATTTGTTTTTGAATGTAAGCATCCATAATCATGTTGAGATAACCAAACAAACATACCTCATATGAGCCATATCCGTAAAGAAGTAGAGGATCTGTGCCATCTAGTTTTACCATATCTTTTCTATAAACAATGGAAATTGGCACTTGTGTTCCATCAGTAGCTACAGCCCATTCTCGAAGAATTTCATATTTCTCCTTGTCAAAACCTCCCAAAACCTGCAGAATGTGTCAAATAAATGATCAATCAAATAGAAAGACAGAAAGAAAGAAAGAGAAATTATAAAATCACAAATCCTCTAGATTTGTCAAGCTCAATGCATATTGTTGGCAACTTTGGAAACTTTCCTACTTTTATTGTGTCAAGAACATTTCAGATTATATTCCTGAAATTTAATAACAGTTTGCTTACATAAAGATGCGAAGAATAGACAAATTCATGTTTGCACATCTGTGATCTGTGTAAAGTTGTAGCATCAAAGGTATGAAGCATCTTCATAATGTAACATCATTTGGTATGAACTTGAAGGAAATTAAGACTACAACGATGAGGATGCTTATTTTCTAAAATATACGGACACAGAAGCCTAACTCGAACAAAACAACATTTTCTAAAAAATAATGTTTTTGTTACACGTTCACAAACAGGGACTTAGGAAATACTACCAAAACAGTACACAAAAAATAAAAATGCACTACCACGTGAATACGTCTTTATAAAATCTTTCCACAAACACCATGAAAATTAGAAGTGACTGTTACCCACCACGTTCTGGGTGATATCTCTAGGAGAAAATTTTCTCCAAGATGGTCCTCAGCCAGTGGCTAGCAGCCCCTTGCAGCTACCAACTAGCTCGTCGTGCCATTTCTCCACCACCTGAGCCAGCCATGTGGTCCCTCACCCATCTGTCATGATCCTATGTTGGAAGGTAGGCCTCCCAAACCTAAAGGTATGCCTTGTCATTTGGTAACTGAGTATTGTAGTTTGCTTATCATGGGCACTTTTGGGCATGGATTAAGGGGGGGATTCGGCGGAAAGAGTGGGCTAGGCTTGTGCTTCTGCCCCTTAGACCTCTTTTGAATGTTACCCTTGGATCTCTTTCACTGACCATTGGGTTTTAGGGTGGTACTACATTGGAAACCCCGATTTTGGTTGTGTGGTCCTGCTCCTTCATCCATATATATCACCCCCCTTCTGTTTATTATAACCCCATTCATCATATTTCCCACCTGGGTCCACCTAGGGTTAGCCTCCCCTTCCCCTTCCCCACACTTTGGGTCGGGCTTGGAACGATGCCCCGAAGGTTGATGCAGCCGAAAAGTAAAAGTAAAAAAGCATAATTGGCCACATTCAACATGAAAATGTACCACAAGATGCAAAATATGGTCGGGACAAAGACATTTAGCACATGGGCAAAAGCCAATGCATGAGCTCTACCCCATACCCATGGCCATCACCCTAGTTCCATAGGTCCTAGATGAGACTCCTCTATCATTTTGGAACCAATAATTGTCCCAACCAATGTTACCAGACTCGGAATCGGCAATAAATCGACGAGGCAAAAGAGCGAAGAGTTTGAATCGGATCGGGAAAAAATCGGGAAAAAATCGGCAAATTCAATAAATAAAGATATACACATATATTGAATTAAAACAAATATTTTTCATTGATATTCAATAAAGCCATGTCCAAACAATGCATAATATCAATAGATGTCCAAAAAATCATGAATGAATAAGTATCTCATATATGTTATGAGTCCAAACATGATCCGAAGTACTGAGTGACTGAGTCCTAACCAGTGACTACATAAAACCAGAAGCATATGCTTCTAAAAGTTTACAAAATTGAAAATACTGCCAAGCAAATCAGTAAAAAATCAATAACTGAGAGTCTAAGACTCTAAGAGTGAGAACTAGAAGCGATTCCTCCCACTCCTTCACTTGCTTGACTCTCTAAGTTCTCCAAGTCATGTAGACTTAAAAGAGGGGGCTCCTCCTCTATTTGGACCCAATCTGATGCATTTGTAGTTTGCAAATCTATCTCCTCAAGGTCGATTGTTGAATGATCCAAACCTGTCATTATCATGAGACATTGAAATTTGAAATGTAAATTAAAGTTTGAACTTTAAAGTTTAAATTTTAAAGTGCAAATCAAATTATGAAAACATCAAATTCAGGCTCTCACCTAGTATTTGCTTGTTGCGAAGTCGTAGATTGTAATGGACAAATACAAGGTCATTTAAGCGCTTTTGTGTCAATCGATTGCGCTTCTTAGAATGTATTTTTTCAAACATGCTCCAGTTGCGCTCACAACTTGAAGCACTACATGATTGGTTTAAGATTCGAATGGCGAGTCTCTTCAAATCTGGGGTATCACTACCAAAATTTTGCCACCAAAGACCTAGCAAATGCCAAGTGTTTGTGAGTAGTAAGTACTAAATAGTAAAAACTTAAAAGAAAACAAAATTTAATAAAACATTTAACATACAAAATAATTTTTAAACAAATTTAATGAATTGATGAAGCCTTCACGGTACTTGGCAGCATTTTAGTCCTTTCTCGTATAGCACTAGTATAGGCAAATAATTTGGCTGGCGTCCTATAATCCTATAGTTGGGAAAAGACACGGCTTTGAATGTCTGGATCAGGGGAGCACCTTTCAATGCATGTCATAAGTCCTCTGCCAACCTCCCCATCTTCATTAAATTTGCTCTTATCATAAAAATAATGTGGGTTTAAGAAGTACCCAGCAGCATGTAAGGGGGAATGCAATTGCCTATCCCAACGTGCATCAATAATATCCCAAAGAGGCAAATACTTTGCCTCCTCCTCCCCATATCTTCTTTTGATGGCCTCCTTTGCGAGATCCATCGCCTCATAAATGTAACCCATAGCGGGTTTGTCACCATCAACCATCCTGAAAGTTAGCTTTCAAAATTAATGAAATATGAAACTTTGAAAATAAAAAGAAGCTTGAAATGAAATTTAAAAAATGAAAAAAGTTAAAAGACTTGAAGTACCTGAGAACTCTGACAAGGGACTCTGTCACAGCAATAATCTCTTCGGCATCTTTCCAAAAACTGTCATTAAACACAAGTGCAACAATTTCAATGCCTTCAAGGGCCTTGGAATGTTTAGATGCCATCCACTCAGGTCCCAAGAACATCCTCTTCAGATTTATTTTTTGCTCAACCACAGATTGCAAAGATATGAAATTTGTTGCAAATCTAGTCACTGCAGGTCGAACAATTTCTTTACCTTCAGTGTATTTTCTCATGGTGTTTAGGACAATAGTATGGTTGTACAGGTATTTGGTTATGGATTTTTCCTTCTCCACAACCTCATGTATCCAATGAAGCTTACCAATGTCCTCAAGCATTAAATCTAAGCAATGGGCAGCACAAGAGGTCCAAAAAATAGTGGGGTGCCTAATCTCAAAAAGTCTACCAGCGGCCATATAATTAGCTGCATTGTCGGTGACAATTTGTACAACATGTTCTTCTCCCACTTCTTGAACGACTTCCTCCATCATTTCACAAATAAGTTGGGCAGTCTTAATCTTTTCTGAGGCGTCCACTGATTTGAGAAACATTGTGCCTGCTAGACAAGATACAAGGAAATTTATTAAAGTTCTATTCCTCTAATCAGTCCATCCATCACTCATGATGGTGCACCCTGTCTCTACCCATGATGAACGAAACTCAGCTAGCACAAGCATGACATCTTCAACACTCTCTAACAACAAATCTGTCCTAAGGCTCTCTAATGTAGGGGCTTTGAATCCTGGACCTGCAACAGCGACTGCATCAATCATAACTTGTCAATAAGGACTTCTGGCACAATGGAAAGGTATGTCAGAATAGTACCAAAAGTTAGCAATGGCTTTCCTTGCCTGTCTATGGATATCTTTTTTCCAACCAATGCCATCCAAGGTAGGTTGGGAACCAGGTTTTGTGCGGGGAGCAAAAAAAGTGTTAATGTTTCCACCTCCAGTGTTGAATGCAGGAGGATTCCTCTGGGCTTGAGTTTGACTTTGACTTGGACTTGGAGGCATGTGTGAGAAACTTGGGAATGGCATTGAGGACTCAATAGAAGGAGATGAAAAGAGGGTATTGGAAGAAGAAACTTCAACTCCAAGAGTTCCTATTTCTTGTTTTTGCTTTGCTCTCTTAGCATTATGCTGCGTCAACATGTCAAGGGCCAAGACTGCTTGGTGTTTGAAATTATCATCAACCTTATCGCAAAGACCTATATCATGCCCAGGTATCTGTGCAATGTGGTACTTGAATCTATAGATGCCTCCACTCCATTCTGCTTTTCAAAATTTGCAAAGGAGCTTGGTGCTTCCGGGAATCTTGTCACAATAAGCCCAAGCAAAATCCTTCTCCCTCGGCATTATTGTGGTACCTAACTTCCTGCAAAATAAGAAGACAAAAAAAATAAAAATTAAACAACCTTTGTACATGGAAAAATGAAACAACGAACGTTCTTCACATAATCATAGTATCATACTATGAAAAACAAGTTTCCCTTCTATGTTCCCAGCGGATTTTAATACTTAAATTACGGTTTACCATTGAAATTTGAAACAATTGGACTCACTGACTCAGAGTGAGAAATGGTGCATTTCAAGACAGAAATCTGAAATACACAGAATTCAATTTATATTTAAATTTATAAAATTTAGATATTAGTTTACGAGTTTATTAGTTTAAAAAAATTTATTTATTATTAAGTTAAAAGACTCCACAAATTTTCAAATATCATTAATTATGATTCTATGCTCTTTCTGTCAAGATGACACTATTGTGAAACTTTCAAGATCTGAATCATTGCTGGCCAAGTTATTGGCTAGTACAAGAGTGCCACTGTCACTTGCAAGAATAAAACTTGAGACCTGTGACCAGTGAATTCCCCAATTTGCCATTAAACCACGAACCCATTTCCCAGTGTCTGTGTTTTAACTTTTACGATAAAGAAAAAGTTAAAACTCATAGCAGAGACAACCCGGTCTTATGGTTTATGATCCATCTAGGACATCAAAGAAATCAAAGCCAAATGGGCATTCGTGCCACATTGGCAGGATAATCATGACAACCATTCGGAAGAAACAATTTTGGGGAAGTCTTTGTTTTGTTTTGTTAGTTAAATTTGATATCCAATATCGAATAAACTAAAAAAAATTTAAAAAAAACAAAATTATTGTTAAATCGAGTTTTAAAAACTTTTAATCGACAGTGGAGTCTGGACACAGTTTTGGACTCCCGAACAATGTGTGAAGTTTGAACTTGTAAGTTGTGAGCTTTGAATGGCGGCGGCGGGCACAGCAATTAGGAGTTCGAACTTAAAGTTTGAAGTGTGCAGTTTGCGGCTCCAGCAGCGGTAACTCCACACTGCACAGTGAGCGGTCGGCACAGCAGCGTTAACTCGGACTCCACAGCGATGGCGGCTCCACAGTTGCAATGGCGGCTCCCCAGCGCGTAAATGAATAATAAAACAGAACAGCGGCGTCTTAATAAAACAGGAAAAAACCTTGGCGGGCGGAAAACCTACTAGCCGAGTACTCGGGTTAATCGGGTTAATCGCCTACTCGCGAGTCAAACTCGCGTTGACCACGAGTCAAACTCGGTCAACGCGAGTTTGACTCGTCCAGTTTTGAATCGGCTCGTCTAGCTGCCGAGCAGAGTGCTACTCGCGAGTAATCGGCAAACTCGCCGATTCCTGTTTCACTGGTCCCAACCCAAGGTGGGCAATGACCCGCCCTACCATAAAGGGGGTACCCACTACTATACCTTATGCATCATGCTTTTATCCTTGAGCGTCGAGCAGGCAATCAAAGAAAAGTCATAAACGGCAAAAGACATATAAAGAAAGGTGGAAAAATCAAGGCGGTGGTGTCTCATGCACCACGATTGCTCCTAAGTTGCACGAAATGGCGAAACGGAAACGGGGTACGTTAAGAAACACGACCTCCCAAAATTTTGGAAAGGGGGAAATGCGATATATATATATATATATATATATATATATATATTAGAATTTAGGACATTTAAGAAATGTTATGTGAAATCATAAAACATACATGATAAATTATAATTTATTACATTCAAATCATAAACTATTACAACACATTTACTCATGAATGATAATAGACACATAATGAAAATCACAATATCAGAATATCCAAAACCGACGTTTATTATATATCTAAATCTCAAAATTAGCGTTTATTATATATATTATATATGAGGTTGCAAGTGCAATAAAGACTATGAGGCTGCAAGTACTATAAAGTCAAAAGACTAATACTCATTATCAGAATCCTCATCAAAAATAGCAACAGAAGCATGCTTAGCAGTGGATGGTGTAGCTGAAGAAGATGTTTGGCCAGTTCCACTTCTATGATCCTGGTCCTCAATATTCAAGGCAGCAAGAGAGATATCCAAATCAGGATTTTCTAGATCCACATCCCATTCTTTAGAAGGACCATTACCATATTCTGGACCCCTAGAAATGCAAGGCGAAGATTGAAGTGCACATAAACAAGATCCTCTGTCTTCTATGAGCCCAACCTGTTGCGCTTCACAGAATGAATAAAACCATAGGTGCTCCAATTCCTTTATGCTTACGAAGAGCTTGCCACTTGTGAAAGGAGGCGAATGGCAAGGTTTTGCAAATGTACACCATTTTCTCTATGACAAATCCACCACCTCACTGGATTCATGGTGCTTCTCTCCAAGAATCGCCCTTCTCCAAGTGAAACGACTTGCTCAATTCGTGTGATGAGAGAATGAGGCAAGGGACTTTTTATAAGTTGAGATAGCCATCTAGAAGCATCCAAAAGAAACTTTAAACAATTAAAAAAATATTAAAACGCACGCAAACCGTTAAAAAAAAAATAACACAACTTAAGTCAAGTTAAGTTGAAGTAAACGCGGTCATATGGCCTGGAAACGTGTTTCCGGCCGTATTGGCAACGTTTCCCATACAAGAAACGTACCAGTACAGCCAGTAACGCATTTCCAGGTCATATAATATGCAAAAACGCGTTTTCGTTTCGTTGTTTTGCTGAAACGGGGGTGGGACCCACGTTTCCTGCAACATTGGATTTCTCCCTCCTATACACCACATACCCAAGTATGGGCTTCCCTTTTACTAGCTACCCCTGTACCTCGACATGTGGCCCAAGTTTTCCCTTTTCATTCCCTACTCCATTCATCTGTTTATCACATGCCACCACCATTTGAAGGATGTACCTTGGACATACTACCCCCTTTAAAGGTAGATACTAGAAACCACCTAATAGGGTCCTTAGTTAACCCCCTCTGGAGCTTGGAGACATTAGCACATGCCAGAGCCCACTATGGAAGGGCATGACATTATGAAGTACCCACATGTTGTCCATGGTTTGTATTCTCTTTAACTCGATTTCTTTAAATGACTTGAAGGCTAGGGCACGCATTAGATCTTGTGCAGGATTGCAGACAGTCTCCATTTTGTGTTTGCTCTCCCTATACAGGGTCCTAACCCTCCAGAGGGCTACATTGGCACATATAGGGTGTGTGTAGAGAGCCATGGGCCTCCACAGCAGTAGACAATATTCCATAGATCCCCAAAGATGTTTAGAGATTGCTCGAGATTCACTTATTGGACGAAGAAGATGCACTCGGTTCACCATGCCCATCCAACCCCATAATTGTACCGTGCACTTGGTAGGTGACCCAAGACTTGTATGCTGATGTGGCATCACTTACACCATCATCTGAGCCCTTACAAATGGTTTGCAGGCATCTTCGACCTACTTGGAGACCCAAGAGGTTACTTGTGTGACCCAAGACTTGTATGCTGATGTAGCATCACTTACACCATCATCTGAGCCCTTACAAATGGTTTGCAGGCATCTTCGACCTACTTGGAGACCCAAGAGGTTACTTGTGTGACCCAAGACTTGTATGTTGATGTGGCATCACTTACACCATCATCTGAGCCCTTACAAATGGTTTGCAGGCATCTTCGACCTACTTGGAGACCCAAGAGGTTACTTGTGTGCCCCCACACCCATTAGGAGTACCACAGGTTTATTATTTGGAGAACAAGGAGCCAACCCCTTGTCCACTAATGTTGGGAGTCTTATTCATCATTATGGCAATTATACAGTTCATCAGGCTTCTTAGAAGGCCCAACGACATGTATTATTCATCATTTGTCTTCTTAAGAGGCTTATTCTTTTGTTTATGAGCTAGTTTGGTGGGCTTGTCACCAAAAGTTAGTTATTTTGCATATTATTTTATTTTAGGGGCTAATGTAGGCCTAACTAGCTAAACCAAACTCATTAGAAGTGTATAAAATTATAAATACAAGTGATGTGAATTCATTTTAGCATCATCACTTGGATGGATCATTCTCTCGTGTGAGATTTTCGCTATTCTTTTTGGAGGACAAATTTTTGCAGCATAAAATAAATTTTGATGTTTGGATCATTTTCTCGTCTTGGAGCTTCTCGATTGGCAAATTTTTGATGGTTGGATATACTCTTAATACATGTAAGGGCAATTTAATGATATTATTTCTTTCTATTTTTGTCACATACATTGTTGTTGGGATTTCGCTATACTAGGGCTAATTTACTGCATCCATTTATGCGAAGTTGTGGAAATTGTGCTTCTAGATAGTGAGGCTTCATGTATGGGCCATGTATTATGAGTGAATGTTCCTAGAGATGCTTCATCGTTGAAATTCATCTTGATAAGCCATAATACATATATTTTGCAAAATGAAGTATAAATTCCTTGAAGTCGCTTTTGTTGCTGCCATAACTCTGTGAATTTGTTTTTGAGGCCTCCTTGACATAGAAAATTCAATATCCATAGTCATAATTACTCTCGACTCCAAATCTCCCCAAAGGTATTGGTCCTCCATAGGTGATCACCTCAAAGTCCATTTCATTCACATTCCCCTCTTTTCTAGGCCTAGCCTACATAGGTCACCTAGGGCATCATTTATCTCACAATATACACATCCAAACACTTTGATTTTTGGTCCACAACTGCGTTGGTGTGTCCTCAAGAAGCCCTCAAAATTTCATGAGACTTCGACGGTGGGATCTTGAGATATCGCAAGCCCTAGCTCGAAGACCAATTCTTGCCCTTGGTTGCCTTAGGCTAGAAACCTCACTGGGATCATTGCATTGCCTTTCATTGAAAATTCCTTCCTTGATCCCCTTCTCCTCCCTGATTAGCTCAAGCATATCATTGGTTGCTCAACCCCATTCCCTTGACCTAACCTCAGGTCCACTTGGTCCCGTGTGGTCCCACAACTTATGTTAATAAGTATTCATAATAAGGTCAAGTTTGACCATGTTTGACTGAACCTAATTGGTGGTTGAAAGGGTTGGTTTGACCAGCAAAGTCTTTGTTGGCTATGGCATCCTATTGACTGTTGTAAAATACATTTCTCTTTATCTTTGTTGAATAAGAAGAATTATACAAATTATTGTCTCTTGTCTTGGCTTGTCTTCTGTCGATTTATTTTATGTTCTATCAGCATTTACTTCCAATTATTATGTGATTTTTAATCTAAAATTGAATCGGGCTAATAAGAAGAAAGATTGAAGTAAACTGCTTCAAGCATAGAACATACCATGGTTAACTAAAATTAACATGGTATCGGAGCTAAGGTGAAGACAAAGCCCAAGCAAATGTGAAAAGCAATCACCAAAGAAGTTGAATAATCAAGGACCGGGATCAATGGCCTCCTTATACAAGGGTTTCAAGTCTAATGATAAGCTAACTAATAAATCTGATTATCATGCTTGGAAAATGTCTTTGGATTTGACATTGGAAGAACAAGATGTCATGGATTATGTGCAAGGAAAGATCAATGAGCTTCCATCAAATACATCAGTTGCCACTAAGACAAAGTACAAAAAAGAGGAAGTCAAGGCGAAAAAGATCATCAAGGATTCTATTCATAAGCACTTGGTTGTTTACATCTTCTAGTTGAGCACATCTAAGGAGATGTATGATAAGTTGGTTAGCATGTTTAGGGCTAGCAATGCTAATCAAATTCTATTTTTGAAGAACAAGCTGAAGGAGATCAAGATGGGCAGGGGAGAAGCCATCCAATCATATTTCATGAGGATCACCGAAATCAAGAATGATCTCTTAGCTATTGGAGAAGCCATAGCTGACCGAGAGCTCACTCTCATTGCTCTTGGAGGACTTCCCCGAGCATGGTATGTATTCAATACTACTATTCTCAATAATAATAAAATTCCTGATTTTGATGAATTGTTGACGAGATGCACACAAGAGGAGACAAGAATGATGGAAAGAGACAAACCCTCAAATGGGAATGGAAGTGACCCTACTACTTTCTTCGCTCATGAAAAGAAGAGGAACAATGATGGTCTGAGAAATCAAAATCAAGGAAGAGCGGGTCCCAAAGGAAGAAAAGGAAGATGTTACACTTGTAACAAGTTTGGTCACTATGCAAGAGAGTGACCTAATAGAAGGGACTCTCCCGAAGATGATGACAACAACAACTTCAGGGGGAATAGGAATCAAAGGAACAACAGGTTCAAAGGAAAAAGGAAGGCTCCCTCTAATCGAAATGGGAATGGAAACGGTCAATCTTTCAAGAGGTCAAGAAATTCCAGGTACGATGAATCTAATGTTGTTGATAAGAAAAATGAATGTATTCTTATAACTGCCCTCTCTGTTGCATCTCCTTTCGACACCTTGGATAATTGGTTGATTGATAGTGGTGCCTCAAGGCACTTCACTGGATATAAGGAAGACCTCTCTGATTTGATTGAAAAGGATACTAATTTGGAGATTATCCTTGGGGACAATGCCACCTATCCCGTGAAAGGGACAGCGACTGTGACGCTTCATCTAAATCAAGGTCAAGTCCTCCGCTTGCAAGATGTGTTGTACGTACCCAACTTGAAGAATAATCTAGTGTCTATCTTGGCAATGAAAGACAAAGCATTCAAGGTGGCATTCATCGATGGAAAGGTACGCATTTGGAAGAGGAACTTCAAAGAAGTGTTAACTCTTGGATTCAGGGTTAACACACTCTATCGGGTTGGAGGAAGTCCGCTGAGGACCATGTCATGTGACATGTTGACTACACTTTGTCAACGACCCCATAGCAGTACACCCCCATTTTTTCATATGGGACTTATCATGTTCGAGGTTCATGTCATCCAGATTTCATCAACAGACGACATTTGTTATAAATGATGTAAACCCATTTTGCATGTTATGATGTAAATGATCTAAGTAAGACCGTCAATGTATGTAACAACCTAAGTAAGCCTAGTATGTTGTTGATGATTTCTATCCTAGGAGGTTTTTTGTCTCACTGATTTACTTGTGTTTTTCGACACAAGTTATCGGCAGAGTTTTTCCCTCCAGCCTCACCCCAAAGCTAGGGTGGATTTTGTCATCAGCATGCTAAGTGAGTCCTAGTGTTTTCTATCGAGTCCTTGTAAAAGTAGTTTGGGAATAATCCTAGCTATTTGGCTAGATTATTTTATTACAAGCTACTTGGTCTACTAGATCATGTTTTGAGTCGCAAAATTGGGTATTTATTTGAAGGTCTATACGAATGGGTATTCCCCCTTCATGTGTCTAAATGTATTATCTTATGTAAAGAGGGTTGGAAAAAATAATTAAAATCCCCTCTCAGTCAATTAATTAAAATTTCTGGTCAAATTAATTAAAAATCCTTAGCCAGAAATTTAATTAATTTTAGCTCCTAGGTGAGGATAAAATTCTTCAAAGGCAAAATTCGTTGGTCCTTAAAAAATAAATTTTTAAAGGCCCCAAGTCAAGGGAATATTGAGAATTTTAAGAAATTTTGGACCCTTGGGCCTAGGTGGTTAAGTCAAAGTCAAAATTTTGGAGTAACTAACTCAAAAATGGTATTTTTGAGTTAATTAAAATGGATTTAAATCATAAATTCGTTTTTTCCCCAAATTTATAATTTTGATGGTCCAGATTAAAAGATGATCAAATCTTATCAATGGTCGAGATTATTTTGACATGGATCAACCGAACTAGCCGTTGGAGATTTTGTCCTATAAATTAAGAGGTCTTTGTCAGTCTTGAGTCATCCGATCTTAGAATCGTGCACTTGTCTTAGAAGCTCTTGTGAATTTTCTTTGATGAATAAAGCATAAAGATTTTGGGGTTACAAATTTTGATGTTCCTTCTCAGATCTATGTGGTGATTTGTCTCTAAATTCAGCTACTTAATTTGGCATTTTATGGTTAATGGCCTTCATGGATTAATTTGCATACAAGTATCTTGTGCAGTTTTCTGGATTCATAAGATAGCATTTTTTATTTAACAGAAAGACTAGTTATCTATTTTTCTGAAGGGTCTCATGTTATTTTCTTAAATCTCTATCAATCTAAAATTCAGATCTAAGTGTGCAGAGAAATATTTTTAAAGTTTTGAGCGTCTGGGGAAGTCTTCGGTTGGACCAGCCAACTCTCATATAACATAAATCTGAAAAGTTCATTATTTGTTAAACTCCAAATCTATCTTACGAAATTGGTGCTTTTGCAGGGTTTTCTAGGGCTTGTGCCTCTCTTTTAAAATTTAAATTTCCTAAAAAATTGTGCTGAAATGGGTTTAAATCTGGCTATGAGAGCCTCCCAAATTGTATATTAGCTTTGTAAATTTGTATGCAGTTTTGGTTTTGTTTGATTTTTCGCAAGTCTGCAGGGTGTTTTCTTCACGATTTCTTCGGATCTGGCCTCAAGATAGGGTCTGCTTCCAGATCTGGGCGTAATTTCAAAATCTCTAGTGCATCTTAAATCTGCACTCTGAAATCTGGGTTGTACAGGAAAATTTTATTGTCAAATCTGTTGGACGAAAGTTCGGTTCTTGGTTTTCTTTCAAATCTGCAAAAAACGCTTTCTGCCAGCCATCAATCTTACCCTTGCCCAGCTTCTCTGTCCTCAGCATTGCATCGACCTCCTTTTTCCTTTGCGTTAACCTTCATCTGCTCCTACGCATCCAGTGAAACACATCACCTCTGCCATCGTGCTGCTCCCTTGAGTTCTGCTTGTCGTCCTGCCTTCCTTTCTCCACGTTGCAGTTGTATCCCCCTTGTTGTCCAGCCTTGCCGTCCTCCATTCCTCTGCGTGCCATCCAAGCCTTTTCCTCACGTCGATCCCATTTGCTCCTACGCATCCTCGGTATCATCGCTTCAGCCTTCGTGCTCCTTCTCACCTGCAAACAAAGCAGACAAACGTACATATTAACAAATGAAATACAAGCATATGCATTAAACCCTTTGACTAAGATTCATTTTTAGATTTTCGTTTCAATTTTTTTGTATAGCGTAAGTTAGGTGTTAGGTTTTAATTTTTTTTATTTGAATTCGTTTAGTGTAGTTTTAGTTAGATTTTAAATTTTGTCGATTTTGTTTGTTTAGATTCTAATTTAGTTTAGACTTTAGATTTCATTAACGTTGCTTAGTCGATTTAGTTTTTATTAGATTTTAATTTAAATTTAGTTTAAATCTAACTCAGTTTTAGTTTTAATTTTATTTTTTAGATTAGCTTTAGAGTTTAATTTTAACTTTAGTTTTGTTTAGATTTTTAGATTTAGATTTTAATTCTAATTTTTCTTAGCTTAAAGTTCTAATTTAGATTTAGATTTTTTAATTTGTTTTAGATTTAAAAAATAATAAAAAAATATAAAAAATTTTAAATTTTAAAAAAAGTTTCTAAGTCCTATAGTCAAATGAGCCTAAAATTTTCTATCTGAAGTTTCACTGTGGAGCATTTCAATTTCTGGACTGGGTTATATTGAGACATCATAAAACTCGGAAATATTTCAAGCATCTGGTATTTATATTTAATGATCGTCTCATGATAAGCTTCGTTGATTGGTATCTTAATGAATGATTGTGGTATTTTTTACTGAATATCATTGTGGTCATCTATATTTTCATAGCAGCAATTTTACATCCATCACTGTACTTTAATTGCATAACAAGGTCTTCTTTAACTCCATAAGGCACTAGTTTTAATATATTGATCTGTGAAATCTCGTTTATTTTATCAAATATATGGTGTTTTAGCTGTGTCTCCTAGATTGGTTGATTTGCAACCAATTCTTGTCCTTCATTTCTGTTAGGGTCTACCTCCCTTAGCTTGCAAGAAGACAACTTAAAAAGAGTGATTGGGGATAAAGGTGTCAACCCTGATCTGAGCCATTGTCGCGGTGCCTAGACAATCTGTGCGACAACATGACACAACTCTTCAATCTGAGCTATGGCACCAGAGGTTTGCACACCTTCATTACAAATCCGTTGGGGGCCATTTCATGTGACACAACTCTTCAATCCGAGCTATGGCACCGGAGGTTTTCATACCTTCAATACAAATCCCTTCCCAAAGGAAGGAATGTGGTGACAAGGATGTCCGATTTCAAGGATCATCATGAAGGTGTATGTCAGGGTTGTGTTGAAGGAAAGCATACAAGAGGACCATTCCCCTCAAGTGTCACGAAGACATCTGATATTTTGTAATTGATACATTCTGATCTATCTGGTATGTTGTCCATAACATCCTTGGGAGGATGCTTATATTATATCACCTTTATAGATGACTTCTCCTGCAAGACTTGGATATATTTTTTGAAGAAGGACAAAGCATTCAAGTGGTTCTGTACCTTTAAGGCCTTGGTTGAAAATCAAACAGGAAAGAAGATCAAAATTTTGAGGACCGATAATGAAACCGAGTATGAGTCGAATGAATTCATTGACTATTGCAGGGAAGCTGGCATTAAGAGGGGGACCACCACTATGTATACTCCCGAACAAAATGGTGTTGTTGAAAGGAATAATAGAAACGTCTTGGAGGTTGCCCGTGCCATGCTTTATGACCAAGGTCTTATGAAGTTCCTATGGGGAGAAGCTGCCAACACAGCTGTGTATGTTCAAAATAGATGCCCACATTCTGCATTGGACTCCAAGACTCTCGAAGATGTCTTCTCTGGTAAGAAGCCCGACATCTCTCATTTTATAGTTTTTGGAGTCTCGTTTACTTTCATGTGCCGAAATAAAAGAGAAGCAAGTTGGATGCTTCTAGAAAGAAGGGAATGTTTGTGGGCTACAGTGAAACCTCAGAGGCATATAGAATTTATGTGTCTGGTCAAAGAGAAGTGGAGATATGCCATGATGTCACCTTTGACGAAGATGTTGCCCTCAAGAAGGTTAGAAATCTTCCTATCTCAAAGGAAGACAAAGAAGAAGAAGAAGTTGGAAGGCAGGAAGAACCGAAGGTTGAACTGATGCTCGATGTTGAAGGACCAATGGATCCTATAGATCCACCTTCTTCAAATAAAAGGAGACCCTCATGGCTCCAAGACACTCTCGAAGATGTTGAGGGACATATTGCTCCAAGGGGAACATTCCGTGAAAGTAAGAAGCCGAATAGGTACCAAGGGTACCTAGCAGCCATGAGTACTATTGTACAACCTGAGCATGGAACTTTTGAAAAAGTCGTAAAGCATCAAGTTTGGAAGGATGTTATGCATGAGGAATATGAATCGATCATGAAAAATGATGTCTGGGATGTGGTCCCTAGACCAAAGGACAAATTTGTTGTCACCTCCAAATGGCTCTATAAGATCAAGCATGGAGCTGATGAAAGTGTTGAAAAATTCAAGGCAAGATTTGTTGCCTGAGGCTTCTCTCAAAAGGAAGGCATAGATTATGATGAAATATTTGCACATGTTGCCCGCTACACCACCATCTAATCAATCATTGCCCTTGCTACAACACAAGGATGAAGTCTCCATCAGATGGATGTGAAGATTTCCTTCTTACATGGTTCAATCAAGGAAGAGGTCTATGTGGAACAACCTCTGGGGTTCGAAGTCCGAGATAGAGACACATATGTGTGTAGGTTGAAAAAATGCATCTATGGGTTGAAGCAAGCCCCCAGGGCTTGGTATGACAGGATCGATAGCTACTTAATGAAGTTGGGCTTTACTCGAAGTGATGCTGATCCAAACCTTTACTTTAAGGTTGATAATGACAAGACTCTCATTCTGGTTCTCTATGTGGACGATCTCTTTCTGACAGGTGTTGACCCTCTCATTCATCAATGTAAGAGGGAGCTAGCTTCCGAGTTCGAGATGAAGGACCTAGGATTGATGCACTATTTCCTAGGCTTGGAGGTCTGGCAAAAGCCAGGTGAGATTTTCCTTTCTCAAGTCTGTGACTACTCCGATGGAACTCAACTTTAAGAAGTTGTGTGGAAGTGCTGCTGGGCCAGAGTTGGGAAATCCCACTCAGTATCGTCAACTCGTGGGAACCTTGATGTTCTTAGTGAAATCTCGTCCGAACATATGTTTTGTAGTGAACACGTTGAGTCAATACATGGTCGAGCCTCATCACATTCACTGTATTGGTGCCAAGAATCTCTTGAGATATCTTCGGGGCAGAATCGACCATGGGTTGAGATACACTGTCGGGAGTATGAGGCTCCATGGATATACCGATGTCCATTGGGAAAGCAATGTGGTGGATCGTAAGAGCACATCTGGATGTTGCTTCACTTTAGGTTCTGCTTCGATATCTTGGATGAGCAGGAGGAAGAAATTGGCTGCTTTGAGCACCATCGAGGCTTAATACATTGCAGCAAGTATGGCCGATTGTGTAGTTGTTTGGTTGAGAAAGCTCTTCAGTGCACTGTTTGGACATGTGTTGGATACCACTGTTATCCTTTGTGATAACTAAAGTGGGATTCATCTTTATGAGAATCTCGTGTTCCACCACTGATCCAAGCATATTGATATTAGGTACCACTTTGTCCGAGACATGGTATAGCGAGGCGCCGTAAGGCTCCATCACATTGGGACTGATGACCAAGTAATAGATATTCTCACGAAGCCCCTGGGGAAGGTCGAATTCTTAACCTTCCATGAGAAGCTTGGTATCGTGGACAGACCCTATTCTGAGGGTCCCGCTTGAGTTGGACTATGAGCTCTAGGATCTCCAGGGGGCTTGGGGATAGCTTCTTGGAGCTATAAGCAACCACAGGGCGAAGTTCGCCTTACCTTGTTGGTGTGCTTCTTCCCCACCGTTATGATATTGAGTTGGTTTACCCTATCTTTGATTTATCCCCCACATGCATCCTACCCATGGAGTCTGGGACTCATGGGAAGTACCTCTCATTTGGCCAATGAGTTGGGAAATGAGGATAGAGACCAATAGCATGACCGATGGACGCATCGGGGATTGTCGTACTCTCTATGTCTAGGATGGGATGTGTCCAACAACTTGATCTGGGATCAAGTCTGGATGACGTTCTTACCTCTAAACTGACTTCGGGTCAGTATGTGACTCACTCTTGAGTCTGGTTGAGGTTTTTACCTCTAGACTGACTTTGGGTCAATAGAAAGTGATGTCTTTGTGACTTACTCTCGTTCATCTTATTTCTTCTATAGCATAGAAGAGCCAGCAAAGCAGTTACAGCAAGATGACATCAGATTGCATGATGATATATGATAGTACATGATGGTACTGGATGACAGGATTGCACAAGTGGACAGATGGAGTTCTCCCTAGTTGAGAAGGAGTGTTAATTTTTGGCAACTAGGTCCAAACTCCATGTTGCAATGCTCATATGATGGAGATGATATTTTTGTTGGATTCCTCTTTCGGAGAGGTGCAAGATCATCTTGTTTGGATGAGCAGATCTTATATTCTAAATATATTTTCCACAAGTGCAAATTGTCGAGGTCGGCCATAATTGTAATGTAGGCTCACAAGCCCCAAAAGATGTGTCACTCACCCCCAGTCATGGATATAAATTGGAGAGACATGATGCTCATTTCATCAACTCATCTCACACACCTCTCTCTCATCTGATTGGTTCATACAGCCTAAGAGTCTTCTCTCTCCTCCACACATGTGAAATCAGGAAGTTGGAAATTTTGGATTGTTTTTGGGGCTTTTTTCTGGAGCGTTGACTGTGGGTCAACTCTTGATGTTTCACTGCGTTTTGAGGTAGGAAATTTCAATCTCGAAAGGCCGCATTTGACGGCACAAAAACCGAGGTCAAACGTTGACCTTTGACCTAGCCTTTATTGCAACGTTGACAGCAGCGTTGACTGGTTTAAACGCAGATTTTGACTGTTGATTTGACAGTTTTGTAGACTGGTTTTTGGGGTGAGTTCGACTTTGAAGGAAGGTCGAGTATGACCATGTTTGACTGAACCTAATTGGAGATTGAAAGGGTTGGTTTGACCAGCAAAGTCTTTGCTGGATAGGGCATCCTGTTGACTATTGTAAAATACATTTTGATTTCTCTCTATCTTTGCTGAATAAGAAGAATTATACAAATTATTGTCTCTTGTCTTGGCTTGTCTTTTGTCGATTTATTTTA
The DNA here is from genome assembly GCA_034641835.2 of Pinus albicaulis. Taxonomy (NCBI): domain Eukaryota; kingdom Viridiplantae; phylum Streptophyta; class Pinopsida; order Pinales; family Pinaceae; genus Pinus; species Pinus albicaulis. The sequence goes on along the minus strand of CM076580.1, from coordinate 242,991,562 downwards.
TGTTCTATCAGCATTTACTTTCAATTATTATGTGAATGCTAATCTGAAATTGAATCGGGCTAATAAGAAGAAAGAGAAGTAAATTGCTCCAAGCATAGAACATACCATGGTTAACTAAAATTAACACAGAGATTGTGGCTTTGATGACTACAAGGTCACTGTGCTAACCACTAGGAGAAGTTGAATCTCTCAAGCTAGTTTTAAAAGGGTTTCCTGAAATCTCTATCAACCTAGCTTATGCTAGGAGGTAAATTTTGATGTAATGAACTAGTATGTTTGCGCAAGAGATTACGAGTGAGATTATCTTGAGTTAAGATTGTTTATGTTACTTAAGTACTTATTGAGAATTATCTTATAGCAAGAGTACTTTACGATGACGAGATGGCAATCTTAAACAAGATAAGTTGCTTAGAAACACAAGTGCAAGCTTCATCAAATTCCCACAAGATGCTTAACCAATTAAATCAACTTATCAACTTATCAATTAAAATGTCAGTCACATTTACCAAAGAAGTACAACAAGATTCAATGCTAAAGAGATATTAAGCTAGATTCAGAAGATGTCAATGCTCCCAAGAGACTTATCACCATATTGACTTATGATCTAAGTGCTATTAGTGAGTGAGATTATTAGATGTGAAGTATGAATTCTTATAGCACATAAACTCACAAGAGACACACAATGTTAGCCACTTTCATAATATAAATGCTAGGAACAAGTAACCACAAAATATAGGACTATGAAAACACTTAGGCACTTTATGTTCCAATGATCTTGTATGAGTAACAAGTGACTGTTATGACAGCAGTAAGTAAATGTTAATTCAACAATGCTTACGTTTGCCCAATATTACAAAGATTAACCCAACTACCAAACAACTTGACAAACTTTGAAAATATTCCATATCTGATATATTTATTTCAGCAGTAAATAAATGACAGATCAGCAAGCTAGCAATGCCTAAGACAATGCCCAAAAGGGCCAAAAATAGAAAAAATTCACTGAAACTGAAAATTTTAGTTTTTGACCTTATTTACAATGTTCCACCAAGACTCCGATGCACGGAGACACACAGGGGGGACATGTGGGAATGCCCTGAAATTTTAGGGAAATTTTAGGGGTGCAGGGAGTCGTCGGGGTATATATATATAATTCAAGTCCATGCCCAGTTGGCCCCACAATTATATCATGCACTTGACAGATGACCCAGGACCTGTATGATGATGTGGCATCACTTATACCATCATTCGAGCCCTTTGCAGAGGGTATACAAGCATCTTCAATCTGTTTGGAGACCCATGAGGACACTTGTTTGTCTTCACACCCATTGGGAGCACCACAAGTTTACTATTTGGAGAAAAAAGGGGCAACCCCTTGTCCACAACTTCTGGGAGTCTTATTTCACAACATGGCACTTATGGACTTCATTAGGCCACATCTAAGGCCCAACAACATGTGTTATCGATCATTTGACCTCTTGAGAGGCTTACTCTTTTGATTATGAGCTAGTTTGGTGGGTTTGCCACCAAAAGATAGTACTCTTGTACATTATTTTATTTTAGCGGCTCAATTAGGTCTCATTAGGCAAATCGAATTCATTTGGACATGTATGAATACAAGTGATGTGATTTAATTTTAGTATCATCACTTGGATTGGACTTGTATCTCTTTAGAGAACTTTGCTATCCTTCTTGGAGGAGGAATTTTTGGAGCATGGAATGAATTTTGATGTTTGGATCATTTTCTCTTGTCTTGAAGCTTCTTGATTGGTAAAATTTTGATGGTTGGATATCCTCTTATACATGTAAGTGCAATTTGATGCTATTCTTTCTTTCTATTTTTATCACATATATTGTCGTTGGGATTGCGCTATACTAGGGCTAATTTACTGCATCCATTTATGCAAAATTGTGGAAATTTTGTTTCTAGATAGTGATGCTTCATGAATGGGTCATGTATAATGAATGAATATTCCTAGAGATGCTTCAGCATTGAAATTCATCTTGATAAGCCATCTATTTTCCAAAACAAAGTATAAAGTCTTTGAAGTTGTTTTTGTTGTTGCCCTAATGCTAAGCGAAGTTGCCTTTGAGGCCTCCTTGACATAGAAAACCCAATATCCATGGTCATAATTACTCTTTACTCCAATCTCCCCAAAGGATTAGGCACTAGTCCACCATATAGTTATCACTTTAAACCTAATTTTCTTCTCCCATCTCTTCTTTTCTAGGGCTAGCCCATTAGCACTCCTAGGGCATCATTTATCTCGCAAACCGCCCACTCAAAAACTTCGATCTTTTGGTATCTTTTGCGTTGGGGTTTCTCCTAGGTGCCCTCCAATTTTGAAAAAAAAATGACAGTGGGATTGTGAAATACCTCAAGCCCTAGCCTCGAGATCAAGGTTTTCCCTTGGTTTCCTAGGCTAGGAACCTCATTGGCATCCTCACATTTCCTCACATTAAAAATTCATTCTTTGATCCCTTTCCCCTTCCGGATTAGGTGAAGCATATCATTGGTTGCTAAACCCTACCCCCTTGACCTAACCCCAGGTCCACTTGGTCTCGTGTGGTCCCATACACTATTAAGGATAATCCTTCAAAGATCACATGGAATCCAAGCCTTCATAAGACTTTTAGAGTTTAGGGACCTCCATTATAAGATACATACCCTAAACCTAAACCTTGAAATTCTCCTTGAGTCCTTCCTTGAGAGCCTTCAACCTTGCCTTGCAAAACATGCAATCTATACATTTGAGCCTCTCTTGTGAATAGGCTTTTGAGATCACCCCTCACCCTATCATTGATCCATTCATTTCGCAATCCTTATTATAACAAATCTCCTCCCATCGGTGAAAGTTCGTAAAGAGTAAGGAGCCATAGCCGAGGTGACAGTGGGCTATTACTCCATTGTTACCCTTGACCTGGTAGTAGCCCTTCAAGGATCCCCTTTTAGGACCCCTGCTAGTTTGAGCGGCAACATTTTGACGTCGGTGTCGGGGACATGAGACGTGTGTTTTGTTCCCCATACGACATATTGGCATATCATTATTAGCAACTCCATTGGAAGAACGAAGCCCTAGTTCTTCATTGAACTTCAAGGTCGATGCTTGTAGGGTGAAGCAAGCATTTTTCTAGGCATCTTTAAATTCACCCTGGCTGACTCCTACAGAATTTAAATGTATACCCGAAGTAGGGTGTCTTTCTTGGATGATTTTCCCGCTTTAGACATCCCTAGTGTCCCTGGGCACCCTAATCATGTCACAGGAAGGATGGTGCGTGGCGTGCCCATGCTTGATGGTGATCCACTCTCCGTAATTGACCATGTAGAAATATTTAATGCACATACTTCAAAAGAGAAAGTAGGTCACCAAGATGTCCTTATGCTAATGTTCATGAGATATCTCTGTGGTCATAACTCATGGTTGCATAATCCTTTGATCCTCGTCACTGTAGAAATTATACAAACATATGCATATCAATAGATTCAATCCGATCAAGCAATGTACTAAAGCTAGATACTCAATTCTTCTACAAATCAATTGCGGAAAATAAACACGATCGCCAGTCACAACAAGTAAAGAAAAAAGCCAATCAAAACCACAACACAAATGTTTTTCTTGAGGAAAGCTTGCTGCTCAAAACCCCTCGATCTATATTGTATATTCCACAAGGAACCATGAAACAATTACAATGCACTCTTCTCACAAGAGTCTCCTGCAATCTACCTATCGTCTCACACTGATCCAGACAAAATCGAGCCAACACTTTGCCAATTCTCAGCCTGTCTTCAGCCTGCCTTGCTCATGCATTTCCTGATGAATGCAATCCCTACTCTTTAGGAATTTCAGCCTTCCTCAATTGTGCAGAGTATCATGGGCATCCTGTGGTGTTTTAACTGCATCTAGGCAGTCTGCTAATATCACAACTGACAGTTATCTTCCCTTTAACATTTGTCTCAACTGGGTCTCCACTGGAATTGACATGCATGCAGCTATTAATAGTAAATCATCAGTTGCATGGCAGATCACTGATTGTGAATTAAATATGATTTAATTCACCTGATCTCTCACTAGTGCAACAAACAGTTTCAACTAGTTCAACTGACATTAACTCACCTAACTGAGTTAACTGATTACTCATGCATTAAACTCATGAACTTAATTGCAACTTGAACTCTAAAACACATAGAATCACTTTGCATGCCTCACCAATCACCCTCAACTCGAATTCCATGAGCTAACTGAGTTTATCACACTCAGTTAACTATTACAAGTGATCATGAGATAAGATTACATTTTATTGTCCAATTTAATTAAGGGATAATTATATTTGACACATATCCAATCTATTAAATAAATTGAATTTCACATTAATGTATCGCTAGGACACATCACTACACGACCTGTGGTCCCACGCTAGTGTAGGTGCTGTCATGTTGTTTCTGGATACCAATTTCACTGTTTCTTGTTGCAAACTTCAACACTCCCTCTCAACAAGAAAGGAATGTCCTTGCATGCGACATGCAACTCTTGCATGCAACACTTCTCTATTGTTTCTCGCACATGCAACTCTTGCATGCAACACTTCTCTAGTGTTTCTCACACATGCAACTTTTGCATGCAACACTTCTGAAACTGAATAGCCTCCAAACAACTGAATCAGTATAATGCAACTGTCATCAGAGTCTTCTGACTGCTAGTACCTACTGCACATGTCTACTGGATTCTCTGCGTTGTTGACATCTGCATCCATGCACTTTGCACTGCGGCCAACTCTGATCTGCGCTCCAATATCTGACACATGTCACTCTGATTTCTATCCTCCTGACATTTGACTGCATCAATGTAACTGATCCTGCTACTATTGTACTGTGGGCTCCTCATAGCCAAGTTCGATCCATGAGACGCACCATCTCAATGAACCCTGCCCAAATTTTTTCATGGGATTAATTTTGCACATCGCCCCACCTCACACCTGGAGGTATAGCTACATGTACTCACTCTGCCCATCTGGCTCGAAATTTCTTTGCTTGAGTGGTTTCTGCCACTCCATGATCCTCCACATGTGGTTGCTTCACATCTTGAGGTTCATTCTTTGGAACCAAGAGTTCCTCATCTGCATGCAAATCCAACTCCCTCTCAAGGGACAATCACATGGCTTTCTCACATTTCCCTGTGGTACATCCCTTGCATGTGTCTATCTTCACAAGAGTACCCTTTGGAAGCCCCATAGAAATCTGTTGCATGACCTTCAAAGCTCCATGCTGTAACTCACCCTCATCCCGACTCACCACTTTGTCTGCTTTACCCATCAATGCTGCACAGCCATCTACATCAAATTTATAGAGATTCTTCACACAAATCCCAACCTTCTTGGCTTGTCCTATTGCTTTGTGTCGAAGGAAAGCTTTTCCTTCATTGAAAACAACATCATAGCCTCTATCCTCCAAAATTGCGACTGAAACTAAATTTTTCTTCAAGCCTGGTACATGCATTACATCTTTTAATAAAAATTGTTTACCTGATTGTCTCTGGAAAGTAACTGTACCAATCCCGGTAGCGCTATACCTTCCATCGTCACCCATTTCAATATGCATCTGGAGGTCCTTCTCCTCCAAGCTACTAAAAAGTTCTTTGTTTCCCATCATGTGGAAAGATGCACCACTATCCAAGTGCCACCCTGATCCCATCGCACTTGACACCATGCATGCGATCAGCGAAAAGTTCAACTCAAATTGCGAGGCCAAAGCCTCACCAGCTGTAGATCCTGAAGCCTTCTTGTTCTTCTTCTTTTGTGGACAATTAGTGGCATAATGTCCATGCTCGTGACAGTGAAAACACTTCACTTTGGACATGTCGCGCTCCTTGCCTTCTTCGCCGGTGTTAGATTTGGAATAGGATTTCTTTCACTTCCCCTTCTTCGCCTTACCAACCAAGGCGCAATTTTCTTCATCATCTTCCTTAGATGAAGATCCATCTCTGGTATTCCACCTGAATTCTTCTTGCACCAAATCCAACCAAAGTCGCTCCCAATCTGGCAGCTTCTCCCTCTCATTGACAGAGTCCAGATAACTATGCCAACTCTTGGGAAGGTCTAGAAGAGCTAGGCTCACCAAGTCATCACCCGCGACAGTAATTCCGACGCTCCCAAGCTCATCCCAACATCAGACAAACTTTGTTAAATATATCGGAATAATGTCGCCTTTCTCCATTTTGATTTTCTTGAGCTTGTCCTTCAGTGCCAATTTTCTATGATCATTGTTGCTCTGAAACAAATATGTCAAAGCCTTCCACATTGCATATGGAATCGCTTTTCCATGGAGACTTGAGAAAATGTGGTCTTGTACTCCCTCCAATAAGATCCTCCTCGCCCTTGCAACCTTCTTTTGCTAAGCATCAAGATTTGCAGCATCTGCTGTAGAGGGTTTGGGAATGTCATTATCAATGAATTCTTTCAACCCATTGTCCTCCAGTACTGCCTCCATCATGTCTTTCCACGCAATATAATTGTAACTGCCCTCGAGTGCATACTCCAATCTCAAGCCATTGAAAGCCATTTCGATCTTGATTCGCCTGTCGCACCAAAAATACTTTTGCAAATTCGAATTCTATTCAGTTCTCCTCCACTATAGTGATTTCATGTGCTCTGATACCATGTAGAAATTACACAAACATATGTATATCAATAGATTCAACCCAATCAAGCAATGTACTAAAGCTAGATACTCAATCCTTCTACAAATCAATTGCAGAAAATAAACATGATCGCCAATCACAACAAGTAAAGAAAGAAGCCAATCAAAACCACAACACAGATGTTTTCCTGGGGAAAGCTTGCTGCTCAAAACTCCTCTATCTATATTGTATATTCCACAAGGAATCATGAAACAATTACAATGCACTCTTCTCACAAGAGTCTCCTACAATCTACCTATCGTCTTACACTGATCCAGACAAAATCGGGCCAACACTTTGCCAATTCTCAGCCTGTCTTCAGCCTGCCTTGCTCACGCAATTCCTGATGAATGCAATCCCTATTCTTTAGGAATTTCAGCCTTCCACAATTGCACAGAGTATCATGGGCATCCTGTGGTGTTTTAACTGCATCTGGGCAGTCTCCTAATATCACAACTAATAGTTAACTTCCCTTTAACCTTTGTCTCAACTGGGTCTCCACTGGAACTGACATGCATATAGCTATTAATAGTAAATCATCAGTTGCATGGCAGATCATTGATTGTGAATTAAATATGATTTAATTCACTCGATCTCTCACTAGTGCAACAAACAATTACAACTAGTTCAACTGACTTTAACTCACCTAACTGAGTTAACTGATTACTCATGCATTAAACTCATGCACTTCACTGTAACTTGAACTTTAAAACACATAGAATCACTCTGCATGCGTCACCAACCACCCTCAACTCGAATTCCATGAGCTAATTGAGTTTATCACACTCAGTTAACTATTGCAAGTGATCATGAGATAAGATTACATTTTATTGTCCAATTTAATTAAGGGATAATTAAACTTGACACATATCCAATTTATTAAATTAATTGAATTTCACACTAATGTATCGCTAAGACCCATCACTACACGACTTTTGGTCCCACACTAGTGTAGGTGTTGTCATCTTGTTTCTGGATGCCAATTTCACTGTTTCTTGTTGCAAACTTCAACACTCACTTAGAAGCTTCTCACTCATATTTACATTAATTCACTTTAATTATTTTAATATCCTAAGCATTAACTTAGGCTCCATTTAAAATAATTAATTATTTGAATAACATTTACTCCAAACGGAATTTCTCCAAACGATTTCTGGGTCTTGGAGATCTCATGTGATCTAGCCCCTCCACAAAATTTCAGAGCTAGAACACATCCGATGCTACCGAAAAATCAACAAGTCCTCGATGGTGTTTACCCCCCTGCCTCTGAAATTCCTTCTTCCGCGTCCTCTTCTGGACACTACTTCTTTAGGAGACAAAGTTTTCTTCCTCTCCCTGAAAGCTCTCTCGTTCTGCAATAATCTCTGCTAGAGAGTCGAAAGTAATGGACTTGACTTGCCCATTGTGTTGCAACAATTCAAGATAATGAGAAGATGTAGGGTAGAGGACTTTGACGAAGGTTGTAAGAGGAATTTCCATCTTGAATCCAATGGAATCTACATCATACATGATGTCTCTAATTTCAAAGGCTAGGGTTAGGGGATCGTCATATTTCAAGTCAAGGTTGAATAGTTTGACCATCAATTGGACAAACTCTAATGTCCCATAAGAATTTGTGATGGAAACTAAACGATGGCTCACCTCTTCACTTGCAGAAGCAGCAATCAAGGCATAGGCTATGTTGTGCTTGTTTTCCCAATGGCTAGCTCCTTATCTGATATGGACTTCGTAGGTGCATTGTCCTCCTCTCCTTCATAGATGCCTTAACAAAAGTCATTAAAAATGAGTGTGCTTGATCTTTTTGGATCATTCTCTAGAGTTCTCCTTACCAGTCGGCACCATGCCGATGATGGAGATAAGAGAATGCATCTTCACAATACCTCTTCCTTCCTTGTGATCTATGATTATTTTCTCAAAAAAAAATCTTGAATAAGCAAAGCAATATAGTCCAAAGCACCTGCAAGGATGCAATATGTCTGTTGGGGTTCCTGTGTTTTGGCCAGATTGGCAAGACCAAAAGACAAGACAACATCAAACCACTTTGGAATCCTAGGATCTAGCCCTCCTAATCCAGAGAGGGATCTCTCTATAAATATAAAGAATTATATATCTTTAAAGCTCAATTTGAGGTATTAGGCTAGGTATGAAGCACAAGGGTTTTCATTTGTTTGTTTGTTTGGTTGGAGATCATTAACTAAGAAGGCTATGGAAATGAAGAAAGAACTAAATAGGAGGATGTTTCAGCATGGGAAGATAGGTCAAAGAAGTGCCAATCCATTGGGCTATGGAGTCATGAAAGGGGATTACTTGCATAACAACGATCCAAGGGTTTCCATAGGGCAAGTCATCTATACCAAAGGATCTTTTCAGATAGACGGTGAGATGGAACATTAAGAGTGGATGAAAGAAAGAAAGACACCTAAGTGCAGCCTAAGATCAGGTAAGGACTTTAAACCAATCCTGCTTTTGACATACTTCAAAGGAGACTCTCAATAAAGACATAAAGGGTAGTTTAAGATCAAGTCAGATGTCATTTAAATCCAGGCCTGCTTTCAGCATACTCTTATGGGAGACAATCCAACAGTCCTCATAACCGCTTTCAGAAGGTAGAAAACATTAAAGATTGAACACAGAGCAAGGCCTAAGATCAGAGAAGGACTTTTAACCTTCAATGCTTTTGACACTAACTCAAAGGGATCTTAGAAAGGTCAAACTGTTGGAAAAGGAACCTAGTGAGACAGGGCTCACTCTAATCTCCCAGTTTCCCAATTCCTTCAGCTAAAACCCAACAAGAACATCTAAGAAACTAATCTCCAGATTCATACATCAGTAAGCATGGGCAGGCCAACTTCTATACTGGTTAAATCATGTGAATTTGTTCTTAGATATACAATCAGCAGAAAACATCAAAGATAAGAAGAGCAGGAAGCATTAGGGTATTTTACAGCAGTATATCCTAAGCTAGATTACTGATTTTTATCAGAGAATAATGGATAGTATGATAAAACATGAAAGGAGATAATTGCAGTAAGAAAAACATCACCAGTAATATAGACCAGGATCCTGTGGATCTGCTTGTTCAATTGATATGCAAACCAGTCACATACTTCGAGCCCAATGGCTCTTTACAATCCAAACTTCTCTTCCCAGCCTACTATATTACAAACTACTTAACTACTTCCCCCCAATAACAGTTCTAACAGCCAATAAAAATCCCTATCAACCAACAACCTTTACAGTGTATTTTCAATGGATATTTATAAGTGAATGAGGAGGAGGAGGAGTAGTTGTAAACTTAATTGATTCATTAGGACAGAGGGGAGGAAGTATTCGATGCCCACTCTGCATAATGGCTCTGCATTTAACATGTTTTGTACTCTTTAGGCTGGTCTAGAAGTCCTTGTCAGATTGTCAAATAATTTTAGGTATGTTCTTGGAAGGATTCTGACTGCTGGTACTCTGTATTGCCTTCTGAGGTAAGTAAGGTGGATAGAAGGTCTGCAGGTTTCCCATACTTACATAACTGTTGTTCTGACAGTTCTGAGGTCCCCTGTCAGTGTAATAATCATTCTAGTACTTGATGGAAGATGGAGGAAGTCATGTAGTTAGTCCTTTCTTGAGAAAAATGTTCTGCTGATATTAAAACCAAGATATGGCTTGTTTCATGTGTTTTAGGCCTCATTAAGCCTTTTAATCATCTTTATGGTCTTCATCTGTGTCCCTTGAGTCTGCAACCGTGGATTAGGCCTCTTAGCCTTCAAAATCATGCTTTTTAACCCTTTAAGCTTTCACTAATACACTTTTCTACTTCTGCTGACTGTTTCTGGTGCATGTGCAGGTTCTAATGGCGCAAGGGGTTTGAATGAGGGTTTTAACACTGATCCTTTAATAAAAACATGCTTTAAAAACCTTCTCAAGCATCTTCCTCTACTACTCCTGGCCCTGGAACTGATCTTCTGCGTTCTAAATAACCCTGTCTGTGACTATGAGACAGAGCGCATTCGCAGTCCTTTAAAACCTGTAAAACCAATAAACTCATTAAACAAGCCTGAGGGAGTGAGGGAAACTATTTCAGAGGCCCGTGGAGGATGGAGAGAAATGATGAAAAACAGTGGTAGCAGCGAAGAAACGGGTGAAAATCATGGCGGAAGGAAAAAAATGGGTTTGATGAAGGTTTAGCGTGAGGAGGATTTCCGACCGTTGGATTAGATCTAACAGCGATGATCAATGGTTGATATTGCGCGATGGGGCTTTTAGGAGGATGTATGTAGAAATGGGGGGATGGGGTGAAGTTATATCTGAGCCGTTGGATTGAATATTCGACGGCGGGGATCAATAACGGGATCATTGGGGGGCAATAGATAGAAGCGAAGGAAGGGATCAGATCAAGTCAGGGCTGTTGGATTTGAAGCATTCAACAGTGGAGATCGACCATTAAGTTTTTTCGGAAAATGGAAGAGGGCAGAAGACTCAAGGTTGTAATGCAATGTAGACCGTCCGATTAAAACAATCGACGGCCAAGATTTAAAACTAAAGGGTTAATGCCGCGGAGATAAGTGGTCAAGGTGGAAAACCATTGGTGGTTTTCACAAAAGTTTTGGGCGGTAAGTGGAATCGCCAAAAAAATGCGATACAACACACTGATTGACGCGTGTCCTTTCCAAAACTAGCGGTTTCGGAAAATTTTGGGGCATTAACGTTCAGCCACGGAAAAAATGCGAAACGCCATGTCGACCATCGGATCAGAGGACCCAGATCCAATGGTGCGGATCGCATGTGGCGGGGAGAGATGCACGTGGCGGAGGTGAAATCATCAGGATTAATGTGGACCGTAGATCTTCATGAGTGGACCGTCATGATTGGATGGAGCCGCAACGTTTGAAAGAGCAACGGAACATTATATGGTTGGCGGAAACAGATCCTGACCGTCGGATCTATAGATCCGACGGTTGAGATTGAAAGGTAGGGCGTAGGACTTTGGACAGAACAGAGGGGGTGTGGAAAGAAAACGCCCGATCGACCGTTGATTTCCAGAGATCAACGACTCTCGTTAACCAAACTCAAAACCGTCGAGGATGAACAAAACAAAGGGACAAAGCGTTTAATCAGGATTTTATTGGTCCTTTAGCGCTTGCTCACAGTGTTTAGGTTACATGGAGGGGGGCTAACAGAAGTAAGCCTCCGGGGGCTTAATCCCTTTAATGGAGCGGAAAGCATTTTTTCAAGTTTTTTCAAAGGGATTTTTGGCTTTTTAGCGCCCAGTTGCGAGCTAAGGGCCTATGAAGAAAGGGGCTAAGCTGTATAAGCCCTCAGGGGCTTATGCCTGATATAGCGTAAAATAGGGTATTTGAGGCCAAAAATAGTGCTTTTTAAAGCCAAATGGGGGGGTTCCGGTAGAGGGGAGAAGGGATTTTTACACCAAACAAGTGGAGGTATAAGGTTTAAACAGGGTTTTGGGGAGATTTAGAGGTTAATGAAGGGATGTTGGAGGACTTTTGTGAGGAGAATAGGGGTGAAAAATGAGGCTTTTGGGGGGGATGAAATAGGGCAGATGGAGGCTTTTTTTGAAGCTTTTTCTTTCACAAACACTGAGGCTTTTTGATGGACACGGCATTGAGGATTGCTTCAAAGGACAAAAAACACGTGAAGGCTTCAAGAGTGATAGGTTTTCAACGAAAATGTTCCTCTTGAAGACTTAGAAACCATTTAGCTACCTGTTTGCTATGCCAAAATTTTATAGGTGGCTAACAATGTCCACTGCACAAGGGAAAAGGAGCAATTCTAGAACAGGATTGTAGGTCAATCTCATTTAAAGGCAAGTATCATCAAGCTACCCTGGAAATTCGGATGCCCCTTTCGGCACTCGCTTCTCATTATCAAATTTTTGATATGATAAATTTTCTTTGCAACATCAACCACAAACATTGCCTTAAGATCAGATTCAATCTATCAATATTCTAATACCTCATCGCATAAATGACAAATAAGTTGCATTTGCATCCAACACTCGCACCAAAGGAATGTTCTCCATGGACACCAGGAAAGCTCGCCTAAAGAGAGTTGTTGGATAATATAAAGTGATTAATCAACCAAACTGACATGATTTCATGGCACGATTTCAGTAGGGTTTCGAACAGGCAAATTAAGGGCCCAGAGTGGTAACTCCACAACTCTATAGTAAACCAAACAACTCTCACGCACTCATTGACTCAAACAGTCGCCATTTATCATTTTCATGCACATAAATGGAAGCCAGGTCAAGTGCACAAATAAATCACAAAACCAAGCAAAGGAAGTAGAGAAAGACGAGAGAGATTCATGAAGACGTATGTGAAAACATATGCACAAAATACAAAGGAGTTTGAAACAGAAAACTAATAAAAAGGTTGAGTTGCACTAGCAGGTAGGTGAGGGTATGGAGGAAGGGGAGTTCTTGGAAGCTCGTGAGGAATTGGCTACTTTAGAGAAGAACTATGGAGACGTCAAAGCAAATTCTGCCGAGTGTGATGAGGATGATGCTTTGAACCAGCAATAATTAGGATGGAAACAAAGATCCACGATTTCAAACACAAGATAATGAACCAACTGCTACAGCTCGTGGAATGAATATGAAGGGACTATGCTTGTTCTTTGCCTCTTACACCTGCAATTTGAGAGATATGTTAGTTTTTGTAGCATCGGATTTGTTCTAGCCACGAAATTTGGTGGAGAGGCTAGAATACATGAGATCTCCAAAACCCATAAATTGTTTCTGGAAATTCCACTTAGAAGTGTCTCAATTAGATTATTAACCATTTTTTAAATATTTCCTAAATCTAAACTTAGGAAATATGGTTAATTAATCAGTATTAATTGAGATAAGGTGAGAATCATCTAGAAAATCAAATGGATCGATCCAGAGATTATGTTAGCCATTGATTAAATTTTAATCTTGGTCGTTGGTGCTCTAATAGTGGATTATAAGAGGAGATCGATGTAGTGATGGAGAAGACACTTGAGAGTTCGATTTCCTTGGCAGATCGATTTCCAAAGCAGCAACAGTCAGTTGTCACAGAGAGCTAGTGATCGAAGCAGTGAGAGAGGGGCAGAGATAGTGATGCTGGAGGAAGATTTCCAGATCCAGTGAGTGCATTTGCAGAGAGGCAGAAGAACCACGGAGAGGCTAACACAGGGACTGCACAGTAGCTTCTAGAGGCAATTTGATTTGCATATTCGGGAAGTCGTGTAAGTGTCCCAGTGGCAGAAGAATTTACAGAGGTCGGGAGAAGCGTTTCCAGAGTTAGTGGCAAGCAAAAGAGGTAGATCAATTTGAGATCTAGGCCGTATATATTAGAGCCTGCGTAGAGACGACACAGAGTGTGACGCAGTGCAATTCGTAGAGCGTTTCAAAGGTCAGCGTTCAAAGCCAGATTTGCCTGTGGGGTGAGAAAAATTCCTCACTAGATTTTTGCCAGTATTTTTCTCTGTCGGATTGCCAAATTCAGCATCCAGATTATTGTACTTAGAACTTCTCAAACTACTTAATAATAAAACCCTCAGCTACTGCACTGGATTTCCCGCATTGGGTTTTTCGGGGAACATTTGTCCAAAAATAATTGTCAAATTTTATGTGTGTGTGCTAGCATATCTCAGTTTCCAACGCTATTTTATTTCTGCAGTTTTATTTGTGAAGGTTGTAGTGTGCTTATTTCGATGTTGTCGTAGCAATAAATTGAATAATTAATTTATCAGTTAGAAGAAATAATACCAGTTGCCCCCGGATGCGGGTGACAAAACTGGCACAAACAACAATCATTTCTCACACACCCCGGAGGACAGAGATCTTCTACGCAGAGCCTCACCTGCTGCGGATCCTCAAATCATTAGCCATCCACATGAGACAAACAAGATAAGGTATGATGATGAGACATTGGTTTCAGCGTCACCCTCTCAAGGGTACCCCCCTGCAACTATCACCATAAATGATTATCATGATTGATTTGTATAACCATCACCCTTCCCTCGAGCCTGCTCAAGAAATTGGTCATGGCACACAGTTGCGTGCAAGGCATACTCATTGACATCCCCCTCGCATGTGTCCAAGACCCTTCAAAAGGATGAGCCCTCAGCCCCGAGCACCTCACAGTAATTTCCCTCTGCCTTTCCTTTGGACTTTGCTTTGGCACATCCCCGATTCCAGACGGTCGCGCAGCCCCCTTCTCAGCGCTGCATTGCGCAGTCCCCTCTAGGCTGTGACTTCCCAATCTGCGCAACCCTTCCCTGGCCCTTCCGCACCCCCCCCCCGGTCCTCGACATTGTTTGTCCCCCTATTGCGTACCCTGCCCTTGAACCCTCTCCCCTGCCTCATTGTGCAATGGCCTCCAGATTACGCCAGAGAACCATTAGAGTTGGTCAGAGAGGTGCTCTCCCTGGTCGTTATCACTGCGGAGAGGACAACCGCTTGGAGTCGATGGAAGGCTCCTCCTCCAGCAGTTTTGCGAGACAGAGCCCCGATCCCGAGCAGGAGGAAGAAGCTCCAGTGCAAGCTGTGCAGAGAGGTAGGAGCGGGCTGCGGAAGTCCACCATTGCACACTAGTCACACCCCCTGCCTCACAAGACTGATCCGATGCCGGTTCAGGTGGAGGAAGACGATGAATCAGATGTCTGGGTGATGGACTCTGAAGGCAACTAGATGCGTGTCCCTGACGCCGAGGATCCGGAGTCTCCCATCCTCTGCGCACCTGTCCCCAAACCTAGGCTTCCAGTGGCAAACTCTAAGGAAGCGGTTGCGCAGGCGCCTGCTTTCCCCATTGAGGAGGAGGTCCCCGACAGTGATGATGAAGATGAAGATTGAGGCTTGCGCAACTGCACAGCTCTTCCATGTTTTTTGTCAAGCATGCCACCATCAGTGTTTTTTTGTTTCTGCGTATTTTGTACCATCTAGATACATCAGCGCTACTGCGCATATTGTACTTTTCTATCTCAAGTTTTGTCCGGGCTAGTTTCCTCCTCTGAGGCAGCCCCAAAACTAAGCAACTAGGGTTGGGATTGGTTAAGCGTGGCTTGCCAACCCCGCCTGTAGCATATGTAATGTTTCTTTTATCGAATTAATAGAATAGCCAAACTTACCAAAAAAAAAAATAATACTAGTTGCTGCAACAGGATTTCAATAGTGAAATTTTCACATGGTATCAGAGCATGACTGATCAGCTGGGGAGCTCAGAAGCGAAAGAAGGAATTTCGTTGTCCAGTAAGAGCAACAGACTGAAATTCCCAAGGGCAGCGCAGACCATTGCCAAAGGGTCGAGTAGCTTGAGGAAGTTTGATTTTCTAAGCATAGAGGCAGAAAAAATCGATTTTCCAAATTGAGTGATTCCAGAGGCAGAGGGAGCAGCTCAAATTTTTTCGTTGGGCAGATTTATGGTTGGACGCAACTGGTTTTGCAGCAGTTTGCTAGAGCAAAGCCAGCATCGGGTGGAAGAGAGAAAAGCACACACAGCAGAGGGAAAATTTTCCTCAAGGAACTTTGAGTCTCAAAAATTCGAATTTCCAGGTAGATTAGCAGTAGCAGCTAGCAGATCTACACATTCCAGGAGGGAATGCAAGTAGCAGAGTAGCAGCCAAGCAAAGGGAATGAGGGAGATTTTGATACTATTGAGATGGCCTCTGCAGGGCTTCGAGATCAGGATAGGTTGGACAGATCATCTGACTGCGTCATCTGGAAGGCTAGGATGTCCTTCCTTCTGGATGAATATGGCCTAAAAGCCTACATTGATAATGTATTTCCAGTTCCTCAGGATATGGATCAGCTAAAGGAATATAGAAAGGAGATGGCGCGGCTGAGCGGTTCATCTTAGATGGCCAAAGAGATGTGGGATGCTCTCTCCACGTTATACCAAGGAACTTCCGAGCAACGGAAGATGTTCCTAGAAGAGAAGTTGAGATGCATCCGAATGCAGAAGGAGGAAGGCATAGATCCCTTCCTTACCAGGATTCAACAAGTCCGACCAGCTATCAATTGTTGGGGCAACGCCTCAAACCACGGAGCTAGTCTAATTGGCACTTAACAGTGTCTCAGAGGATTGGCAGGTCTTTTTCCAAAGCATATTGGGCAGAGATAGGTTACCAGAGTGGGGCAGGATGTGGGCCAATTTGCAGTAGGAGGAATTAAGGCAAGCTCTGTTAAAGAGCACCATCAGTGGCAGCAGCAGCAGCGGATCGAAGATGGTGAAAGAGGAGGAGAATGTGGCCCTTGCATCTAAGGGTCCCAGTCAAGGGCAGGGGGAGCAGAGAAAGAAGGACCAGTGAAAGGTCAAGTGCATCAAGTGTGGTGAGCTTGGTCACTACAGTACCCAGTGTCCTCTCAGAAAGAAGGACAAGGAGGAGAAGCAGGACCAACAGGCAGCTTCATGAGAGATCGACAGGTTGTCCTCCAGATTGGAGGAAGACTTTGCAATGATTGCCTATATACCTCCAGGAGTGAGGTGGGATGATTTGGACTTGTAGCCCCAGAGAGCTACAGAGATGGGCAGGGTCCTTGAGGTGTCCACCTCATGGATCAGTACTTGGCTACGAGGGCCCAAAATATTCAATAGCAGGATGCATCAGTGGCAATGGATGCAGTCAAATACTAGAGTGACAGTTGTAGAGACTAGTAGCAATCAGATGTTAGGGAGCGTAATGCAGAGTTGGCAGCAATGCAAGTGGCACAGTGCAGAGTCCTCAGTGACAGTGCAGTAGCTAATAGCAGTCAGACACTCGGGAGACAGATGCATCATACTGATCACAGATGATTCAGTATTTTGGATGTTTTTCAGTTGCAGTAGCAACAGCAACAGAGTTGCAGTGCAGATGTCATGTTGGGAGCAGTACAGCAGAGTCATCATCAGCACAGATGCAGTGTATATTAGAATTACGCAATAGTTGGTGGGCAGCAGCAGCCAGACATCAACAACTTGACTAGAAATGATGCAGAGATAAGGTGTTGCTACAGGGTGTGCAACACTAGAAAACATTCTTCGCTAAGAGGAAGTGTTAGTTCTTGTAGCATCGGATGTGTTCTAGCCACGAAATTTGATGGAAAGGAAAGAATACATAAGATCTCTGAAACCCAGAAATCGTTTCCGGAAATTCCACCTAGAAGTGTCTCAATTAGGTTGTTAATCCTTTTTTTAATATTTCCTAAATCTAAACTTAGGGAAAATGGTTAATTAATCAGTATTAACTGAGATAAGGTGAGAATCATTTAGAAACTCACATGGATTGATCCAGATATGATCATAACCATTGATTAAGTTTTAATTTTGGTCGTTGGTGCTCCAACAGTGGATTATAAGAGGAGATCAATGTGGTGATGGGGAAGACACTTGAGCAGTTCGATTTCCTTGGCAGGTTGATTTCCAAAGTAGCAACAGTCAGTTGCCGAAGAGAGCTAGAGATTGAAGCAGTGAGAGAGGGGCAGAGACAGTGAGGTTGGAGGAAGATTTCCAGATCCGACAAGTGCATCTGCAAGCAGAAGAACCACAGAGAGGTTGACGCAGGGACTGCGCAATGGCTTCTATAGGCAATTTGATTTGCAGATTTAGGAAGTCGTTTCAGTGTTCCGGTGGCAGAAGAATTTTGCAGAGGTCAGGAGAAGTGTTTCTAGAGTTAGTGGCAAGCAGAAGAGGTAGATCAATTTGAGATCCGGGCCGCATGGATTACAACCTGCGCAGAGCCCATGTAGAGGGTGACGCAGGGAAATTTATAGAGGGTTTCAAAGGCCAGTCTTTAGAGCCGGATTTGCCTGTAGGGTGAGGAAAATTCCTCGCTAGATTTTTGCTAGTATTTTTCTCCATTGGAATGCCAGATTTGGCATCCAGATTAGAATTTATCACTGCTGCTTAATAATAAAGCACTTAGTTGTTGCACGGGTTTTCCCGCATTGGGTTTTTCTGGGGACATTTGTCCAAAAATAATTGTCATATTTTGTGTGTGTGTTATATAGCATTTCTCAGTTTCCAGCATTATTCTATTTACGCAGTTTTATTTGTGATGGTTGCAGCGTGTTTATTTCGATGTTGTCGTAGCAATAAACTGAATAATTAACTTATCAGTTAAAAGAAATAAGACCAGTTGCCGCAATAGGATTTCAGTAGTGAAATTTTCACAAGATAGAGGGCCAGCAACATTTCTGAGCAGATGATAGAAGGGAGTTATAGTGGGACAGATGAGCAGAAATCCTGAACTCTGACACCATGTCAGACCAGAGTGGAGAACTCCCAAATTGTAAATTCCATTAATGAGCGATCAAAATAATATAAGAAATAACCCTGCATTTCATTAGCCAAGGGTCAGTTCATCTTGCTAATTTATTTATGTATAATTTTATTTTAGGACAAAAATCCCAAAGGATTATGTCCAGCATTCACTTTTGATTTTAGTATTGCTTTCACACAAATTCAACGATCTATTATGCGAGAAAATTCAATTAAATGAAATTCAATTCTATAGGACATTCAATTTTATTGATATTCAATCTGTTTTACAAATGTGTGCTTGAGCTCAAATTCCTCTACTCTACTAAAAATTAAATAAGCTTTCTAAAGACAACGAAAATAATGGACTTCAGAAACTAACAAGACAAATAATAGATCCCCCTGGAAGGTGGCACGGTGTGTCAGTAAACTGTCCATTTGATGACAGAAACACCTAATTGATAAAATTCCATTAGAGGATAACCACAGCGAAGGTGATTGAAAGGTTAACAATAAGAAAATCTGGGAACCTTAGCATAGAGTGAAAAAGTGTTAATGTGCTAAAATGACAACATGTTTTTAACCTGCTTCTTTGGTATAATAATGGATAAAGCATGCAACCAATGTGCCCAGGATCTTTCCAACTGTTTAAGTTATTGACAAAAGTCGATCAATATATTTTAAGAAATGTTTACATGCTATGATTGCTATAAGAAAAACAATAAAATATGATATTCAATTATTTTAGTATTAATCACAGCTAGCCATACAAATTTTCTTTGCCCATGCTCACATTTTGTATTTACTATTTACATGAAGGTGGGGCTAGCAGTTGAACCACCATTATTCACATGCAGGTGGTCTTCCCTTTTACTATAGAGTAATCCTTTTCAAAATTTGAAGATTTCCTTGCTATATATCCGTGCAGGCTTGTAACTTGAATCCATGCATGTCCCAAAAGATTTGGGACTTATATCAATATTTGTAAAATTAAGATATCCATTTGTCTCTATGTAAGATAAAACCTTTATCTTAACATCAACTTAGAGAGGAAGTTATGAGTTTACACCCTATAATGACAAACCAAAAGAGGAAAATGGCACCAAGGAAAACTAATGAAAACATCAAACATGCAATTCAATAAAGTTGGCATTATATTAATTACAAAAACAACAAATAAAAATATTTTTCATATTCTTATCAATGATCAAAAAGACATGATATAAACACATACCGGTTCAACCTTCTTTAGAACTGATTTCCCAATGTTCATATCATAGTCATAAATGGATGGAGGTGTATGCAATGAACCATACTCGTATCTCAGTATATGAGAATTGAACTGTGATTCCACTGGTGATACTGAATAGATGGGATCAATAAATTGAATAGTCTGACCACTTGAAAGGCTTTTAATAGATTCTCCTGCAGGTGGCAGGTGATAGATAGTTACTTTAACCAAACCATTTTCGCGCTCATACACAACAAGATAATCCTTGAATACCTGCAACTCCTGCAATTTTATACTGTGGAAATAGCAAAGATTTATCAGTACTTTTGTCTTTCATAATTAAATTAATGCATCTTAATTTTTATCATATACTAAATTACATCCAATTTTCCTTTTAGTAGAACAATGGCCATTTCTTTTGAAAGTAGGCCCCCAGAAAATAAAAGTAAAAATGCTCATGTGGAAAACCAGTTTATACAACAGCAATATCTTTTCAG
Source organism: Pinus albicaulis (assembly GCA_034641835.2). NCBI lineage: Eukaryota > Viridiplantae > Streptophyta > Pinopsida > Pinales > Pinaceae > Pinus > Pinus albicaulis. Next base: position 242,970,945 of record CM076580.1, on the reverse strand, counting down.
CCTAACAAACAATATAGGCATTAGAACATATTTCAGTTTCCTATTTAACCCTTCCATATATGACATGTGGTAGTCATAAAAAGATTTTGTGAGTGCTTTAATCTAGAAGTGAGTATGTAGTTCAGAATTTTCACCATTAACTAAATTGCATCCCAATAAGCATAACAACACATAAAAAAACAATTTGCAAAACACCATCGTTGTTCAGCTTACATCTATATCCTTTACAGCAATAAAAGTTTTATTTGTGTTGTTTCATGAATTAGAGAGGTATATTGTCTATAGTATATACTGCAACAATACAATGTTATGCAATGAAATAATGAATGACAAAAGGAAACACAATAGCTAGAGTAGAAAATAAATCATTCGAATCTCTTATTTTACCTCGGAATGTTTACTAAAAGTTAGAATAACATCAATATCATACCATGGCATGGACATACAATGGTTCAACAACTTTGTGGAGGCTGTCCATCCTGTCTTGATAGGTATAAAATAAGAAACAACTACAGCCTTGATACATAGAATGCATATGTAAACTCTTATTCCAGCAAAGTATATAAAATTCAGCAACTGCTTCAATGTGAAGGAGTTATGTATTGCCCCAAATCCAGGCTAGCTTTTAATCCAAATATTCTCTAACTAATAACTCCAACCAAACCATCATTCTATCCATAGTGTCTTTGGATTTGTATTGGATTTTGATAAGCTGCAAAAAATTGCACAACTTGAAACTCTGACTCCCTCTTAGGTACTGTTACCACCCAATTTAGCAGTCTCGACAAAGTCCTGGGAGGCACTAAGGTGGTACCTGTTGAAAAAGTGTAACTAGATTCGGTCTTCATAATGACTAGAAATTATGAATTTATGTAATGAAGAAGACAAAGATAATAAAATGTATTTTGTATATACTTGCTTCATGGGTTTCATGAGCAAGAAGTTTTATTATAGGTCAAAGACTTCTTCTTGATGTCGTTTAGGGATTTGTCATCTTGTCATAAATGTATAAAATAGAGTAATGTACGTGAAGTCATATGACACTTGTGTAAAGGACAATTTATTAATGTAAATATATGTTCCAAGACCTTGTCACTTTGCTCCACGAAATCAGCTCAAAGCATGTTGGAGATATCCCTTGAACAAGTCAGCTTACCCTCAAGATGATCATGTTGGCCTAGAAACAGTGGAACAGTCCCTATATAAAGGATGGACTGCAACCTCATTAGCACAACAAGGTTTCGAACAAGTCTGAGATATTAGAGCGAGGAAAAGGTATGTGTTTAGTGCGAAGGAGAGCAACGGTTCAACGAAGGAAGGAGACAGTTCAGTAAAAAAGAAAGGCTCGTATATATATCTCTGTTTTGGGTCTAAGAATCTCGGTCAAAGTCTGAAGTATATCCGAAATGTAGAAATTTGACAACCCAACCACGGTTTTCAGTTTCTCCTTATTTCTCCCATAAAGTTAAATGTCCATTCTCATAGCCATACATTCAACAAGCTGGAAAAATAAATATTTTATGAAAACACAAATTCTGGAAATTTCACAATGCTGAAATGCAAAAATAAAAACTCAGAAAAATAAATCAGCCACACAGAATTTTCACACGCTGATTTTTGGTCAACATGACCCTGGAAAAACCCCCTACAACTCTTTAGAAAACGCAGTTCGAAAGCTCTCTTTATTTCTGACTATGCTTTTACAATGAGACAAAATTTACAGCAAAAATTCCAGCAACTTAATAAATGTATTGATCTCGATTTCGGTGCTTATACCCTACCTTGGAAAACGTGTCTTACAGAAAACAATCAAAACAGAAATTTTACAGCATTAAATGCTGAACTGCCACCCTCGAAATGTGTGCCCAGATTTCAGCAGTACGGCCGTATGGTTGTATGGAAAGTACAGTGGTACCTCCTCGATTCATGTCCCTGAAAACAGCCTCGAAAACAACGTTGTCTTGCTATACGGATTTCCTAGAAATCTGTGCCAGAAAAACAACAAACTCCTCCTTGGTTTTCGATCCCAAAATCTGCCTTGGCATGCGTGCTAAATCTGCTATACGAAATCACTCTTTTTTGTGCCTCCTTCCTCGAAAAGTGTGCCAACCTCCTGCTGTACAGATTTCTGCCTTGGGAAATGTGTCTCTAAGATGTTGTACGGATTTGCTGAAATTTCCTTGTTGTTGCCTTCCTTTTCCTCACTGCTCAGAAAATCTCCTTAGCTTTTTCTTCTTCTCTCTCAATCTGCTCATGAAAGAAAGAATGACCTTTTCCCTCCTTTTCCTCCTTTAACCTAACCCTAAGTGACTTTTGGGGAATCCCTAAATCCAATGGTTGAGATAGCTTTAGATCTAAGGCTGAGATTATATGTTCATTTAAATCTCACTTTCTATTTTTTAATTCACCCACTTTAATAAAGACCCACTTAGTCATTTATTTCCAAAGTCACTTTTCACTTTCTAATTTCACATTGACTTTATTAAAGTCACTTTAAAATTAGACTTTAGTAACTTTATCACTTAAAGTCAATTTTAAATTAGATTTGACTTTATAACTTTATAAAGTCACTTTAGGAGAAAAATTAAATTCTTATGGACACTTTTCCCTAGGCCAAAGATCAAAGCCTTAGGGAACCACTTGTCCTTCGGTAACCAAATTTCAACACTCCCTCTTACCGAGGAAGGTGTTCCTCACCACACCCATCTTGTCTCTGAAGTAGACATCCTTGCCCCGTGATAAGGCTTTAGTAAGAATATCTGCAACCTGCTCATCAGTGGGAATATACTCAAGCTTCACAGCTCCCTTCTGAACATAGTCTCTGATGAAATGATATTTGATCCCGATATGCTTTGACCTGTCATGAAATACTGGATTTTCCGTGAGTTTAATGCAACTCTGATTATCACAGTATATCATTGAAGGTCTCAACAGCTGACCAAATAAGCCAAACAACATCTTGTGAAGCCAGATGGCCTCACAACTAGCAAGACTGGCTGCCATATACTCTGCTTCTGTTGAACTCAATGCTACTGACTGTTGCTTTCGACTAAACCACAACACCACCGCTGAACCCAATACAAAACAGCACCCTGAAGTGCTCTTCCTATCAGAAGCACAACCTGCCCAATCTGAATCAGTGTAACCTGCCAATCTCACTCCATCTCCCTGCCTATAATCCAAACCATAATCCACTGTCCCCTGCAAGTACTGCAAAATGTGTTTTGCAGCGACCCAGTGCACCCTCCTGGGCTCACACATGAACTGGCTCACTGTGTTGACTGCAAAAAATATATCTGGTCCAGTGTTGACCAAATACATCAAGGAACCAATCAGCTGTCTATACAAAGTGGGATCCACCAACTCGGAATTTGAAGCGTGAAGCTTCTTCCAGTTGGTGATCATCAGTGTCGACATGGGTCTACAATCCTCCATGTGGAATTTGCCAAGGATGTCCACAATATATTTCCCCTACCCCAGGAAGAAATGCCCCTCCTCCTGCCACACCTCCAAACCCAAAAAGTAATGCATCAAGCCAATGTCCTTCATCTCAAACTCCGACGCAACATCTCTCTTGCAGCTCTCTATGAGTCTCTCTACACCTGTAATGACCAAGTCATCCACATAGAGCACCAGAATGAGAGGTTCCTCACCTATCACAATAAAGTAAAGGTTCGGATCTGCATCACTCTTTGTGAAACCCATGTCCTGCAAGTATGTATCTATCCTGGAGTACCAAGCTTTGGGAGCTTGCTTCAGGCCATAAAGGGCCTTCTTCAATCTGCACACATGGGACTCCTTCCCATGCACCTCAAAGCCCTGTGGTTGCTCAATGTACACCTCCTCTTGTATGAAGCCATTGAGAAATGCGGTCTTCACATCCATCTGGTGGGTCTTCCAACCCATCTCTGCTGCTATCGCTATAATGGAGCGGATCGAAGTATATCGAGCCACGGGAGCGAAGGTCTCCTCAAAATCAACTCCCTCTACCTGGAAGAACCCTCTAGCCACAAACCTCGCTTTGAATTTCTCAATGTTGCCATCAAGTATGTCCTGAAAGCCATGGAAAACCACGGATTCACCCTCAATTTGCGCACAACCTCTCAAACATCATTCTTCATGATAAGAAAGAATACTCCTCTGCATGGCTTCTCTCTCCAAACCATAGTTATCAAAACCGGCAGTTTGAACCGGTAGCCGGGTCTGGCAGCGTCATCCCCTCCTCGGTGGAGACAGCTAACGCTGAAAGCGGGTTTAGAGGAGGGCTTCACCAATTTCAGGCGGTTAACTGGACCTAACCGGACATAAACCAGCTGAGGCAGAGGTTCCCCTTTTTTCTCAGATCTTTACCCTATGCCATTAAATGATAATATGACTGTATTTTCCAGCATGTTGTTAATGCAATGTATATTCATGGTTTATGCTAATTTTTGAGTAAATATTGTATAAGAGTTCTTGGATTGAAGTCTTCTTACATATTCTTGTCTCTGTATGTTTATATTCGAAACAAATAGAAGAAAATTACACCTACAGCAGTGTGCTAACAAATTGTATGCCAGAAACTCTCACTGAAGACTTCATTAAAACTCAGTCATTAGTTGGAAAATTTAAGGTATTCCCAGGGGTGGTATCTTACCCAAGTTGCATGTGCCTCGATTTGGGTAATTTTGTTAATGTGGTGTGCTTTTTCCTTTACAGGGCGGCGGGCCTGCATCTCATACCCAAGTGGATCGCTTTCCACTTGAGAAGCTTCCTCCTTACACTGATGTGGCTTTTCTCTCATAGCTAGACCCTATTTAATTTAAACATCAAATTGGATTCTGATGCATCTATTATTTCTCTCTTCTTGTGCTTGATACTGGGCTGTAATAGCATGACAACTACATTTTGATATATTCACCTTTGCATGATAAATAAATGAGCAAACTTTGCATATTTTGTCTCTATTGGCTTGGAATCATGGTTGCAAATCTTAAAAATAGTTTTTTTTATTAAAAAATAATTATTTAATGTATTTTTTTTAAAACCGGTTCATTGAGATCTGACCGCTACCGGTTAGACTGGTTCCAGTTCGAAACCCGGTTCATTAGGTCCACCGGTCCGGTCACCGGTTCCAGTTTTAATAGCTATGCTCCAGACCTGCTGGCTAGCTGCCTCCTCATAGCTAGAAGGCTCAGAGTCAATGATGTTGGCAACCATTGCCATATAGCTACAGAACCTCTCAGGTTGTCTGCTCTCTCTGACCGACCTCTTTGGCCCAGCAACAGATGTGGCCTCTCTCAAGGTATCCTGAAGACGCCTCTTCCTTGAGCACACTTCTCCCACTGGAGAATGAAACTCCTCCTCCTCATTATCAGGAACCTGAACTCCTGACTGTCTGTGTGTTGTCCTCCTGCCTGAACCTGAACCTGTAGACGCTGAAGTACCGAGTGAACTGTCCATCAGTGGACTCCCTAATGAACTGCTCTACAGACTGCTCTGCATGCTGCCCGAAGTACCACCCCTCTGACTCTGCAAGCCACTGCTCACTGATGGACCTGACACCGTAATCGATGTACCTCCAGATCCTCCTGATCCCTGCCCACTGGATCCTTGTACTTGACTCAGCTGCTCCCAAGGATCTGGCCGATCCAGATACTCTATCTCCCGTGATCTCCTGAAAGCCCGGTCCTCCTCAAACTTCACATCTCGCATGACAACAACTCTCCTCTGTGCAGGAATATAAATCCAAAAGGCTTTCAAGGTCTCACTGTAGCCCACAAAGACACCCTTCTCTGCGGTGGGCTCTAGCTTGGTCCTCTTCTCCTTGGGTACGTAGGAGTATGCAATACACCCAAAGATACGAAGATGACCAACATCAGGCTTCTTCCCAGAAAAAGCCTCCTCCGGAGTCACATGCCCCAAGGCACGATGCGGACTCCTGTTCTGCAAATACACAACAGTGTTGCAGGCCTCTGCCCACAAAAACAATGGTAACCCCTGATCATGTAACATGGCTTTGGCAGCCCCAACGATGGATCTGTTCTTCCTCTCCACAACCCCGTTCTGTTGGGGGTTCTAAGGAACTGTGAACTCCCTCCTAATGCCTGCGTTCGCACAATACTCAACAAACTCACCAAGGGTGTACTCTCCTCCATTGTCCGACCTCAGAGACTTGATCTTCCGACCTGTCTGAGTCTCCACAAGAGCTCTGAACTCCTGAAAATGCTTGAAGACCTCACTCTTGGTCTTCAAGAAATAAATCCAGGTCCTCCTAGAGTGATCATCAATGAATAAAACATAATACTCCTATCCACTCAAGGAAACATGAGACATCTGACCGCTCACATCGAAATGAATCAAATCAAGTATCCCAGTGGATCTATTGTCACTACTGGGAAAAGGGGATTTGGAAAACTTGCCCATAGCACATCCTCTGCATGTATCAAAGTGCTCAGTACTGAAATCTGGCACACCTGTAGTGGTCTCCCGCAATGTCCTCAAGGCTCCATGATACATGTGTCCCATCCTGCGGTGCCAAATCTCGCACAGCTCTGAACTACTAGCTCTGCTGCCGGTACTACTGCTCAATGCCAAAAGGGATTGAAATGCAAACTTGTACACCTTTGCATGGCGTACACCAATCACTCTAGCTGAATCAGCTGGAGCACCCCTAGGATATATTAGCACTTGTCCTCTCTTGAACAATATCTCATACCCTCTGTCCTCCAATGCTGAGACAGATATGAGGTTCTTCCTCATCCCTAGCACATATAGAACATCTGACACCTTCAAGGGAGGTTTGGGTTCCCTATCAAATGTCAATGTCCCTCCACTGACTGCTCTAACAACGCTGTCATCTCCGAGTACTACCTCTATATCAGTGCCACTCTCTGAAATCTCTGAGAAGTATTCATGGACTCCTGCCATATGACGTGAAGCCCCACTGTCAAAATACCAGACACCTGAAGATGCTCCGCTAGTGGAGGGAAATGCACACTCCCTCTCAACCTCCATGGCAGGTGATCCTGCACTAGTGGACTCACAAGCAATGAACCCAAACTCCTGGTCAAAGTTATCTGTAAAGTCCTCTATCTCTGTTGATGTTGCCATGCTCTGGTTCTTCCCCTTCTTCTTCTTCTCCAGACACACAACTGCATAGTGTCCCATCCTCTGACAATTCCAACACTTCATCTTGGAATAATCCTTCTGCATGTTCCCCTGTTTACCTTTGCCTTTGCCTTGGCCCCCACCACCACTTGTGGAAGCTTGCTTCTTTCCCTTGCCTTTCTTGCCTCCTGCCAACAGTGCTACATCCTCATCCTACTCAACTGGTTTGGCTGCCGCAAGCTAGCTCTTTCTGATTTCTGTCTGTATGCAATCATCCCAAAACCTCTCCCAAGTGGGAAATGTCTCACGTGCACAAACCCCATCAGCAAAGTTCAGCCATGAATTGGGAAGGGCATTCACTACAATCCGCACCAACTCAGTCGGTGGAATGACCTCTCCAGCTGCTGCCAATGCATCTCTCACATTAGTAATCTTTGTGAGATATCCAACTGCACTATCAGTCTTACCCATCTTAATGGTCTTCAACTTCTCCCTTAGGACCATTTTCCTATTCTCATTGGTACTCTGGTAGAGATTGGTCAATATTGTCCACATGTCATGAGCATATCTCTTTCCTCTCACATGAGGAATGCAATGGTCTTTGATTCCATCTAGAATCAGTCTCTTACCCTTGTTATTCTTTGCTATGTATAATTTATTAATTATTATTTAAATGTAGTTGTCTTAGGTTTTATTAAGTGAAAGGGCATGATCAAAGATCATGCCTCTTCACCAAGGGACACCGTGAGGCTGTATTTAAAGCCTTGGTGACTCCCCATTGTAATCATCTCATATTTTCATCAATAATAAATATACTTATTCCAGTTTATCTGAGTTTTTATGCTCCATTGGTATCAGAGCCTACGATCCTTGACCTACAAACCTTCGTTGTTTTGCTGCCTTCGACCTCCAATTCCATCACTGTCCGCTGCACTCGCTGTTACACTGCCCCTCGACCCGTTGTCCCTCGCAGTCACTAGCCTCCGCTCTCGATCGTGCCCATTCCCACACCATTTCCTTTCCATTCCGAAACCCATACCGTCCTCAAATTCTGTTGTCCGAGCACTCTGTCCAATCCTCCGAACCCACCTCAATCACTCCCGACCATAACCCGCTCACCTTCAACTTGGTGCTACTCGAACCCACGCCTTCCATTTTCACCAAATCAAAAAAAAATTTGAATTACTAAAAGCTATGGATTAACGTAAACCGATCTGGAATTGATGTTAATGTTTCGAATTGCTCCATTCTGCGACTAACAACAACTTTTCTGCACGTTGTTGTGTGCACACAAGTGTGCTTCCCACCAACTTGTACTGCGTGGACATACCCTCGTCTTCCGTCAATACCCTGTCACCCATCTTCCGTCGATCCGTGCCCCCATAGTTCCTCTTACATCACATAAACCCAACCATTCACTCGACAACCCTGACATTCGACCGTCGCTCCTGTCCGCTGCCCTGTCATGGAGAGGTGTGACTTTTCACAGGAAGCGGTGTGGCGTTTAATACACGGTGACAGCGTTTATTAAGCGGACGAGTTTTTTCAAGTGTGACGTCTAAACATGACAGGTAATTTTTTTTTTTTTTTTTGAAAGTGAACAATTTTTTTTAAATAATTATAATATATATAGTATATAATTTACAACCCATAATTTTATATATATATATATATATCATTTAACAAAACAACAACAAAAAAAACTAGCAGATAAATATTCACCACCTCATACACGCTCAATGTCTTCATCAATGTCGATGGCCGAATTCCAAAAAAAAATCGTTGGATCTTGAGAGTAAAATCAATAATAATTCCGATGACTTCAGCAAAAGATTAGTCAATCTCGAGGGTATAGTTGCAGGACATTCCAACGACATCAAAAAGCTTCAAGATACGACAAATCGGATAGAAAGACAAATTTGGCTAAATCATAGCGAGGCCACATAAAATCGTAGCCAAACAATGCAAAAGCTAACAGACATCTGCGACAAGATAAATCAGACACAAGGACCAATATTCCCGAATATGGAACATAATCAACAGATCAATTCAGCAGATTTAGGGAATTCAAAAGATCATCATGAAAAAACCGACTCTTACAAAACATCATCCCCGCACCATCAAGAAGATAGTAATGCAAATTTTCCAGATAAGCAACTTTGGAATGCATTTGCTAATCAATACCCCCTTCTCGTTCCACCGTTAGCATACCAACAAAGAGCAAAAATCGAGCTACCCAAGTTCGACGGTAATGAAAAAAATAGCGTTGCATGGCTTAATAAAGCCGAAGAATATTTTGAGATTTACGACATTAACAGTGATGACGAAAAAATTAAGCACGCTTCCATGAAAATGGAAGGAGAAGCATATAATTGGTATATGTGGTGGAAAAAGACGACACTTGCTATTAGTTGGACGAAATTTAAGGATGCGTTCTTTAAAAGATTTCAAGGTATAAAGGAAGAAAAGTTTTTTTCAACATTCATCAAATTACGCCAAAAAGAAGATGTGGATGAGTACACTCGAGAATGGGAGACCTTAGCGACACGAATACCTGGATTGTCAGCATTTCGTTTAATCCAGTCTTTCGTCTCAGGACTTAAAACCCATATACAAGTAGAGTTTGAGCTTCACGACATTACATCAATAGAACTAGCAGGACAAAAAGCAAAAGTTGCTGAAAAGAAATTTGAAAGGTTATCTTGGTCAAAACCAAAAAGAGTATATTCGAGACGAAGGTTTCCTCAATCTACAAATGTAGATAACATAAAATATGTTCCACCACATCTTCGTGAAGGAGACAAATCTAACATGGAAATACAAAGGATGAGAGAGGGCAAGTGCAAACATTGTGGCGAAAAGGGGACCCTAAGCACAGGTGTGCTAATGGAAAAAAAAAAAAAAATATGTATAATTGTGAAGCAATTAATGACTCTAACAATGATGATTCAGATGTAGAAGGAATGGAAGACACCCTAGAGTTCTCTCCAGAAGTAGATGACGAAAGCATTCCGCAAGTGTCATTATCAGCTATGATTGGTATATCACAACCTCAAACACTAAAATTAAGAGGACATATTAAGAAAAATAACGTAATGGTTCTCATCGACACTGGCAGCACCCACAATTTTCTAGATTCAACCATGGCCAAAAGACTCAACATCTTTACTTTTCCCATGCCTAATATGAAGGTAATGGTGGCCGATGGTAACAAGATTGAACAGGTAGGGAAATGCCATAAGGTCAAATTACAGATTAAAGACTTTAGTTTAGAATCTCCATTCTATACCGTACCACTGGGAGGAGTAGATATGGTCTTAGGAATTCAATGGCTACAAACCTTAGGTACTTATTCTGCCAACCATCAGAAGCAGTTTATAATCAACAGATCAATTCGGCAGATTCAGGGAATTCAAAAGATCATCATGAAAAAACCGACTCTCACAAAACATCATCCCCGCACCATCAAGAAGATAGTAATGCAAATTTTCCAGATAAGCAACTTTGGAATGCATTTGCTAATCAATACCCCCTTCTCGTTCCACCGTTAGCATACCAACAAAGAGCAAAAATCGAGCTACCCAAGTTCGACGGTAATGAAAAAAATAGCGTTGCATGGCTTAATAAAGCCGAAGAATATTTTGAGATTTACAACATTAACAGTGATGACGAAAAAATTAAGCACGCTTCCATGAAAATGGAAGGAGAAGCATATAATTGGTATATGTGGTGGAAAAAGACGATGCTTGCTATTAGTTCGATGAAATTTAAGGATGCATTATTTAAAATATTTCAAGGTATAAAAGAAGAAATTTTTTTCTCAGCATTCATCAAATTATGCCAAAAAGGAGATGTGGATGAGTACACTCGAGAATGGGAGACCTTAGCGACACGAGTACCTGGATTTTCAAAATCTCATCTAATCCAGTCTTTCATCTCAGGACTTAAAACCCATATACAAGAAGAGCTTGAACTTCACGAAATTACATCAGTATAACTAGCAAGGGAAAAAGCAAAAGCTACTGAAAAGAAATTTGAAAGGTTATCTTGGTCAAAACCAGAAAGAGTATATTCAAGACAAAGGTTTCCTCAATATACAAAAGAAGAGAACATGAAATATGTTCCACCACGCCTTCGTGAAGGAGATAAATCTAACATGGAAATACAAAGGATGAGAGAGGGCAAGTGTAAACATTGTGGTGAAAAGTGGGACCCTAAGCACAGATGTGCTAATGGAGAAGAAAAAAATATGTATAATTGTGAAGCAACTAATGACTCTAACAGTGACGATTCAAATGTAGAAGGAATAGAAGACATCCCAGAATTCTCTCCAGAAGTAGATGATGAAAGCATTCTGCAAGTGTCATTATCAACCATGACAGGTATATCACAACCTCAGACACTAAAATTAAGAGGACATATTAAGAAAAACAACGTAATGGTTCTAATCAACACTGAAAACACCAACAATTTTCTAGATTCAACCATGGCCAAAAGACTCAACATCTTAACTTTTCCCATGCCTAATATGAAGGTAATGGTGGCTGATGGTAAGAAGATTGAGAAAGTAGGGAAATGCCATAAGGTCAAATTACATATTAAAGACTTTAATTTAGAATCTCCATTCTATACCGTACCACTAGGAGGAGTAGATGTGGTCTTAGGAATTCAATGGCTACAAACCTTGGGTATCATTTCAACCATCGAAGGGCTTATAATCAACATACATTCAGTTATCTGTGGAATTCAAAAAACATCATCATGAAAACCAACTCTCACACAACATCATTCCCGCACCATCACGAAGATAGTAATGCAAATTTTCAAAATAGCAGCTCTGGAATGCATTCGCTAATCAATACCCCTTTTTCACTCCACTGTTAGCAGCATATCAACGAAGAGCAAAAATCGAGCTACCCAAGTTCGATGGTAACGAAAAAAGCAGCGCTGCGTGGCTTAATAAAGCTGAAGAATATTTTGAGATTTACGAAATTGATAGTGATGATGAAAAAATTAAGCATGCTTCCATGAAAATGGAAGGAGAAGCATATAATTGGTATATGTGGTGGAAAAAGACGACGCTTGCTATTAGTTGACCTAAATTTAAGGATGCCTTTAAAGATTTCATGTTGAAGAAAGTTTTTTTCGTATTGATTCATCAAATTATTTAAAGAAGATGTGGATGAGTACACTCGAGAATGGGAGACCTTAGCGACACGAATACCTGGATTGTCAGCATTTCGTTTAATCCAGTCTTTCGTCTCAGGACTTAAAACCCATATACAAGTAGAGTTTGAGCTTCACGACATTACATCAATAGAACTAGCAGGACAAAAAGCAAAAGTTGCTGAAAAGAAATTTGAAAGGTTATCTTGGTCAAAACCAAAAAGAGTATATTCGAGACGAAGGTTTCCTCAATCTACAAATGTAGATAACATAAAATATGTTCCACCACATCTTCATGAAGGAGACAAATCTAACATGAAAATACAAAGGATGACAGAGGAAAAGTGCAAACGTTGTGGCGAAAAGTGAGACCCTAAGCACAAGCGTGCTAATGGAAAAGAAAAAAATATGTATAATTGTGAAGCAACTAATGACTCTAACAATGATGATTCAGATATAGAAGGAATGGAAGACACCCCAGAGTTCTCTCCAGAAGTAGATGACGAAAGCATTCTGAAAGTGTCATTATCAGCTATGACAGGTATATCACAACCTCAGACACTAAAATTAAGAGGACATATTAAGAAAAACAATGTAATGGTTCTCATCGACACTGGAAACACCCACAATTTTCTAGATTCAACTGTGTCCAAAAGACTCAACATCTTTAATTTTCCCATGCCTAATATGAAGGTAATGGTGGCCGATGGTAAGAATATTGAGCAAGTAGGGAAATGCCATAAGGTCAAATTAAAGATTAAAGACTTTAGTTTAGAATATTTATTCTATACCGTACCACTAGGAGGAGTAGATGTGGTCTTAGGAATTCAATGGCTACAAACCTTAGGTACTTCTTCTGCCAACCATCGGCAACACAAATAATCACGTATCAATTCAATGCTTACAAGGTGGACCAAAAGATCATCATGAAAAAACCAACTCTCACAAAACATCATCCCCACACCATCAAGAAGATAGTAATGCAAATTTTCAAAATAAGCAGCTTTGGAATGCATTCGCTAATCAATACACCCTTCTCGTTCCACCGTTAGCATACCAACAAAGAGAAAAAATAGAGCTACCCAAGTTCGACGGTAATGAAAAAAATAGCGTTGCATGGCTTAATAAAGTCGAAGAATATTTTTAGATTTACGACATTAACAGTGATGACGAAAAAATTAAGCACTCTTCCATGAAAATGGAAGGAGAATCATATAATTGTTATATGTGGTGGAAAAATACGACGTTTGCTATTAGTTGGACAAAATTTAAGGATGCGTTCTTTAAAATATTTCAAGGTATAAAGGAAGAAAAGGTTTTTTCAACATTCATCAAATTACGACAAAAAGGAGATGTGGATGAGTACACTCGAGAATGGGAGACCTTAGCGACACAAGTACTTGGATTGTCAGAATCTCGTTTAATCTAGTCTTTCATCTCAGGACTTAAAACCCATATACAAGTAGAGCTCGAGCTTCACGACATTACATCAGTAGAACTAGCAAGACAAAAAGCAAAAGTTGTTGAAAATAAATTTGAAAGGTTATTTTGGTCAAAACCAGAAAGAGTATATTTGAGACGAAGGTTTCCTCAATCTACAAATTTAGATAACATAAAATATGTTCCACCACATCTTCGTGAAGGAGACAAATCTAACATGGAAATACAAAGGATGAGAGAGGGCAAGTGTAAACGTTGTGGCGAAAAGTGGGACTCTAAGCACGGGGGTGCTAATGGAAAAGAAAAAAATCTGTATAATTGTGAAGCAACTAATGACTCTAACAATGATGATTCAGATGTAGAAGGAATGGAAGACACCCCAGATTTCTCTCTAGAAGTAGATGACGAAAGCATTCCTCAAGTGTCATTATCAGCTATGACAGGTATATCACAACCTCAGACACTAAAATTAAGAGGACATGTTAAGAAAAACAACGTAATGGTTCTCATCGACACTGGCAGCACCCACAATTTTCTAGATTCAACCATGGCCAAAAGACTCAACGTCTTTACTTTTCCCATGCCTAATATGAAGGTAATGGTGGTCGATGGTAAGAAGATTGAGCAGGTAGGGAAATGCCATAAGGTCAAATTACAGATTAAAGACTTTAGTTTAGAATCTCCATTCTATACCGTACCACTGGGAGGAGTAGATATGGTCTTAGGAATTCAATGGCTACAAACCTTAGGTACTTATTCTGCCAACCATCAGAAGCAGTTTATAAGCTTTAAGTGGGAAAGGAAGAAGCACAAGTTATATGGATTCCAAGCACCAGAAAATCAAATCGTATCGTTATCCCAAATGATAAAGATGATTCGAAAAGGAGCGCCAGCCTATATAGCACAATGTCATCAGTTAGAAATGTTATCTACAAAAAGGATCCACAAAGGGTCACCAAAAGTACGAGGACTAGTTCAGAAACACGAAAAAGTATTTCAAGACCTGCCAATGAAAATGCCTCCTAATAAGGAAATCGAACATACAATAGAAGTCAAGGCAGGATCAGACCCTGTTAACATCAAGCCTTATCGCTACCTGCATCACCAAAAGATTGAAATTGAAAAGATAATCCAAGACCTTTTAAAATGTGGGGTCATCTCAAAAAGCAAGAGTCCGTATGCCGCCCCAGTTATATTGGTAAGAAAGAAGGATGGATCGTTCCGGCTATGCATTGACTACAGGGGATTAAATAAAATAACAATTAAAAATAAGTTTCCAATTCCCTTTATCAATGAAATGCTAGATGAGCTACATGGAACAAAATACTTCTCTAAGTTAGACTTAAGGTCGGGCTATTACCAGATCAGAATCAGATTGGAAGATATAATAAAAATTGTGTTCCAAACACACGAAGGTCACTACAAGTTTAAAGTAATGCCCTTTGGGTTAACAAATGCACCAGCTACGTTCCAAGCTACTATGAACGAATTATTTCGTCCATATCTTAGGAAATTTGTACTAGTATTTTTTGATGATATTTTGATTTATAGTAAAACTTGGAAAGAGCACTTGTAGCACTTGGATAAAGTTCTTACGTTATTAGAAGATCATCAGTTTTATGCTAAGAAATCCAAATGCACCTTTGGAAAAGAAGAAGTCGAATATCTAGGACACATAATATCCCATGAAGGGGTAAAAGTGGACCCTTCTAAAATCAAGGCTATAAGGGAAAGGAATAAACCAGTGAATATATCCAAGCTAAGAGTATTCTTAGGATTAACAGGATACTATCGAAGATTTATTAAAGACTATGCACACAGAACTGCACCTCTTACAAATCTTTTAAAGAAAAATTCGTTTCAATGGAATGAAGAAGCAGGAAAGTGTTTTGAAGAATTGAAGGAAGTAATGTCTAATGCACCAGTATTGGCAACTCCCAATTTCTCTAAACCATTTATCATCGAATGTGATGCCTCTGGATTCGATATAGGTGCAGTATTAATGCAAGAAGGACACCCTATCGCTTTTGAAAGCAGGAAGCTCAATAAGCGAGAGCGTCCCAAATCCACATACAACAAGGAAATGCTCGCAATTATGCGCGCATTGGCCAAATGGAGACAATATCTATTAGGGAGTAAATTTTCCATCCGAACAGATCATAACAGTCTTCAGTATCTCCTTCAACAAAAAACACTCTCTGAAGAACAACAAAAATGGATTGAAAAAATTGCCGCCTTCGACATGGAGATATTACATAAGAAGGCAAAAGACAATGTAGTAGCAGATGCCCTATCCAGGAAAGATGAAGAACCAACACTACTTGCAGCCTCGGTTGTTGTTCCTGAATGGCTTAATGAGATTCGAAGTGAGTACACCAAAAATCCAGAAATGTCAGCTATAATCAATAATCTCCCAGGAAATTCAAAATTTGAGTGGAAGAACGATATCTTATGGTACAAAGGAAGAATTTATATAAATTCCAAATCCAAGTTTATATCAAAAATACTCAAGGAATCACATGATTCCATGTCATCTGGGCATGTAGGATATTTTAAAACCTACTACAATACACGTCAGTCCTTCTTTTGGAAGGGTATGAGTCACGATATTCAAAAATATGTAGCAGAATGTGACAAGTGTCAAAGAAATAAAAGTGAAAATATTATGACACCTGGGTTACTTCATCCCTTAAATATTCTGAATCAGAAATGGGAAGAAATATCAATGGATTTTATTGAAGGGTTACCTGTATCTGATGGAAATAATAAGATATTCGTAGTAGTAGATAGACTCACTAAATATGCTCACTTTATTGCTATGAAGAAAATAGACTCTGCAAAGCAAATTGCTGAGATATTCTGCAAACATATTTATAAACAACACGGATTCCCGAAAGTCATTGTGAGCGACAGAGATGCCAAATTTAAAGGAAATTTTTGGAAGGAATTGTTCAACCATATAGGAACCTACCTAAACATGAGCTCAGCTTACCACCCACAAAGGTTGTCAATAAATGTTTGGAAGCTTACCTACGTTGTTATGCTACAGAAAAACAAAATAAGTGGGTTCAATGGTTGCATCTTGCTGAATGGTGGTATAATTCTACTTATACCATACATCGGCAAAAATGACTCCATTCCAAGCTTTATATGGATACGAGCCCCCGAAATGGAAAGATCTCGCTTCAGTCCAGTCAAACCTACCAGTGGTTAAAAACCAGCTAGAAGAACACCAAAAGGTCGTCCAAGTCCTAAAAGAAAATCTGAATATTGCACAGAACCGTATGAAGCAACAGGCTGACCGCAATCGAACGAAGAGATCATTTGAAGTTGGAGACTGGGTGTTTGTCAAGCTCCAACCATACAAGTAGTTGTCCCTGAAACAAAAAGGGAAACATAAATGAGCTCCGAAGTTCTATGGTCCGTATCAAATCAACAAAAAGATCAGTCAAGTCGCTTATGGTTTAAGCCTTCCCAATACAAGTCGTGTTCACAACGTCTTCCATGTGTCCTGCTTAAAAAAAACACTTGGTGACCATCAGTCACCCCAAACGACACTTCCATTTTTGGATGATGAGGAAGGATCATTTTGGAACCCGAAAGTATCCTATCTACCCGAAAAAAGAAGCTACGCTCTCGTGTTATTACGGAATATTTAATCAAGTGGAAGGATTTTCCTAAAGAAGAAGCCTCTTGGGAAACTGAAGCATTTCGTCAAAAACACCCGTCGTTACGTATGCTTTGAGGACAAAGCATCTCTAAGAAAGGGGCAATGTTATGTATAATTTATTGATTATTATTTAAATGTAGTTGTCTTAAGTTTTATTAAGTGAAAGGGCATGATCAAAGATCATGCCTCTTCACCAAGGGACACCGTAAGGCTGTATTTAAAGCCTTGGTGATTCCCCATTGTAATCATCTCATCTTTTCATCAATAATAAATATACTTATTCCAGTTTATCTGAGTTTTTATGCTCCATTCCTCTTATTAAATGTTGCCAACTGAACATCATCAGTAGGCACATTAACAGGGTTCTGTGCGGTATGCACCATGATATCCTAGACTTCTGCCTCCTCAAAGATGCTTTGCATTCTCTCCTTCCATACGTTATAGTTACTATGCCCATCCAACCTATTCTCCACCCTCAAGCCCAAAGACATGCTTGTTGTCCTAATAAGCTGAAAATAACACTGCTGTAGTAAAGGTATTGTTTTCTGTGTGAGAAATCAGCTTGCTGTAATTTTTCTTCTTGCTGTCCCAAACTGCACTTTTCAGCAAAATACCTCTGATACCATGTAGAAATTTGACAACCGAAACCCGATTTTCAATTTCTCCTTATTTCTCCCATAAAGTTAAATGCCCATTTCCATAGCCATACATTCAACAAGCTGGAAAAAAAAAATATTTTCTGAAAACACAAATTCTGGAAATTTCACGACACTGAAATGCAAAAATAAAAACTCAGAAAAATAAATCAGCCACACGCAGAATTTTGACACGCTGATTTTTTGTCAACATGACCCTGGAAAAACCTCCTACAACTCTTGGGGAAAACCAGTTCGAAAGCTCTCTTTATTTTTGAATATGCTTTTACAGTGAGACAGAATTTACAACAAAAATTCCAGCAACTTAATAAATATACTTATCTCGATTTCCGTGCTTATACCCCGCCTTGGAAAACGTGTCGAACAAAAAACAATCAAAACAGAACTTTTACAGCATTTATTACAGCATTAAATGCTGAACTACCATTCTCGAAATGTGTGCCCAGATTTCAGCAGTACAGTTGTACAGACTGTACAAAAAGTATAGTTGTACTTCCTCCTCGATTCTTGTGCCTGAAAACAGCCTCGAAAACAGCATTGTCCTGCTGTACGGATTTCCTCGAAATATGTGCCAGAAAAACAACTAACTCCTCGGTTTTCGAGCCCAAAATTTGCCTGGGAATGCATGTTGAAGTTGTTGTACAAAATCCCTCTTTTTCTGTGCCTCCTTCCTCGAAAAGTGTTCCAACCTTCTGCTGTACGGATTTCTACCTTGGGAAATGTGCCTCTAAGCTGCTGTATGGATTTGCTGAAGTTTCCTCGCTGCTGCCCTCTTTCTCCTCACTGCTCAGAAAATCTCCTTAGCTCTCTCTTCTCCTCTCTCAATCTGCTCATGAAAGAATGAATGACCTTTTCCCTCCTTTTCCTCCTTTAACCTAACCCTAAGTGACTTTTGGGGAATCCCTAAATCCAATGGCTGAAATAGATTGAGATCTAGGGCTGAGATTAAATGTTCATTTAAATCTCACTTTCTATTTTTTAATTCACCTCACTTTAATAAAGACCCACTTAGTCATTTATTTCCAAAGTCACTTTTCCTTTCTAATTTTACATTGACTTTATTAAAGTCACTTTAAAATTAGACTTTAGTAACCTTATCACTTAAAGTCACTTTTAAATTAGATTTGACTTTATAACTTTATAAAGTCACTTTAGGAGAAAAATTAAATTCCTTTGGACACTTTTCCCTAGGCCAAAGATCAAAGCCTTAGGGAACCACCTGTCCTCTGGTAACCAAATTTCAACACGAAATCCAGTGTGAAGGTCTCAGTCTAAAAGAAGCTCGGACTAGTGCAAAACTTAGTGCATGAAGGAGACTATAATCGGTGCAAAGGTGAGCTTCGGTCTTGGGTTTGTCTACTAGCATAAACTCAGAAGTATATCCAGCGTAAAGGAGGATCACCACAGCAAAGAAGAGATCACGGTCCTTGGTCATAAAGAGTGCAGAAAGAGGGCTGAGAAGGATTCTCTTGAAAGCCAAGATAAGATCAAAGGAGGAACGAAAGGTAGCACATCGTTTAAGGGCTAGGGACCGAACTTACTAAGGCTGGTGCTGAACAGTTCAGAACATTGCAGAAAAGAAAGAAGCCACAATAGGAGCAGTGACAAGATCTTGGAAGCATACTAGCGTTAAAGGTCCAAGTCAAGGTCATGGTACTTGTCTATTGAAGATCTATAAGAAGAATTGCTTGTGGGTTTTCCTCTCCAAGAGGGAGAGGTTTTGGCCCTGGCTTGAAGAGCCAAAATCTTGTGTCTTTTGTGTTTTGATAATTAACTTGATGAAAGACCTAATAAGCTAATGAAGATAAGATCTAAGTAAGAGAAAAAAGTTCACAAATGATTATCAAGTAGAGAATTTAATTAAACTACGCCCTACCAAATTCTCAACAGTACCCGACAGGTTAAGTGTCCATGACTCCATTGTCACCTCAATGCAAATCTTCATTCTTTAAGCCAACTCCTACTAAAAGCTAAGGGAACCTCCCCTACTGCAAACACCCACAACTTCACCCAAAATCATTACACCAGTGACTGGTTGCTATATCTAAGGTGAAGGTAAGAGTCAATTAATCAATAACTGGTTCTGAAATATGAAATAAACAGCAGAAAAACCGTAGACCAGCATACTAAAAATCGCTCAAACTTTAATATATCCAACTCTTATAACACTAAAAGGTGAGTGATAGATGCCCTTACCAAATATGAGATGAATTCCTTGATTTCCCCTTTGATAAGTGGCTGAAATTGCACAACTCTATCACTGTCCTGCAATTTTCAGACCTGCAAAACTAGAAAAAAACGCAAAAAACCAACAACTAAAAGTGCCCTTAGTTCCCACCCACAAGTGTGGAAATGCACTAGATCAATGGATCTGTGGGTGGGGAAGGTTGGGCAGCAAGTTAGTAACAATAAAAACAGCCCAGCAACCTAAGTACGTAAGTAAAATAAAGTTCCCGCCAATCTAGAAACTACTTACAGCAAAAGGGGGATTGTCAATAACCAAAAATTTACTCCAACAAATGTAAGTAATTTCTAACAGCTGGAAATTGTATATGAAAGTAAATTTCAAATAAAAACCCCAAGGGCCAAGGACCTACAAGCTTTTAAAAAATTATGCACTAGCTAGAAAATGTTTTTTTGTAGTTTTTTATATTTTAAAAATGCAGCAAAGAAAATTAAGTAGTTGGGTCAAAATGGTTGCCAAGATGATTCTTAGCCTTTTTTTAACTCCCAGAGCATGGAGTCAAGATCACAACCCTCTCTTTGTCAAATATGCAATCTGAACCAGAGAAGGGAAAAGGTGACAATCAAACCTCGATCTTGATAAGAATAGTGCTACGCTAAGTTACTCAACACATCCCGCCCCCCCAAAAATAATAGTCCCATATCCTTCATGCCGGACACAACAGACCGACACGTCAGACACAAGTTTGACTCCTGTTCTGTGTGCGAGACATGAGTTTTTCTGGTGTCAATCTTGTTTCATGATTTTCCAACACGTGTCTACTTGTTTTCGCCCCTATTTTTCACTCATTCTATCGAGTTTTTCGAGTTGTGGGGGGATTTGCAGTGCGAGTAATGGAGACTAACCAGTTTTAGAGGAGATTCAAAGTGCTGGTAACTGGATTTGCCGTCCATATTTTTTTATTTTTGCTACAGCAATTTGTTTTTCTTAGAGCAGTCTATTTTTTCTTCCTATCACAGCAGTCATGGCTCGAAAAGGGAAAAGGAAGGGGAGGAATACGCACATTGATAATGTCCCCCTTCAATCAGTTTCATCAAGTTTTGCAAGTATTTGATTTGTTGGAAATGGGATTACAACGGTGGCTTCAAATGTTGAAAAAAACATTCTTTTGCAATCAATTTTGTGTTTGTCAATTTATCATCATTGATGTAGTACTAGTTATATGTATGATTGAATTTGCACCATCATGTAAATGTTTTAGTTTCTAAATTGAATCTTTGTCTATACTTCATTTTTTGTGTTTAATTCACTAATTTGTTATATTTTCAATATATATATATATATATATATATATATATCTGTGTGTGTGTGTGTGTGTGTGTGTCCACGGGGTCTTGGATAGACAGTGATCGGGTGCTCTGTTAAGGAACTCCTTGATGTGAAGTCACCGGTTCAATTCCCCGCCCCGATCGGGGTGATATATTGGACATGATGAAGATGTAGTCCTGCCAAGCTTACAAAATATACACACACACACACACAATAAGGGCCTAGAGTACTCCCTAAAACTGTTTCTACTTGGCTAAGATCTAGTCTTCCTCAGACGTAAGGAAACAGGTTTGTTACCCACCAAAAGTGGGTACCCCTAGGAGAGCTCTTCTCCTAATCATCCTCTTCCAGCGAGCAGCCTGCAACCCCTGAAAACCACTTTGTAGCCAATGTGATGTGCCACTTTATCTCCACCACCTGCATTAGTCGTGTGTTTCCTTGCCCATTTGTCAAGAGCACATGTTAGAAGGTGGGTAATCTGAACCAAAAGGTATGTTATTCATTGTGCAATCGGGTGCTTATGCTTGTTTTTCATTTAGGCATTTTGGCATGGTTTATTAGGTGACTTGGAAAAAGAAGAGCTTTGATTGTGGTTTTGTTCCCTCGCCTTAAATGGGAGGTTAATCTTCTATCCTAGTCTAGTGGGATCTCCCCTATTGGCCCATGGCTTTAGGCAGGGCACTACTGGGGTAACCCTTATTTTGGTAGTGTGGTCCCATTTTCCCATTCCATATTTATCACTTCCATGCACACATTACAAGCCATATTCACCTTTTTCCCTCTCCGGGTCCACATGACCATTGGGTACACAGGGCGTTGCCACAACCCCTCCCTTCGTGCACACATTTGCGTCGGGCATTGCCCCTGAGGTTGATGCACCTAAAAGAAAGTTAAAAGCATATCATGACCACAAGCAAGAAACAAAAGAAAAAGAAAATCATAAAATGCAAAATATGGTCGTGATAGCATGTGGGAAAAAGCCAAGCAGGAGCTCTACCCCTTATCATTATGGACGTCACCCTGGTTTCTAGGGCCATTGATTGCCCCATCAAATCATAAAAGGAACCCAAGTCCCATGCACATCCCAACCCTTGGTGAGCGATGAACTACACCACCTTCTAAGGGGTGTTAATTGTTATACATCATACGCAGCATGCTCTCATTTCCTAGAGATTTGAGCAGTAATACAAAGAAAAATCAAGAAAAGGAAAAAGGAAAATAAGAGGGGAGGAAAAACTAAGGCTGGGGTAACTCATGCAACCACGATTGCTCCCTCCTCACATCTATATAAACAATATGTGGACTTCCTCATCATTGTTACCCCTTTGCCCATGGCATTTGGCCTTGAGACACCTTTATCTCCATTATGTTCCATCATTATTCACATGCCACCTATTGATTGAAGGATGTATCAGGGACATGGCTTTCCCCTTAAGGGTTGGCAGCACCTAATAAGACCGTTTATTAGAGACTCCTACCTAGGGAGGTAACACTATTACATGATCAAAGCACCAAATTTGGAAGATAAGCCCCATATGAAGTCTCAATTTTCCCTTGATTAATAAGCTTGGTTCACTTAGATGCACTAATAATTATTGTACCTGTTACCCACCACCTGTGGATGATATCCATAGGAGAAACATTTTCTCCTAGATGGCCCTCAACCGGCAGCCAGCAACCCCATGCAGCCACTTGATAGCTCGATGTACAACTATCTCCGCCACCTGAGCCAACCATTGTGCTCCCTCGCCCATTAGTTATGATCGTATGTTTGAATATGGGCCTTCCAACCCTGAAGGTATAGCCTATCATTATATAGTTGGGTATTTTATCTTACTTATCATGGACACTTTTGGGCATGGATTAGTGGGGGGATTCGGCGGAAAGAATGGGCTTGGTTTGTACTCTTGTCTCCTCTGTCCAACTTGTGAAAAAATAAATTTTGAATTTCTACTGCAGTTATAGATTTCTTTCTCCTACTTATTTTCACAATAAGTTATTTACAACAAATTTCAAAATAAACACTATTGCAGTTATCACTCAAGTACACATAGAGAAAAGAACAGTAAAATACAATCATAAGAACCAATCACAATGACACAATTGTTTTTGGACAATTATCCCCGAAAAAACCCAATGTGGGAAAACCGGTGCAGCAAATGAGGGTTTATATATTAATCTTCAGGAAGAATTCTTTACATGAAAAGACTAGCAGAAATAACTGAGAAAGTTTTTGAAATACACTTGAGATAAATTTTGTCCAGACCTCCGCAGAGTTTTCAACACTTGAGGGACTCACTGGCCCTCCCTGCGTCACTCTTGTGTACCTCTCTACAAAGAGACATCGTAAGCCTGCGTCACTATTGCGTGAGACCTCTGCGTTGCTCTTCAGTGTTGCCTCTATGCCCTTCTGCGTCCTTCTTCCCCTGAACCCTGACACTCTTGATGCCCTCTGCTTCCTCTACCCTGCAAATATCCCTCTGAAATCGAATTCTCTTCCTTCAGAATCGACTTCCCTCGGGTTGTTGAATGTTTGTCCGGCTTGATTTCCAAATGACCCTCAAGCCTTCTTTTATAATCTTCTCATTGATGAATCAATGGACCAAATTAGAACTCTAATCAATGGCTAAGATTAAAACTTGACTTAACCTTCGTTCTCTAGAAGATTCACACTCTGTTTTATTAATACCCATTAATTATTTAATTTCTCTAAGTTGAGACTTAAGGTCTCCATTAAAATAATTAATTATTTTAATAAAACATGAACAGAGTGGAATTTCCACAAACGGTTTATGGGTTCTTTGGAACACTGGTGCCTAAGCCTCCTCACCAAATTTGAGACTTAGATCACTTTCTGATACTACAAAAATCAACACTCCCTCTTAGCGAGGAAAGTGTTCTAGCAATTTGCCTGTTGCACACTGCTCTAATCCTGAAGCATCCTCTGCGTTGTTGATGCTTGGTTGTTGTTGCCCCTCATCTGTTGCGTTGTTGCCTTCTGTATTGCTGCCCATGACTCTGCCACTGTCACTGTCTCATATGTATTGATGCCCATGACGTTGCCACTGTCACTGCCTCATATGTTCTGTTGCCCATGACGCTGCCACTGTCACTGCCTCATATGTACTGCAGCTTCCTCTCAATTCTGCATCTTCCCATTTCTGCCACTGAAATGGATTCTTGATCATACCCATCTTCTCTCTGAAGTAGACAAACTTTGTCTTTCCCAAAGCTTTAGAGAGGATTTTCACCACCTGTTCTCCTGTCGAAGTGTACTGCAATTGTACAGCTCCTCGCTGGACACAGTCTCTGATGAAATGAACCCTGATGTCAATGTGCTTCGACCGATCATGAAACACAAGATTTTTAGAGCTTGATGCAAATATGATTATCACATAGAATATAGGTCACTTCCATCTTTTCCTTGAGTAGATTCACAAGCAACTTCCTAAGCCATATGGCTTCACACGAAGTCGTGCTTGTTGCCATATATTCTGCCTTCGCTGAGCTTAGAGCTATTGATTTATGTTTCTTGTTGCACCAGGAAGTCATTCCTGACCCAAACACTGAAGCAATACCCACTGGTAATCTTCCGATCTACTGGGCTTCCAGCCCAATCTACGTAAGTGAACACACTCAATCTGATGCCACGTGTGTATCTCAATCCAAGCTCGATTGTTCCTTGCAGATATTTGAGAACATGCTTGGCTATTGCCCAATGTGCCCTCCTTGGTTCCACCATGAACTGACTGAGGGTGTTGACAGCATAACAGATGTTTGGCCTAGTATTGACCAGATACATCAGGGACCCTATGAGCTGCCTATACAAGGTAGGATCAGCCTCATCATCATCGGAAGTATCAATCTTCTTCCAGTTGGTGATCATTAGTGAAGCCATGGGTCTACAGTCTTCTATCTTGAACCTCTTCAAGATTTTTGTAGCATATCTCCCTGGACCAAGGAAGATCTCACCCTTCTGCTACCAAACTTCCAACCCTAGGAAATAATGCATCAGCCCCAGATCCTCCATGTCAAATTCTACAGCTAAATCCTCCTTGCAGTCCTTGAAGAGCTTAGATGATCCTGTTAGGAATAGATCATCTACATACAACACCAGTATCAGAGGCTCATCCCCTACTCTCAAATTGTAGAGATTAGGATCTGCGTCACTCTTGACGAATCCCATCTTCTACAAGTAGCCATCAATTCGACCATACCAAGCTCTAGGGGCTTGCTTAAGTCCATACAAGGCTTTCTTAAGCCTACACAGATGAGTCTTTTATTCATGTGTCTTGAAGCCCCCTGGTTTTTCGATATATACTTCTTCTTCTATCACCCCATTCAAGAATGCAGTCTTGACGTCCATCTGGTGAATCTCCCATCCCATCTACACAGCAAAGAATATCACGGATCTAATAGAAGTATATTTGGAAACTAAGGTGAAGGTCTCTTCATAGTCTATCCCTTGCTTCTGAGTATTACCCCTTTGCCACAAACCTGGCTTTAAATTTTTCTACGCTGCCATCTGTAGCATATTTGATCTTGTAGATCCATCTCGAACCCACAACTAATCTGCCCTGAGGCCTAGGAACCACCTCCCAGACATCATTTGTCATGATGGAACTGTACTCTTCCACCATTGTATCAACCCACACCTGATGCTAAGCTGCCTGCTGAAAACTAGAGGGTTCCCCAACCTGGGCTACCAAGGCTTGGTATCTATCTAGTTGCTTGTGCTGCCTCTTCTCATTTCTGGGGGCTCCGACAAACTCCTCTGCATCCTTCAGAATTTGTCGTAATTCCCTACTCGTCCTTCCAGTGGTAGTGGGTGGCTCTACATGCCCCCCCTCATGCAAATCTTCTCGAGATGAATCCCTTGGATCCTTCTGCCTTGGAGAAGCACTCGAGCTAACCTCAGCTGGTCGTAGTGGTTGGACCAGTGGGTCATCTTCAGACTATGTTGTTGAAGGAATCTCTCGGGATTTTCTGAAAGCTCTTTCCACCAAGAAATTTACATCCTGCCGCACTACAACCTTCCTGCTGCCAGGAATGTAGATTTTGTAAGCCTTATCATTTTCATTGTACCCTACTAGATACCCCTTTTCAGCAATCCTATCCAATTTCTTCCTCTTCTCTTCGGTACATGGTAATATATCGCACTACCAAAGATCTTGAAGTGGCTTACCTCTGGTTTCCTGCTAGTGAAGACACTTTCTGGAGTGATCTTACCCAATGCATTATGAGGAACACTATTCTGAACATATACAGTTGTTTTACAAGCTTCAGCCCACAGAAATTTGGGCATGTCTTGATCATACAACATTGCTCTCGCAGCCTCCACAATAGTTCTTTATTCCTTTTTGCAACTCCATGTTATGAATATAATTCATAACAAATTTAATAAATATAGTCATTAATACATAAATAGGGATTATGTAAAATAGTCATTCGGTTAATGAAAGGGCATGTCTAAAAGACATGCCCATTCGTGAAAAGGCACCTGCATGGGTATATAAGCAGGGCCTCATTGTAACTTTCAATCATCTTATTATATCATATCATATATTATTAATAAAATATTATTATTTAAATACCTCTTGTGTATTTTTATAATTAAAGCTATTTTTGCTATTAAGTCAACAAACCTACAAGTTTTGTTGCGACAGTAATGTTATGAATATAATTCATAACAAATTTAATAAATATAGTCATTAATAGATAAATAGGAATTATGTAAAATAGTCATTAGGTTAATGAAAGGGCATGTCTAAAAGACATGCCCATTCGTGAAAAGGCACCTGCATGGGTATATAAGCAGGGCCTCATTTGATGGAGGAATGTAGATCAGAACTACTTGTACTGTAGAAACTGCATTTTTGGCCCCTTTCGTACTTAACCTATCCCAGCAATGTGCAACTTCATGATGCAAAATTGGTAATGCAACCTTCTCCACAAGACCTGGAACAAGGTCTGCATCAGCCTTGTCTAGTTCAAAATCACTGGCATTCTCTGGCATACCATAATCAAAAAACAGAGTATGCCATTGCATATTATTCAAATCCGCATCTTCGTAGAGTGGATCCCACTTTAGGAGTTCCAACCGTACATATGGAGAGAAAATTGCAGGTGCAAAGACATATAAGCATCACGATAAGTTGAGGAGAAGAGCTTCTTCCATCCCTCAAATCTTTCTTTGACAAGAGAAAGTTTTGAGTACTCTTCAGCTGCATCACTAAAAATTTCATCAGCTATCTGTAACAACTCATCTCGACTAGACTGATAAGCCCTACAGTCATTATCACTTTCATCACTGCTAGATTCCCCTTCTATATGTTGGCTAGAATTTCCATTTGCAGCAAAAGATGCAGCTTTCTTTAAAGCAGCACGAGCTCTTGTCTACTTCCGAGCTTCATCCCTTCGCTTCAAATCTATTCGCTTCTGTAAGTTCACATCACGACCAAACCCATCTAACTGAGGTGGTAAATTTGATCCCTCTCTTGCAGCTGCAGCAGCTGCCACAGCAGTGGCTGTACCAGCACCTTTACTAAGGACCAACTTGGCCGCATTGATCGCAGCTTCTACTACTGCTATTTCATCAGCATCATCAGTTGCCCGTCTTTCTACAATTGTTGTTGCATGCTCTTCATGAAGCCTCTGCATTTGCTCTTCTTCTTTTTCCCCATTTTCCTCTTCGTCATCATCTTCATTCCTATCAAGATCAGAGTCATATTTTTCTGTTTCTTTATTGTTGCTGGCAATGATATTTCTTGTATAAAAGGCACATTTATGTCCTGTGAAATATTTGTCTCCACATTTCCAACATTTCTCTTCCTTTTTTCCTTCAATATTAGTTGGTTGTTTTCCTTTATTACGCAATGGTGGGGGAATATATTTGCTTGAATTTTCCATGGATGTTCTACTTGATTTTCCCTTGGCATAACTAACTGCCCTCTCATTATTAGGTCGTTCATAACCATCTCCTTGCTTCAGGATTTTCTTCAGCACTTTCTTATCATCAGTAACTTCATTTTCCCTTTTATCACCATTATTAGAATCAACCATTCTCACATCTTCATAATTATGGATTACTGCAGAAATTTTTTTAAAACGTGCAGAATTTTTTTTAAAACGTGTGTGACTTCTGCACATGAATTCTCTAATTGCTTAAGCTTTTCTAGAATTTTATTAATCTGCTTACATCCTTCAGGATCTTTACATAATGGCACATTGTATGGTAAACAATGTTCATAGGTTCGTAAACTACACTCATAGGCTTGTAAGACGATGTTGTGCGACATGGCTTCAACTTGGCTTCAATATGGCTCTGATAGCTTCAATATGCTCTGATACCACTGGAGCAACAAAACTAGTAGGTTTGTTGACTTTAATAGCAAAAATACACGAGGTATTTATAATAATAGTTTATTATTAAAATATGATATGATAAGATATAATAAGATGATTGAAAGTTACAATGAGGCCCTGCTTATATACCCATGCAGGTGCCTTTTCACGAATGGGCATGTCTTTTAGACATGCCCTTTCATTAACCTAATGACTATTTTACATAATCCCTATTTATCTATTCATGACTATATTTATTAAATTTGTTATGAATTATATTCATAACAACCTCTTGAGAATTTTCCGACACCTGAGGGACTCACTAGCCCTCACTGGGTCACCCTTGCGTATCTCTCTGCGCAGAGCCTACGTGAGACTGCGTCACTACTGCGTGAGCCCTCTGCGTTGCTCCTTTGTGTTGCCTCTCTGCCCTTCTCCTTCCTTCTTCCCTCAAGCCCTGACACTATTGATGCCCTCTGCTTTCTTTGCCCTGCAACTCCCCCTTTGAAATCGAATTCTATTCCTTCATAATCGACTTCCCTTGGGTTACTGAATGAATGTGCAGCTTGCTTTTCAAATGGCCCTCAAGTCTTCTTTTATAATCTTCTCATTGACAAATCAACGGCCCAAATTAGAAGTCTAATCAATGGCTAAGATTAAAACTTGAATTGATCTTCGTTTTCTTGAAGATTCACACTCTGTTTTATTAATACCCATTAATTATTTAATTTCCCTAAGTTTAGACTTAGGGTCCTCATTAAAATAATTAATTATTTCAATAAAACATAAACTAAGTGGAATTTCCACAAACGATTTATGGGTTCTTTAGAATGTTGAAGTCCAAGCCTACTCACAAATTTTGAGACTTATATCACTTTCTGATGCGATAAAAATCAACATGTTTTTCCTGTTGTTGTTGTTGCCTTCCAAGTTGCTCTTCAGTAAGTCATGCCTCATCTCTTCTTGTTGGAGATCGGCCCACATCCACTCCCAATCTGGCAATCTTTCTCTGCCCAGAATGCT
Organism: Pinus albicaulis; assembly: GCA_034641835.2. Taxonomy (NCBI): domain Eukaryota; kingdom Viridiplantae; phylum Streptophyta; class Pinopsida; order Pinales; family Pinaceae; genus Pinus; species Pinus albicaulis. The sequence continues at coordinate 242,941,043 of CM076580.1, read as the reverse complement.
CTGGACGTAAACTTGCCATTCTTCTGAGTCATTGTTCAGGGCTAATCTCACAAACTTCATAGGATGAGGTGATGACCCTACAGCTACCAGCTGATCCCGGACATCCTGAAGCCTCGTAAGGAAGGCATCTATGCGCTCCCCCTTTTGCATCCTTGTGCATCTCATCTTCTCTTCCAAGTACATCTTTCGTTGCTCTGAAGATCCATGATATAATGTGGCCAATGCATCCCACATTTCTTTGGCTATGCCCTTGCCTGCTATGTGACATACAACGTGATCTCTCACTCGATCGAGGATCAACCTCTTGGCCTTCACCATCTCCTTCTTGAAAGTCTTAAGTTGATCTGCATCTATGGGCTCAGCTACCACATTATCGATAGAAGTTTTAAGATCATGCTCATCTAGAAGGAAGGAGATCCTTGCCTTCCAGATCACATAGTTGTAGGCATCCTCCAACCGATCCTGATCTCTCAACCCAGCTGATGTCATCTCACAAAACAAAATGTCGAACTACCTCCTCTCTCCTCTGCATAGCTGCTGACTAACTCTACACACTCGCTGTCGGAGTAAGTAGATCTGCTCTCGGCTACTGTTGCTCTGCAATGAGAAATTGAATTCCTTGGCTAGGAATTCTCAGAGGAAGGAATTTCGTCAGTGTGTGCTCTTCTGCCCTTCTGACGCTTTTATGCTGTAGCAGACTGCTGCAAAAAATCTGCGTCCCAGCTGAAGATCTGCTCTACGTGAGAACTGTTGCACTGCTCCCTCTGCCACTGACAAATCTCGATCTAGAAAATCTTATTCTCTGTCGACTCACTCAGAGAAATAATATTCCGCAAAAATTTTCCCTCCTTGCTATGGACTACGCAACTCATCTGGGCTTCGAACTGCTGCCTCCAGAGTGCTTACGAAATCCCTCTTCCGACTACAGCTGAGCTCTTCCTGCTTCACCTACACTCTGATACCATGTGAAAATTACTAAAACGGAATTCCTACTGCAACAACTAATTAAATTTCTTCTACTTGTTAATTTCCGAATCAAGTTATTTACAGTGTTACACAGTAAATATCAAAATAAAATCTATTGCAGCCTTCACAACATAAAATATAGCGGAAATAAAATATTGAGCAGAAAAGATAGAAACACACACAAGTACACCGTTATTTTTGGACAAATGTCCCCAGAAAAACCCAAAGTGGGAAAACCGGGGCAACCGCTGAGGGTTTTATTATTATGAAATAGTTTTCTGAATACAAATCTTTGGATGTCCAAACTGGCAATCTGATATAGAAAATAAACTGGCAAAGAGGTAGTGAGGAAATATCTCACACTGTCACTGGCAATCCGACACTAATCTGGGCTCTGGATGACTTGCCCTACGCTGCCTTTGCGTTGTCACTGCGTCACAACCTCCTGGAACTGCGTCACCCCTCTTAGCTGATCATTTGCTGACTAGAAACTCGGATCTCTGGCCCTCCAGTCTCACACCCCGGCTTTCGGCACTAGATTCCACTGCTCCCCAACAAAACTGTGGATTCCTTCTTAAGCACTACACTGCCTCTTTGGACCTCTCAATGCCTCCTCTATAATGCACTCACCGGATCAGGAAAATCTTCCTCCAACCAACTATCCCTACCCCTCACTGCAAGAAACTCACTTGATCACTCTTTTGAAGCTCAGCGCTACTTCTCTTGAGAATTCGATCTCTAGATCTCTTGTTTTCGCTATCTCAGTGTGTTCTCCAAACACCCATCAAGCTCCTTATAATCTCTCATTGACATATCAATGGCCAAAACTAAAACATAATCAAAGGCTAAGATTAACAGGGAGTCGATCCTCGTCTTTATTTAGAAGATTCACATCTGACTTAATTAATACACTTTAATGTTTAATTAATCACATTTCCTAAGTTTAGACTTAGAAATACATTAAAAAATGATTGATTATTTTAATTAAGCCATCTACAGATGGAATTTCCCAAAATGATTTCTGGGTTTTCGAGAATTCATGTGTCCTAGCCTCTTTGCAAAATCTCGAGGCTAGAGCACATCCGATGCTACAAAAATCAACACATTGCTCAACAATGTTGAAAAGTGTAACTAGGATCGGTCTTCATGTTGACTACGTAATTATGTAAAGAAAAAGACAATGATAATAAAATGTATTTTTGTTGTACTTGTTTCATGAACAAGATTTTATTATATAGGTTATAGACTTCTTAATGATGTCTTCTAGGTTTTTGTCTTCTTCTATAATTAAGTGTCATATTCATGAAGGTTTTAGTTTAGATGATTATGCTCCAAAGACCTTGTGAAGAAACTCTCAACAGCCCTGATATAACGTTGAAAACAAGCTCCAAAATATAGTGAAGACAGCCTTCACCGATGCTGAAGAAATACCTCATGAAATGCTGATGAAATTACACTTCATGTCAGCCTACATGCTGTGTTAAAGTCAGCCTAATTACATTTGGATGGTTGGCCTAAAAGATGTGAACAGTCCTCTATATATTACCCTGGACTGCGGATCAGTTGGGATAAAAAAAGTGTGGATCTGAAACAGAGGTGTAGGAAGAAGATTGCGGTGAAATACAGGAAGGAGATTGCAGAGAAGAATAAGGTATAGACTGCAGATATGAAGGCACAAATTGCGGATAGGTCTGAATTAAATTGCGGACAAACCTGAAGTGAATTGCAGATAGGTCTGAATTGGATTGTGGATAGTTCTGAGTTAGATTGCAGATAAAAGAGGAGAAGGAAGTGCGAAGTTTCAGTGCGTACTTCAGACAGGAGTAAGCTCAGAATTCAAAGAAAATTAAGTGTGTTTGCAGATTGTCTTAAGAAGCTTCAGTGCGGATGTATGAGAAGATTGTTCAACGTAGAGTTTGATTGTGATGTTGTGCAAGTCATTTTATAGAGCAAGTACAGATATCTAAGATATATCAACTTCAGATTCCAGAGCTATCTCAGTCAAGAAAGAGTTTGCTGAAGTTCAGACAGAGATCATAAGAAAGGCAGCCTTAGAAGTAGGAGAAAGTGAGGAAGGTAAATCTCTGAGATTTACCTTCCTAAACAGTGCAGACTGGTGACGAAGAAAAGATTCAAGTTTGAAGAAGTTGTATCAAGGTCTTAGAAGCATATCTAGGTCAAGGGTCTGAGTCTTGGTCATGGTACTTGTCATTTGAAGATCTATAAGAAGAATTCGTTGCGGGTTTTCCTCTCCAAGAGGGAAAGGTTTTGCCCTAGCTCTAGGAGCCTAAGTTTGTGTCTAATTTATTTTGATAATTGACTTGATGAAAGACTAAACAAGATAACGAAGAAAACACATAAGCAAGCTCACAAGTAATTATCAAGAAGAGAATTTGTATTAAACACCAGCCCACCAAATTCTCAACAAACAACACTTAAAAAGACAATAACATTTATATTATCTAATTGACGACTGTGTCAATTTTCTGCGATCATTTTACCCATAAAAGGAGAGACAAAAAATGTATGCTTTAAAATAGTTTAATTTCAGAAATAGTGGGAATAACAGACAAGCCCCAAGGGTTAGCTCAGTTGGTCGAGCTCCCGTTGCTAAGTACTTCGCCTGTTGGGAGGTCACGGGGTCAAATCTCCTTGACACCCTTGGGGTTAGGCACTGGCTGTTCTGCCGACGGGTTGGATCGCTTCGGGTTGATCTGCCTAGATTTTCCCTTGGATGTAAAAACATCCTTTTACAACAGACAGCAATGAACACAAGCATTCAGCCAGTTTATTTTCACAACAAACATGTAATGTTCACAACTGTTGTTAGGGTCATTAAATTAAAATAAGATGACTCCCCTACATGTATCAGAACTCATAACAAAGGCCCAGCTTACCTAGTAGAGAATCGAGATATATACGAAAAGCAACATTAAGCAACACAAAACTTTGGTGAAGGTTAGTAGTTTTCTTGTAAAGCTGATGCCTGATCTATAAATAACCAAAGGTAAGGACCTTCAAGAGCTCCTGATCAGAAGAAATTGACAATACGACACAAAAGAAAGTTCTATTCAAAACCTGATGTCTGTGACCTAATCAAAATCTAGATTTGAGAATTCTAAATCAAATGGCATCTGCAGAAAAATAACCAAAAAATAAAGTTAATTGAACTTATAAATGAGTAAATATGAGTAACTGATCTTTAAATAACCTTGGTCTGTGAGGAAGTAGCATAGTTGTGGCAGTTAAATCATCTATGGGGCAAACAAGTAATTCAGAGTTGAAGATCTCTTCGCTCCTCCTCTTGATAAAAAAGTGGTTTCCACGATGGCTTACTACTGTGTCAACTCCCTCAACGCGCTGAGTTACGTATTTCAGTTCTTTCCGTGGATCAGAAAGATTTAGGTAGAGGACAAATTGTGTGGTTTTACTTCCAGATACAACAAAATGGTACTCTTTGCTTTCAGATTCGTGAAGCTCTAAATAGAATTCTTCATCCTTTTCGTGATATAGGCAAGTGTCATCAGACTGATCTGAACCCAGATGGTGCCGCCATACCTGAGAAATAAGAAATTTCATGAATAACAGTATGACAAAACAGCCATCAAACAACTAAGTATGATACAAACATAATCCAGTAAATAACCCATTTATGGCTTTCTTCAGGGTAAAGAATATCTGATATTCTCTTCCGGGTTTATACCATCTACAGTAAAAAATACTTCATAAAGCTCATTAGAATTAGATATATATAATGCATTTGAAACAGAGTGAAGAATATATAATATTTTCTTTGGGGTTTGTACCATATACTGCATATTTGAAACTAATAAGTTGCATTTTTCAAACAAAACAAAAAAGGTAGTTGAACTTCCATGTAATTCTTAGCTTTAATGATATTGACATCGAATTGGGCAGAAAGTAACATCAACAATTGAGATCTGTTATCACAAAATTTCGAATCTTAGTGCAAAGCCTTCACAAGGTGCTAAAACTAGTGGAACATTAGAAGTGTTGCCACTGTCACCCAAGCAACAATGTGCCTCATTTAGTGCTGGACAAATCCAACTAAAGGAGACTTCCCTGTCAGGACTTCGGATTCCCACAGCAAGATACAATCAAGTCCAAGATGTCCTAAGTATCTACCCAATTGCCCACCAATGGAATGTATCAAGCACATTAAAAGTTAGGTGGTCAATCAAGGTGAATTCAAGATTTTGTTTAAAGTGTTCTAAGGCTGATCTAGGAGGCTTATCAAGTAACAATCTCATGCAAAACAATCGCCAACCCACTCAAATCTAAAAATTACCAATGGCTGTTGTAAAACTTGCATAAAAGATGGCAAACTACAACAGTAAACAAGTTACAACCACCATCAATGTAGACCTCAAAATGAGTTACAAACCAGAAGAAAATAGACAAAAATAATGAATAAATCTAGGGTTTGATTACTTTCTAAAATCTGAAAATTATAAGGCATATAAGTGCCAACTAAAACAAGATGTCTAGTTCTATTATCAGATATATAAATCAGCAAGAAAAAATTATGCAACAAAATGGTTTTAGGTCAAACATGCAACAAAACCCTAGGATTTTAAGTTAAACATGCAAGAAAACCCTACGATTTTAGGTCAACAATATGCAAGAAAATCCTAGAATTTAGTGTGAAAATTCTACTGCAGTGTATTGGTTTATTTTCTCCTACTTGATTTAATTTATACAAGTTATTTTCAAAAATTAGATTCAGAAAATACCGAAAATAAACACAACTACAGCGTACACATGCAGATCATTTACTGAATAATTCACTCATGCAACAAAGTGACACATGGATTTTTGGACGTAAGTCCTCGGAAAAACCCAAAGTGGGAAAAACGGTTCAACAGATATGAGGGTTTTATTATTAAGTAGTTCTGAGTACAGCAAATCTGGGTTCCAACCTTGGAAAACCAGACAAAGAATAAAAGATACAAGATCTGCAGCTAACCTGAAGATCTAATGCCAAATTACTGACTGATCCACACCCTCAAATGGGATTTACAGGACTCAGCCCAGATCTGGCCCTAAAAACCCTCAGCGCTGCCCCCGAAGCCCTAGCTTCAGCCCTGCTACCCTCAAATGACACTGCACTGCACCGAAAGGGACTGTGTCACCCTTGGAAGGGTCTCACAGCCTCACACTGGCCCTAGAAGCCCCTCAGTGTAATTTCTTAAGCCTCCTAGTGCCTCTATGTTGTCCTGTGTAGCACCTGCGTAGCTACTGCCTAGCTTCTCTGCGTTGTCCTTCCGCTGCTCCTCTTGCCTCTTTATGTCTCTTGGCTCTTGGAATCAGATCATTCCCTCAGCCAATACTACCCCTCACTGCAGGAAATTCCTCTGGAAATTCTAAGCAAACCCGCCCTAGAATTCCAGATCTATTCCTCAGTTCTACAAAAATGTGTTTCTTCAACTGACCCTCAAGCCTTTCTCTTCTACTTTTTCGTTGAACCCTTCAACGGCCAAGATTAAATCATCCATCAACAGCTGAGATTAAAAAATTGCTTGATTCATGTAACTTCAGACAATTTCAGCACATGTGTTAATTAATTCACTTTAATTATTTTATTTTTCTAAGTTAGACTTAAGAAATCCATTAAAAATAATTAATTATTTGAATAACTTCAACACAACTTGAAATTTCTTCAATTCATTTTTGGGTCTTGTAGATCAGGTGTACTCTAGTCCCTCCACAAAATTTGGGACCTACAGCACAACTGATGCTACCCCAAATACACAAAATCTCAACACTCCCTCTTAGCATCAGAAGTGTGCTCTAGCAATACATCACACCATGCATTACAAGATCTTGAGTACTTGGTATGTGTTGTTGATGCTTGGCCTGCTGCCCTCCATCTACTGCACTGATGCTCTCTATATTGTTGCCCATGCCACTGCCACATCTATACTGCAGCTCCCTCTCAAATTACTGCATCATGCTACCTATAAGACTGTTGCACTGCAACTCAGTCGCTGAGAAGTAAGCAACTGAATAACTCTGCCTAACTGTCTAACAGACAAGTCAAGTTGCCCTCCACCACTGAAGCCTCCTGGATGTTGAATCACGTTGTCCCCTTGGAGACACTATCATGCTACAACAATGCACTACGTGAGCCCAGCTTCTTTGCGTTGTTGAAGTCCCACCAGCCTCTCTGTGTTGCTGCCTCCACGCTGTTGTTGCATCTGCATCACGTTGCTCCCTCTTCAGCTCTACAGCTCCCTCTTGCTCTTCAATGTGGTCATCTGCAACCATCTCTCGACTCATCTCGCTACCGTCCTAAGGCTCCTGTAGCTCATATGTGATCCAAGAGTAGGGTTGACTCAAGGATCCCGCCATCCAATCTGGATACTCTATATATCCATGTCACCCCACCTCTTCTCTCAAGGTGCATGAGCACTCATGGTTGCATCATCATCAGAGCCATCGTCATTTGCTGCTACAACGTTGGAATCAGAAGCTGCTTTGTCCTTCTTCTTAGGACAACTGCTAGCGAAATGACCATGATCACCACAGTTAAAGCACTGGACCTTTGAGAGGTCCTTCTTCTTCTTCCCTTGCTTCTTTTCCCTTAATGCAATGGTTGCATCCTCCTCTTCTTTCTTCATTTTGGTTGATCTGCTTCCTCCAATGTTGGGTTGCTTCTTGGTGATCCTCCTGATCTCCTCTTGGCGGAGAATAGCCCACATATTTGCCCATGATGGTAACGTTGCCCTTCCCAGATGTGCTCTTTCTATTAGCAGAGTTACTAGCCCAATCAGCATGAGAGCACCAATCTAGTCTTACTTCTCTGGCAGTATATCTCAATCCAAGATTGATGGTCCTGTGTAGGTATCTCAGCACATGCTTTGCAACAATCCAGTGTGCATGTGATGACTTAATCATATATTGGCTCAGAGTATTAACCACAAAACATATGTCCGATCTTGTGTTCACTAAGAACATTAGTGCACCAATCAGTAGTCGATACTCAAAAGGGTTAGCCAAATCAGGGCCTACAGCTTCACCACATAGCTTTTTGAAATTCATTTCCATTGGTGTATTCATGGACTTACATTCTGTCACACCAAATCTTTCTAGTAGCTTGACAACATATTTTCCTTGGGAAATGAAAATCTCACCAGGTCTCTGCCATACCTCTAGGCCCAGAAAGCAGTGCATTAAATGAAGATCTTTCATTTCAAACTCAAAAGCTAACTCCCTCTTATACTGGAGGATAAGAGATTCTCCTCCTGTCAAGAATAAGTCATCAACATATAATACCAAAATCAAAGGCATACATTCGACCGTTTTGAAGTAGAAATTTGGATCAACATTGTTTCTGGTAAAACCAAGCTTCATCAAGAAGCTATCAATGAGAGCATACCAAGCTCTTCGAGCTTGCTTAAATCCATATAGAGCTTTCTTTAGTCTACATACATGAGTTTTTATGTCATGTACCTCAAATCCTTGTGCTTGCTCCACAAATACTTCTTCTTTGAGGTAGCCATGTAGAAAAGCAGTTTTCACATCCATTAGATGAAAAGTCCATCCCTGACTAGCAGCTAGAGCCACAATAGATCGTAGAGCTTTCTTTAGTCTACATACATGAGTTTTATGTCATGTACTTCAAATCCTTGCGGTTGCTCCACGAATACTTCTTCCTTGAGGAAGCCATGTAGAAAAGCAGTTTTCACATCCATTAGACGAAAAGTCCATCCCTAACTAGCAGCTAGAACCACAATAGATTGGATTGTAGTGTATCGAGCAACGGGTGCAAAAATCTCATCATAGTCTATTCTCTCTTTCAGAGAGAAATCTCTAGCCACAAATCTAGCTTTATATTTTTCAATACTTCCATCAACACCATGTTTAATTTTATACAACCATTTAGAAGTCACAAAAGACTTACTTTTGGGTCTTGGAACTACTTCCCATACATTAATATATATGGACTCATGTTCTTCGACCATTGCATCTTTCCATACTTGATCTTTCGTTGCTTCTTCAAAAGTGCATGGTTCAGCCTGAATAATATTGCTCATGGCTACAACATATCCCTGGAACCGGCATGGTTTCTTACTTTCTTTGAAGGTTCCTCTGGGGCAAGCATGTCTATCAACATCTTGCAGAGTGTCACGAAGCCATAATGGTCTCTTTCTAGCAGGAGGATCACATGGAGGAGGATCTAAGGGGTCCATGGGCTCCATGGGTTCATCAGCGAGATCAAGATCAGGCTCAGGATCTTCTTGAGCATCCAAGGCATCATCCTGACTTTTGATATTAGCAGGAGGAGTGTCTATTACCTTTCCAAGAGTTGCATCTTCATCAAATGTTACATCCCTACTAAACTCTATAGTTCTTTGACTAGGCATGTATATTCTATAAGCTTTAGAATTTTCACAATAACCGACAAATGTACCTTTCTTACCTGAAACTTCCAGCTTGTTTATCTTTTCCTTTGGCACATGAAAGTAGATAGGGCAGTGAAAGATCCTCAAGTACCCAACCTCAGGCTTTTCACCAATGAAGACTTCTTCAAGAGTCTTTTTGTTTATGGCTCGGTGTGGAGATCTTTTTTGGACATGAACAGCAGTGTTAGTAGCTTCTCCCCATAGAAACTTGGTAGCTCTTATCATGCAACATAGCTTTAACTACTTCCATGATAGTTATGTTCTTTCTTTTAGCCACACCATTTTTTTATAAGTTATATGGTACGGTGCTTTCTTTCTGGATTCCAACTCCTTGCAAAAGCCAATGAAATCATTTGAAGTGAACTCTCCTCCATTGTCAAATCTGAAGATTTTGATCTGCTTTCAAGTTTATTTTTTGACCAGAGATTTGAAGTCTTTGAACAAACTAAATGCTTGACTTTCGTTTTTCAAAAAGAAAATCCATGTTTTGCAAGAAAAATCATCCACAAAGATTATATAATACAAATAGCCACCAAGAGAAGTTATAGGCATAGGTCCACATAAATTAGAATATATAAGATGAAGTACTTGACTCGTTTTGCTTTTGCTTGAAGGGAATTGTCTATTTACATGCATTCCACTTGCGCACCCTTGGCAGACCCCATCATGATCCACTCTAATCTTCGGCATTCGAGAAACCATCTTTCTCACATAAGGCAATGCTTTATAGTGCAGATGAGTGAACCTTTGGTGCCAAAGTCCACATTGATGATTGTTGGCATGAATCAGCACATGGATTGGTTTTCCATTGACTTTATAAACACTTTCAAATCTCAATCCCAGAGTGAAGCCATCTCTCGGGCTAGATCTCATTGGCGACATGAGAATTTTTCCATTTATGAAAGAAAATTTCATTCCTTTATCTTCTAAGGCAGATATAGATACAAGATTCTTTTTCAAACCAGGTACATACAAAACTTCTTGAAGAGATATAGTTTTACCTTGATCCAGATGAAAAGAAACAGAAACAGATCCCTTTATAGGATATGTAGAGTTATCTCCAAGTATGATTTTCATATTTGTCTCCCTTTCGACTAGATTTAAGAGAACTTATTTATAACCAGTGAAGTGCCTTGAAGCACAACTATCAACCAACCAACCATCACAAGAATCTGTAGGAGAGGAACTAGAAAGAGCAGCAACAAGAAAGTATTATGATTGTGTCTCAATTGCATTACTATCATACATTGGGTTCCTTGAAGTCTTGGAAGAATGGTAGTTTTCTTTACAAACAGCAGGTGCTTCTCTTCTTCTTTTATAATCAAATCTGAAGTTGTTGCTACGATTGTTGTAGTTGGATCTTGGTGCTCTTCTGTTTTCCGGACAGTCACAAGCATAGTGACCATGCTTATGGTAGTTGTAGCATTAAACTTTTGATAAGTCCCAGCTCCACTTATAGGAGTTGTTGGATCTAGTAGCAAGCTTTCTTGAAAGGTGATGACCTCTTCTTCCATTATGCTTCTTTTCTAGACAACAAAGGCAGTAGGTTCTCCCTCTTCATGCTTTCGAATTCTTCCTCTGGAAATCATTCTTACCTCTTCTTGACTGCACTTTCCAAGGAGCTCATCAAATGTGGGAAACTTATCATTGTTGTTGATGGCAATGATAATGTTTCCCAAATTGGAGAAAGACCTCCAAGCGTAATCAACAACGACTCTTTATCAGATACAATTTCACCAATTGTTGACAGTGGATCCTTGATTTTTCATATCCTCATGAATTATGCTTGAATGACCTCTCCTCTGTTCATCTTAATGTCCTTGAGTTGATTCTTCAAAGCAAGGATTTGACTCAAGTTGTATACTTGACACATTCCAATTAGCTTGTCATACATTTCCTTAAATTTCTTCAAGTTGGAGACATAGGTGATTAGATGGTCTCCAAGATAATCAAAGATAATCTTTTTATCTTTGACTTCTCCCTTCTTGTATCTGGGCTTGATAGCAGCATTCGAATTTTATGGTGGAACTGCTACCTCACCTTCAACATATTCCAATACATCAAGCTCCTCAAGAGTAATATCCAACCTTGCCTTACATGGACCAAAATTTGAAGCATCATTCAGCTTCTCTTCATTCTTGAATTAAGAAGAAAACATCTTGATTAATTGCAGAATCCGGATTATCCACAGTATCATAATTAAGTCAAACGGATTATCCATCTTGATTAAGTCAAACAAATTTCAGCAACAAATAGGAGAACAAATAAGATCTCCTTATTTCAGCAAATAGGACAGCGAATAAGATCTCCTTATTTCAGCAACAAATAGGATCTTTAAAGGGGCAGCAAGTAAGGTTTCAGCAGCAAGAAAGGAGCAACAAATAAGATTTGAGCAGCAAGTAAGGAGCAACAAATAAGATTTCAGCAACAAGTAAAGACTCCTTATTTCAGCAGCAATTAAGAAGTAACAGCTCTTTATCTTCTTGGGCTTGTCTTCACCAAAGCTCTGATACCATGTTAAAATTTGATGTTCTATGTTGTAACAATCACTTATTACAAAAACTTCTTTATGCTGCAATATTGGTTAAGTGATTGTAGATAAAACATAAACCAAATGCACAATGAAAGACAACCAAGAACAGAATGAGACACAAAGAATTTAAGTCCAATGACCAAGGCAAAATCCACAAGGGGAAAACCCAACCAGATTCTTCTTCTATTAGATACCATATGTTCAGCGGAGATACTGTTAATTTTGGGCAACTAGGTCCAAACTCCATGTTGTGATGCTCAGATGACGATGCCAATATTTTTATTGGATTCCTTTTTCGGAGAGGTGCAAGATCGTTCTAAAGATCATCTTGATCAGATGCGCAGAACATGTATCTTGAATTTATTCCACATGTGCAAGGTCGGCCTGATTTATCCCACATGCATAAGAGATGTGTCACACACCCCCACAGATGCCTATATATTGGAGAGACTTGGAGTTCATTTCACACACACATTTTTGTGGAGGCATTTTCTTCTTTCTTGGATGGTGATGGAGCAGCATTCTTGATTTTGCATTTAGGGCTTCTTGGTGCAGCGTCTTGGTGGAGCATTCTCGATGAGATGTCTTGGGGTTGTGTGACACATGTGGGAGGCTAACCTTATGAAGACTTTGCTGGTTGAAGCATCCTCCTGATCGCTGTAACGCCTCCATTCTTTATCTCTATTTTGGCTTGTCTTCCATTGATCTATTGGTATGTTCTATCTCCATCTTACTTTCATTGAGCCCTAGAAGTTTAAAGTATATTTGCATCTAGCATAGAACATCTTCAGAATTTAACATGGTATCAGAGCGAAGGAGAAGACAAAGCCCATCTTGTTTAGAATCTAGGGCAGCAAGATGAAGCGCTGTAAGTGACAGTGGATGGTTGTGACCTCCTAAATCTTATGTTGAAATTACAAGCTTAAATGCTTCAGCTCTGGTCGTCTTCTTCACCTTAGACCACCAATCGCCGCAGCCTTTCTTCCTCCAGAACACATTCGGAGCAACCCCTACCAAATCTCTTTCATTTTTGTGCACTTCATGGCTATTCGCCGTAGAATTCATCTTGGAACTTTGTTTCTTGCTGTGAGAATGAATCCTCGAGAGCTCCATCTTGTTGGCCATGAAAGCAGCGAGGTCGTAGTAACACTTGGCCTTCAGCCATGGCAGCTCCTCCCACTTGGAAGCCAACGGAGGAGGCTTCACACTTCTCAGAAAATCACAGTTACAAATCGCGTCCATGACTACGGAAAAATAATTATAACAAAGAAACAATTAAACCAAAAAAAAAAAAAAACGGTATAGCGTCTTGGTGGAGCATTCTCGATGGGACGTCTTGGGGTTGTGTGACAAATGTGGGAGGCTGACCTTATGAAGACTTTGTTCGTTGAAGTATCCTGTTGATCGCCATAATGACCCCATTCTTTATCTCTGTTTTGGCTTGTCTTCCATCGATCTATTGGTATGTTCTATCTGCATCTTACTTTCATTGAGCCCTAGAAGTTTAAAGTATATTTGCATCTAGCATAGAACATCTTCAAAATTTAACAGATACAAAGTACAATGAGAGATCAAGAGAATGAGTAAGTTCATCCAAATTTGAACAAGTTGTAGCATGAAGATCATTGAAGGCAATAGCTGATGCAAACACTGAATCAACCTTCAAGCTTTTCTCTTACTCTCCAAGTCTCTCTTCCTCGCAATCTTCTCCAAGTCTCTCTAACTCTCACTCTCAATTTTGAATCCATATTTCACAATGCACACGTAGTGAGGGGAGAAGATATAAGGCACATATATATAGGAGATATATAGGAGGAGCAACGAACTCATGTCATAAATGTGGAGCATACCTTAGAGTAACTCGTATGACATATAGGGAAGAGTAACTTAAGCCATTATGGAGAGAGGCAACGCATGCCATCAATGGAGGAATCTCGCATGCCTTGAAGGGTGTAACTCATGCCCTTTTAGGAAGTGTGACTCATACCATTAAGGAGACAAGGCAGCGAATGCCATTTAAGGAGAGGTATGCATGCCTTTGTAACTTATGCATTTAAGAGAGAGTGTAACATATGCTTTAAAAAGTACGTAAGAGGAATCTTTTATGACATGCTTTAAATGAGTGTGAAACAGGAATATGCCAAGTCTTTAATCAGAGTGAAACATAGAGTCATGTGAGACATTAAGGAGAGAGGGGAGCAAAGTATAAAGGTAAGGTGACTTGTATTTCTTTTTTATAATTATATCATAGTATCATAAGGATAATGATAATAGTAATGATAATATCGATACTTAAGTCAAGATTGACTCATTATGATTGATTAATGATAAGTTAATTGATTTTCCATCAACTATACTTGATTACCAATTGATACAAGGTGAATTACTATTTTTGGAAAGTCATACTCGAGATGTTAGACATGACTTTCTATTTTTAGAAAGACACTCCAGAATTGTCATAAATGAAATTTTATTTAAGGAAATTCATCCTTGAGCTACCAATTTCAATAGGTACATTTTGTAGAACTCGAATGCTCCTCCATTGAGGCCTCGTGCATTACTTCATCCAAGGAATCCACGGAGGCTTGTTGGGAATGACGATTGTCGTTAGACCAAAACCCGCAGTAGTCAACAATCACATCACCAGAGATAAGGATCCACAAGAGGCGGTTAGTCCATGTCGCGAAACAAACGGGGAGCGTTGATTTATTCAATGTCTAACAATCTCCCCCCCAACGCTAGCCAGGTGTGTATCAAACTCGTGACCTATGCTCTGATACCACTTGATGGGAATCACGATTGTCGTTAGACCAATACCCGCAAGTGTTGGTCAACAATCACATCGCCGGAGATAAGGACCAACAAGAGGGTGAAACACACGGGGAGCGTTGATTTATCCAATGTCCAACAAGGCTTCCTTAGACTTCCAATATGCCACTTTCTCATCAAATGTGACGTCTCGGCTGACCTCAATCCGTTGTTGCTCCAGAATGTATATTTTGTAGGCCTTTGATGATTCTCTATAACCAACAAATATGTCTTTCTTTCTTGTGTTGAGAATTTGGAGGGCTGGAGATTAATTCAAATTCTCCTCTTGATAATTACTTGTGAGTTTACATGAGTTACTTATGTCTTCTTTTCTTTAGCTTAGATAGTCTTTCATCAAGTCAATTATCAAAATGCACGAGACACAAAATTAGGCTCCTAGAGCCAAGGCAAAACCTCTCCCTCTTGGAGAGGAAAACCCACAAAGAATTCTTCTTATAGATCTTCAAATGACAAGTACCATGACCCAGACATAGACCCTTGACCTAGATATGCTTCCAAGACCTTAATACAACTTCTTCATACTTGATTCTTCTCTTCTTCACCAATTTGCACTATTCTGCACTGGTACTAGAGAACTCGGTCTCCAAGTTTCACTTCTTATAGCTCAGTCAAATATAGGGACAGAATTATCTTCTCTTTGCATATACTTTTAACTGAATTCCTTGAGTTGTAGTTAAGAAGGCAAATCTCAAATTTACCTTCCTCACATTCTCCCACTTTAAGACTGTTTTTCTTCTTTGTTAGGATATTCCGACACATTACCTATTCAGGACCTATTACTTGGTCTTGTAAGAAACAAAGTGCGATCTCTCTTTCTTCAGCAGAAGCAGAGTATCGTGGTGCAGTTGAAGCCAGTAAGGAAGCCATGTGGCTTCGTCAGATCCTGCATGAATTTGGTTTTCATCAGCAGCATCCAACTACACTTTGGTGTGACAATCAGAGTGCCATTCAGCTATGTAAAGATCCAGTTCAACATCAGCGTATGAAACACATTGAACTCCACATACACTTCATCAGAAAGCTCATTCATGATCGTGTTCTTGAAGTGCAGTATTGTCCAACCAATGATCAAGTAGCCAATATCTTTACAAAGGCTCTCACAGAAGCAAAGTTTACCAAACTTCGATCCATGCTTGGAGTTCAGGAAAGTTGTCATTAAGGGGGGATAGGCTCTAATGCCTCCTTCCTTCTCCTATTGTGTCACTTTTGTAAATCCTTCAATCCTATCCCAATTTGTTCTTAAGGGGGGATGTTAGGATATTTCGACACATAGGAAATAGGCTCTTTTTGTGTCACCTTTGTAAATCCTTCAATCCTATCCCAAGTTGTTCTTAAGGGGGGATGTTAGGATATTCCGACACATAGGAAATAGTTAAGAATAACTTAGTCTAGTGTAGACTTAGGTAAAGTGTGTTTCTTTACCATGTACATTTGTAACTTATAATCCGATGGTCACGATTTGTAGTGATATGACAGTTATCTCTCTCCTCGGTATTAAGGACACTTGATCCATGGCTTAACACCCGATTGGTCCATGATCTCTATTTAAAGAGCATGGAGGGTCATTTGTTGGGTAACCGTTTATGAGAGAAACCTATGTAACTTTTCTTTTTATATTAATAAATTGTCTGAAGTGGTCGCATTGGCTCAGGCCGTGAATTGTTTCCCTCTTTGAGGGTTTTAACCACGTGATTATACTGGTGTACTGATTTGTGATCTGTTTGTGAGCAGTGACCTTTGGTTCTTGATCTAAGGAAATTACCCTGTAAATTCCTACATTCTTATGATCACTGTCTCAACTTCAACAAATTCTTCCTTCAATACGACTGCCCTTAATTTTATATTCCAGGATCTTTGCTTAGTTCTGGCATCACAAAACAATATGTATTACAGCAGTGATATATCCTCACCTTAGCTGAGATAACTTAGACAAATCTGTAATTGACCTCCTATAACAGACTCCTAAAATCTGTACTGTATACACAGAGAAGTCCGCACTGTTTTCTTGTCTTATAATCCACACTGATTCACCCTTGAGATCTGAGCATAACCCTGCCTGAGATCCGCACTTCTTCTAGTCTGAAATCTGCACTTTCTTCTAGTCTTTAATCCGCATTTTACATCAGAGCAATCTACATTTTACATCAGATCAATCCGCACTTTGTGCTTCACAAATGATCTGCAGTTCAGGAGCATATATAGGGCATTGTTCTGTCTCTTAGGCCGACCATGCAGCCGACTTCTCCACTGTGAATTTAGGCTGACTTGAGAGAGGTTATTCCAACATTTGATGTAGGTTGTCTTTACTGTATGTAGAGCTTGTCTTCCAACATTGTTTGAGGGTTGTTAGGTGCCCTTTTTCCACAAGGTCTTGGAGCATATATTGCTAGATTAGATACTTCATGAATATGACACTTAATTATATTTTATACCTAGAAGACACAAACCTAATAAACATCAAGAAGAAGTCTATTAACCTATATAATAAAACCTTGCTCATGAAACCCATGAAGCAAGTACAACAAAATACATTTTATTATCTTAGTCTTCTTTACATAAAATACAAAATTACACAGTCAATATGAAGACCGACCCAGTTACACCTTTCAACACTCCCTCTTGTTGAAATTTGGTTACCGGAGGACAGGTGGTTCCCTAAGGCTTTGATCTTTGGCCTAGGGAAAAGTGTCCAAAAGAATTTAATTTTTCTCCTAAAGTGACTTTATAAATTTTATAAAGTCAAATCTAATTTAAAAGTGACTTTAAGTGATAAAGTTACTAAAGTCTAATTTTAAAGTGACTTTAATAAAGTCAATGTAAAATTAAAAAGGAAAAGTGACTTTGGAAATAAATGACTAAGTGGGTCTTTATTAAAGTGGGGTGAATTAAAAAATAGAAAGTGAGATTTAAATGAGCATTTAATCTCAGCCCTAGATCTCAATCTATTTCAGCCATTGGATTTAGGGATTCCCCAAAAGTCACTTAGGGTTAGATTAAAGGAGGAAAAGGTCATTCATTCTTTCATGAGCAGATTGAGAGAAGGAGAAGGAGAGAGCTGGAGATTTTTCTGAGCAATGAGAAGAAGGAGGGCAGCAGCAGTGATATTCAGCAAATCCGTACAGCAAGAGCAGAGCACGAAGTTTGAGGCAAGAGGGCACGAATTTCGAGGGAGGAAAGACAGCATTTAATGTTGCACGTTTTTTTGAGGTCCGTACAGCAGTTTGAAGGCACGGTAATCGAGGTCCGTACAGCAGGAGAGGGTTGTTTTCTGAATCCGTACAACAGAAAAATCAGCGCTGAAATCAAAGTCGTATAACAGATTTGAGGCAGCTGTACAGCGCGTTTTTCGAGGCAGCCGTACAGCACAGATTTCAATGTTGTCCGTACAACATTTAATGCTGGATTGTTTGCTGTAATTTCTGTTTTTGTGGGCACGAAAACCGAGGTGGAGTTTTGGCACGATTTTTGAGATAAGTTCAGTTTTTGAGGTTGCTGTAATTTTTGCTGTGTAAATTTATGTCTCACTGTAAAAAGCATTTTTCAGAAAAATAAAGAGAAGCTTTCAGAGTGGTTTTCCCCAAGAGTTGTAGGGGGTTTTTCCAGAGTCATGTTGACCAAAAATATCTGTGTTAAAATGTGTGAATGACTGTTTTAAGCTTGCTGATTTTTATTTCTGCATTTTCCAGCGTTCTGTAAATTTTCCAGAATTTGTGTTTTCAGCGAAAATTTATTTTCCACTTTGTTGAATGTAAGGGCATGGGAAAGGGCATTTAACTATTTGGAGAAATAAGGTGAAATTGAAAACCGGGGTGGGAAACAGGAAATTTCTACATGGTATCAGAGCTTGAGTGCTGAAAGTGCAGTTTGGGACAGCAAGGAGAAAAAATACAGCCAGCTGATTTTTCACTCAGAAAATTCCAGCAAGCTGATTTTTCACTCAGAACTTTTTATCTTTACTACAGCAGTGCTATTTTCTCAGTTTTAGGACAGCAGGATGTCATTGGGATTGAGGGTGGAGGATAGGTTGGATGGGCATACCAATTACAGCGTTCGGAAGGAGAGAATGCAGAGTATCTTTGAGGAGGCAAAAGTCTGGGATATCATGGTTCATACCCAACAGCAGCCTGTTAATGTGCCTACTGATGCTACTCAGTTGGCAGCATATAATAGGAAGAACAAAAAGGGTAAGAGGGCGGTTCTAGACGGAATCAAAGACCATTGCATTCCTCATGTGAAGGAAGAGAAATACTCATGAGATGTGAGTGGACAGCATTGTCAATCTTTACAGGAGTACCAATGAGGCTTAGAAAAATGGTCTGAAGGAGAGGCGAAGACCATTAAGATGGGTAAGGCCGATAGTGCGGTGGATATCTCACAAAGATTACTAATGTGAAGATAGGTTGGCGACAATTGAAAGAGGTCATTCCACCACGGAGGAGTTGGTGCGGATTGCGATGAATGGCCTCCCCGTGAATGGCCTCCCAGTTCATGGATGAACTTTGCGAGTGGGGTTTGTGCACGTGAGACCCTTCCCACATGGGAAGGTTTTGGGATGTTGCATTCGGACGGTCGGGAAAAGGTCGACTTAGAGGCGACAATGGGTTAAGCGAGATGAGGATGCTTGTTAGCCGAAGGAGGCAAAAAAGGCAAGGGAAAGAAGCAAGCTTCCACAAGTGTTGGTGGGGGCAAAGGCAAAGGTAAAGGTAAACAAGGGAACACGCAGAAGGACTATTCCAAGGTGAACTGTTGGAATTGTCATAGGATGGGACACTATGCAGTTGTGTGTCTGGAGAAGAAGAAGAAGAAGGGGAGGAACCAGAGCATGGCAGCATCAACAGAGGTTGAGGAATTTGCAGATCGCTTTGACCGGGAGTTTGGGTTCATTGCATGTGAGTCCTCTAGTGCAGGATTACCTGCCACAGAGGTTCAGAGGGAGCATGCATTTCCCTCGACTAGCGGAGCATCTTCGGGTATCTAGTATGTGGACAGTGGGGCTTCACGTCATATGACAGGAGTCCGTGAGTACTTCTCAGAGCTTTCAGAGAGTGGCACTGATATAGAGGTAGTACTTGGTGATGACAGAGTTGTTAGAGCAGTCGGTGTGGGAACATTGACATTTCAGAGGGAGTCTAAACCTCCCTTGAAGGTGTCAGATGTTCTTTATGTGCCAGGGATGAGGAAGAACCTCATATCCGTCTCAGCTTTGGAGGACAGAGGATATGAGATACTGTTCAGGGGTGGATAGGTGCTGATGTATCCCAGGGGCTCTCCAGCTGATTCAGCTAGAGTGATAGGTGCACGCCATGCAAAGGTGTACAAGTTTGCATTTCAGCCCCTTTTGGCATTGAGCAGTAGCACTGACAACAGAGCTAGCAGTTCTGAGCTGTGTGAGATTTGGCACCGCAGGATGGGGCATATGTATCATGGAGCCTTGAGGACCTTGCGGGAGATCACTACAAGTGTGCCAGATTTCAGTACTGATCACTTTGATACTTGCAGAGGATGTGCGATGGGCAAGTTTGCCAAATCCCCTTTTCCCAGCAGTGACAGCAGAGCGACTGGGATACTTGATTTGATTCATTCCGATGTCAGCGGTCGGATGTCTCATGTTTCCTTGAGTGGATATGAGTACTATGTTTTATTCATTGATGATCACTCCAGGAGGACCTGGATTTATTTCTTGAAGACCAAGAGTGAGGTCTTCAAGCGGTTTCAGGAGTTTAGAGCTTTTGTGGAGACACAGACAGGTCGGAAGATCAAGTCCCTGAGGTCGGACAATGGGGGAGAGTACACCCTTGGAGAGTTTGTTGACTATTGTGAAAAGGCAGGCATTAGGAGCGAGTTCACTGTTCCTTACAACCCCCAGCAGAACGGGGTTGCGGAGAGGAAGAACAGATCCATCGGAGGGGCTGCCAAAGCCATGTTACATGATCAGGGATTGCCATTGTTTTTGTGGGCAGAGGCCTGCAACACTGCTGTTTATTTGCAGAACAGGAGTCCGCATCGTGCCTTGGGGCACATGACTCCGGAGGAGGCTTTTTCTGGGAAGAAGCCTGATATTGGTCATCTTTGTATCTTTGGGTGTATTACATACTCCTACATACCCAAGGAGAAGAGGACCAAACTAGAGCCCACTGCAGAGAAGGGTATCTTTGTGGGCTACAGTGAGACCTCAAAGGCCTTTCGGATTTACATTCCCGCACAGAGGAAAGTTGTTGTCAGGCGGGATGTGAAGTTCGAGGAGGATAGGGCCTTTAGGAGGTCACGAGAGTTAGAGTATCTGATTACCGACCTCGCCAGTTGTACCGATTCACATAGGATCCGAAGCAAGGTGGATCGGGAGGATCCGAGGCTACGTATGACGATGTTCAGTCCGGCTGCTGAGTAGTGGCTCGCAGTCGAGGGTGGTGCTTCGGGCAAAGATGCGTGAGTGCCCAGAGTGTGCCTCACTAGGATTCACCGATGGATAGTCCAGCACGGCACCTCGCCTTCTACAAGTTCAGCAGCAGAGGACAAGCAGTATTGTGACACGGAGTTCAGGCTCCCGATGATGATGAGGAGGAGGAGTTTGATTCTCCAATGGGAGAAGTATGCTCAGGGAAGAGGAAGCCCAAGTGGCTTCAGGACACCTTGAGAGAGGCCACATCTGTTGCTGGGCCTAAGAGGCCGGTCAGAGAGAGCAGACCACCTGAGAGGTTTTGTAGCTATATGGAAATGGCTACCAACATCCTTGACTCTGAGCCTTCTAGCTATGAGGAGGTAGCTAGCCAGCAGGTCTGGAGAGAGGCCATGCAGGAGGAGTATTCTTCTATCATGAAGAATGATGTTTGGGAGGTGGTGCCGAGGCCTAAGGGCAAATCCGTGGTTACTTCCAAATGGCTTTACAAGGTAAAGCATGCTGCAGATGGCAGCATTGAGAAATTCAAAGCGAGGTTTGTGGCTAGAGGGTTCTCCCAGGTAGAGGGAGTTGATTATGAGGAGACCTTCGCTCCCGTGGCTCGATATACTTCGATCAGCTACATTATATCGATAGCAGCAGAGATGGGTTGGAAGATCCACCAGATGGATGTGAAGACCGCATTTCTCAATGGCTTCATACAAGAGGAGGTGTACATTGAGCAGCCACAGGGCTTTGAGGTGCATGGGAAGGAGTCCCATGTGTGCAGACTGAAGAAGGCCCTTTATGGCCTGAAGCAAGCTCCCAGAGCTTGGTACTCCAAGATAGATACATACTTGCAGGGGATGGGTTTCACAAAGAGTGAGGCAGATCCGAACCTTTACTATATTGTGATAGGTGAGGAGCCTCTCATTCTGGTGCTGTATGTGGATGACTTAGTCATTATAGGTGTAGAGAGACTCATAGAGCACTGCAAGAGAGATCTTGCGGCGGAGTTTGAGATGAAGGACATCGGCTTGATGCATTACTTTTTGGGTTTGGAGGTGTGGCAGGAGGAGGGGCATTTCTTCCTGGGACAGGGGAAGTATATTGTGGACATCCTTGGCAGATTCCACACGGAGGATTATAAACCCATGTCGACACCGATGATCACCAACTGGAAGAAGCTTCATGCTTCGGATTCCGAGTTGGTGGATCCCACATTGTACAGGCAGCTGATTGGTTCCTTGATGTATTTGGTCAACACTAGACCAGATATTTGTTTTGCAGTCAACACGATGAGTCGGTTTATGTGTGAGCCTAGGAAGGTTCACTGGGTGGCTGCAAAACACATTTTGCGATACTTGCAGGGGACAGTGGATTATGGTCTGGACTACAGGCAGGGGGATGGAGTGAGATTGGCAGGTTACACTGATTCTGATTGGGCAGGTTGTGCTTCTGATAGGAAGAGCACTTCAGGGTGTTGTTTTGGGTTGGGATCGGCAGTGGTGTCATGGTTTAGCCGAAAGCAGCAGTCAGTAGCATTGAGTTCAGCGGAAGCAGAGTATATGGCAGCCAGTCTAGCTAGTTGTGAGGCCATCTGGCTTCGCAAGATTTTGTTTGGCTTATTTGGTCAGCCGTTGAGACCTTCAGTGATTTACTGTGATAATCAGAGTTGCATTAAACTCACGGAGAATCCAGTATTTCATGACAGGTCAAAGCATATCGAGATCAAATATCATTTCATCAGAGACTATGTTCAGAAAGGAGTTGTGAAGCTTGAGTATATTCCCACTGATGAGCAGGTTGCAGATATTCTTACCAAAGCCTTACCACAAGGCAAGCATGTCTACTTCAGAGACAAGATGGGTGTGGTGAGGAACACCTTCCTCGGTAAGAGGGAGTGTTGAAATTTGGTACCGGAGGACAGGTGGTTTCCTAAGGTTTTAATCTTTGGCCTAGGGAAAAGTGTCCAAAAGAATTTAATTTTCTCCTAAAGTGACTTTAAGTTCTAAAGTCAAATCTGATTTAAAAGTGACTTTAAGTGATAAAGTTACTAAAGTCTAATTTTAAAGTGACTTTAATAAAGTCAATGTAAAATTAGAAAAGAAAAGTGACTTTGGAAATAAATGACTAAGTGGGTCTTTATTAAAGTGGGGTGAATTAAAAAATAGAAAGTGAGATTTAAATGAGCATTTAATTTCAGCCCTAGATCTCAATCTATTTCAGCCATTGGATTTAGGGATTCCCCAAAAGTCACTTTGGGTTAGATTAAAGGAGGGAAAGGAGGAAAAGGTCATTCATTCTTTCATGAGCAGATTGAGAGAAGGAGAAGGAGAGAGCTGGAGATTTTTCTGAGCAGTGAGAAGGAGGAGGGCAGCAGCAGTGATATTCAGCAAATCCATACAGCAAGAGCAGAGCACGAAGTTTGAGGCAAGAGAGCACGAATTTCGAGGGAGGAAAGACAGCATTTAATGCTGCACATTTTTTTGAGGTCCGTACAGCAGTTTGAAGGCACAGTGATCGAGGTCCGTACAGCAGGAGAGAGAGGGTTGTTTTCTGAATCCATACAGCAGAAAAATCAGCGCTGAAATCGAGGTCGTACAGCAGATTTGAGGCAGCTGTACAGCACGTTTTTCAAGGCAGTCGTACATCAATTTTTGACAGGCCGTACAACATGTTTTTCGAGGCAGTCGTACAGTCGTACAGCACAAATTTCAATGATGTCCGTACAGCATTTAATGTTGGACTGTTTGCTGTAATCTCTGTTTTTGTGGGCAAGAAAACCGAGGTGGAGTTTTGGCACGGTTTTCAAGATAAGTTCAGTTTTTGAGGTTGCTGTAATTTTTGCTGTGTAAATTTCTGTCTCACTGTAAAAAGCATTTTTCAGAAAAATAAAGAGAAGCTTTCAGACTGGTTTTCCCCAAGAGTTGTAGGGGGTTTTCCCAGGGTCATGTTGACCAAAAATATCTGTGTTAAAATGTGTGAATCACTGTTTTAAGCTTGCTAATTTTTATTTCTGCATTTTCCAGCGTTCTGTAAATTTTCCAGAATTTGTGTTTTCAGCAAAAATTTATTTTCCACTTTGTTGAATGTAAGGATATGGGAAAGGGCATTTAACTATTTGGAGAAATAAGGTGAAACTGAAAACCGGGGTGGGAAACAGGAAATTTCTACACCTCTTAACTAGGGATGCATTCATACAGGTACATGGTCACTTTCAAACTGAAGAATCTCATAAGAAGAATCGGATTGGTAATCGCATTTGTATAGCATCATATCAACCAGCATTGTCCTAATGCAAGGCCTTGACTAACAGCCCCATCTCTCAACGAGACAATGGGCTACAATGCTAGCGAGACACATGACTAATAGACACCATAGTCATTGTCTCTCCAAGGTACATACTCCTCCCAGGTGTTCCCAAAGTATGACCTTCTTGGACTATTCTTCTCTTGGGTAGCCAACCCTCAAAGAATATCGGTCCTCGGCTACTCTTATCTTGAATGCCCTATCTCATTCTCAAAGAGTAGCGAATGCCAGATGATCACCCAATCCTCCATTATGTCTTTCAGGTGAAGACCAGAATGTTGTGTCTATCCATTCTCTCCACATGGCCTTCACTAAGACTTACGGCTGTTAGTCCTGGTCTAGTGCATGACATAAGAATTAGAGAATCACATATGTCATTCCCTCTAAACACAGAAAGGACATACTTCAAGTTTCTTCCAAGTAAGAAACTTACCATCAGGCTCCCTCTTAACCAGAGTCCTGCAGCAGCAATCAAGCTACTCATGAAGAATTCCTCCCCTTGATGTCATGGATTTCGATATTGAGGAATCTTCAACTTTTGGCTTCATAGGGCACAAGATCATCCATCACTTTCAGGCACGAGTCATGTCCACTATCAGAAAGTGATTCGTCAGTCTTTCTCATCTGGTCCACCATTATACCATGTAGCCGACTTCTCCACTGTGAATTTAGGCCGACTTGAGAGAGATTATTCCAGTGTTTGATGTATAGGTTGTCTTTACTGTATGTAGAGCTTGTCTTCCAACATTGTTTGAGGGATGTTAGGTGCCCTTTTTCCACAAGGTCTTGGATCCATCATGAATATGACACTTAATTATATTTTATACCTAGAAGACACAAACGTAATAAACATCAAGAAGAAGTCTATTAACCTATATAATAAAATCTTGCTCATGAAACCCATGAAGCAAGTACAACAAAATACATTTTATTTTCTTTGTCTTCTTCTTTACATAAAAAACATAATTACACAGTCAATATGAAGAACGACCTAGTTACACTTTTCAACATCTTGAAGGCTCAAGCTTGTTCCTCTTATCCTTAGGAACATGAATATATACAAGCCAACCAAAGATTCTCATGTGACCAACCTCTGGCTTTCTTTTAGAGAATGCTTCTTCAGGAGTCATACCTTCCAGAACTTTATGAGGACTTATGTTTTGAATGTACACATTCTTCTGAGATGCCTCCCCCCCCATAAGAACAACGACAAGTTCAAATCATGCATCATGGCTTTGACAGATTCTTCAATGGATATGTTCTTTCATTCTGCTACACCATTTTGTTGTGGATTATATGGGAAAATTAGCTCCCTCTTAATCCTAGCCTATTTTCAAAAAGCAACAAGCTCCTTCGAGGTGTATTCTTCTCCATTGTCAAATCTCAGTATCTTGATCTTCATGCCTGTCAATTTTTCCACTTCAACTTTGAATTCTTGGAACTTTTTGAATACCTCACCCTTAGTCTTTCATAGATATATCCATGTCTTACAGGAGAAGTCATCAATAAATGTCACATAGTACAATCAACCACCAAGCGATTTCACAGGTATCAGACCACATACATCAAAATGAATCAAGTCCAAAGCTTCCTTAGATCTCTTATCACTGTTTGGAAATGGTTTCTTGATGTTCCTCCCAAGAGCACAACCTTTGCATACACCATCATTCTTTGTCTTCAATTCAAGAACCCCTGACACTATTTGACGCAACTCAAGAAATGCTCTGAAATGAATATATCCATACATTTTATGCCATAGCTCACTTGAATCTATCTCATCATTTCTAGTGGTTGATTCACAAGTTTATACAGTCTTCCATCATTAATCCCAATAACCCTAGCATCATCTATACTAGAGCCCTTGGACCAAACAAGTACTTTGCCATCCACAAAAGTAACTCTATCTCCTTTATCTTCCAAACAAGAAACAGAGACAAGATTCTTTCTCAAACCTGGTACATAAAGAACATTGTTGAGATGTACATTGTTACCAGATTCCAACTCTATAGATGCCTCACCAACTCATATCGTTGTTGTTGTCTCCCAATTCAACCCTTTGAGACAGCTTCTTTTCTATCATGCTTGAAAGATTCCCATGTTCTTTGGTCAGGTGTCTTGATGCTCCACTATCTACCAGCCACATGTCATCATCATCTGCAAAGGAACCTATAAAAGTAAAATAGTGAAAGAAATCCTTATCACCTTTGGTCGTTTTTGGTTTTTCATCTTCAACATCTGTTCGGAAGCATGTTGTTTCCCTTTTCTCTTATTGTTATTGGCCATATTAGGACAATCTCTCTTCAAATTTCCATATTCTTGACAGCCATAACATTGAATCTTTGATTAGTCTTTCTTCTTCTCAGAGGAAGAAGATCTCTTTCTTGACTTCTTGGTTGAGGTCCAAACTTCTTCTTTCCCTTGTTCTTGAAAAAAGTTGCAAGGGCTTGAACTTCCTCGTCTTGACGATCTCTAGTCATCAATCTTGCTTCTTCTTGAGCAGAAGATGTCCATATTTGTTCAAATGTAGGAATTCCTTCCAACTGCTTATACATGTTGCAAAACCATCCCATGATCTAGGAAGACCATTGAGTGTTGTAATCGCTAGTTCTTGATCAGGAATGGATTCACCAATTGCTTGAATCTGATTTCCTATTTGAGAAATCCTTACGAAGTAAGAAGCCACAGTGTCGTCACTAGTCATCCTTGTATTTCGAAGTTCATTCTTCAAGCTCATTGATTGACCAACATTCTTGATAGTGTAGAGATGCATTTGGGCATCGTACATCTTCTTTGAAGTATCAAGTTTTTCAATGTAGGGAACCAAATGATCCCTAATGGAGTCCACTTTAAGACTCATTGCAGTGATCTCATCCTCCTTGAATTTCTCTTTTCCCATTGTATTAGTTGGTTCAGTAACCTTCCCTGTCACAATGTCCAAAACTTTGTTCTTGACAAGAAGAATATATATTCTAACTTTCCATCCTCTAAACTTAGATGCTCCCTCTAACTTGTTTTCAAATTTCATAGAAGAAGCCATAGAACCCAATTACAAGGACTTGAATAGAATACTCTGTCAAGGTGAACTCAATGTCCCTTCCTTCACCAAATATCTGAAATCGTGTTGATTTTCTTAGTGCAATTATGTAATGTTCCCATTTTTGGCATCACCCATGACAGGACTAGGAGGGACTTCCAGAGTTAGGAGCAGACAGGTCACAGGTACAGATTGGTGCTATCAGTGGGCTCAGGAGCTTTTTGGAGGAGTTCTGAGGAGTTTTCATGGTGTTCGGAGGCATTCGCTTGATATACTCCACCATTCGAGCAGTTTGGCTTTCGTTCCGATGCATTCCGATAACTTTCGGAATTTTGAGTTATTTATGGGCTTAACTCAGCTGATTATGCTCAAGGTGGCATTCCGGGAGGAATACACGATGGAACACCTTAGTGTAATAGCTCATTGGAACCGGGACGAGGAGACCTACACGATGGGATAGTTAGACAGAGATTTCAGTGACCGGAGGAGGCGTGGTAGCCAATATACCCTTTTCTGCATTAAAAAGGAATATTTTATAATATTTTAATAAAAGGGAAAAAGTGCTCCATAAATAAAATAATAATAAAATAATGCTCTAGAAGGCTCCAAGGGATCTATAAAAGAAAGGGAGGAGGCCATTGGGAGACACCTTTGGAGTAGATCATTTGCTTGTATATGCGAGGTTTGAGGACGTGGTTCTCTACTTCATGCAGTAGCCCCAGGACGGAAACCCTCGGGTGATTTGTGAGTATTGGACGGAAACCCAATACTTTTGAGGAGACTTCACTTAGGAGTTTCACAGAGCTTCAGAGTTTGGTGTGAGGATCATTCAGATCTTCAACTTGGGCTTCATCATTTCAGTGGGTTCAGTGTCGGCTGTTGCCGGAGGGAGAGTGCAGCAGTTCAGTTTGTGGCCAGCGCCGTTCAGCAGCTTATCTTGGTGGCCAATTTTCTATCTCAGCTCTTCTTGGGTCAGATCTATATGTAAACCCCTGTTTATTATCTATAATAAAAGCTGAGATTTTTCTTCTGTTCTATATGGTATTGGATTGCAGTGCTTCTTGTCTTTTAATTTTACATGGCAATCTTCTGTTGAATGAATGATTATTTTACGGCAAATTGTGGTATTCAGTATTTTTCTACATTTTAGTTAAAATATCCCATCCGGGATATTACAGTGGTATCAGAGCCACAATCTTGGCTCAGCCTGCGGGTTTCAGTTCTTAGTTGCAGAGAGTATTGGAGTGAATATTGATTGTAGAACAACTTCAAAAGAAGGGTTTCAGAAGAACTATTTGTCAGATATTTTCAGTCCCAAAGGAAAATCAAAGTGGTTGGAGATTTTCTCCCGCAAGCCATAAGAAATTGTCTCTCATTTAAGGGTTTGACAATTTTATTTCAAATCATCAAATTCATATTTGGGCCAAAGTTTCATATTCAGCCAAAATATTTTGTGGGGCCGTGGAAATTATTATTTGAGCTTCAAAAATTTGGAAGTAATGTGGAGTTATTTGGATAGGCCGCATTAGAATAAATTTATGACGGCAATTTGGTTTCGGGAGGCCGAGCGTCAGAGACCATCCTATCCACGAATGTAGCCGTCACCCATCCTTGCAGCGAGAATTATATATCCCTGTAGTTGTGAAAGCATCTGAATAGCACCGAATACGTTAAAGAGTTCACCATTGCAGGTAGCCGAATGAAAATCCGGTCCAAAATTCCACACATTCTTGGGCGTGAATACCCACTGCTACCAGGTCGAAATTCCCTCTGCGATTAAGCAACTTGTTGGGCGTATCAATTGCAATGAAGATTATTGGTACAAAAATAATATTTCGTCGAATTTCTTGACGGTGGTAGATGCAATCGCTCTGCATGATAACGTTGTCGGTATTACATTCACAGTCAAGGCGAGATGAAGTTCAAGGCGGCAGTATGAGTCCAATGTATATTCTGATTGGCAAAAATCGTGGCACAGTTCCTTTGTTCAAAATGCACGAAAATTGGTTGATGTGTCCACCCCGTATTAATTTTGAGCAATCATAGATTGAAGCTTCGACCCGTCAATTGCACGCCGAGGATTATAACAAAGATTACTCCGAGCCAGACAAGGTTCCTTCGTGGGTTATCAAGCGAGATTGTCGTGGAGATTTCATTTTATCGCAAAGTTTGCCAGGGGTCCAAGCTTTGAAAGGTTCGAAGTCTCCTCCAGGAAGGAACGAGCTGCAAATTATTGTTGTTTATTACAGAAGGTTTCAGCGGCGCTGATCTCCAAGCGCTTTTTGCACAACTTGAATCTGTTCACGATTTTCTTGAAAGTGGTACGAGTGGGCTTATGGCACTCCAGCAGCACACCCCCTTATAACACACAGAATTCTAAAATCTGTTGTGGGCGAGGCTAGACCTTCAGTGCCTGAAAGTGAGAAGCATAGACTATATACCATATACAACGAACTCTTGAATTCTAAAACTTCTGTTGCAGCGAAAACAAGGGATGCAAAAGTTAATTAAGCATGTCCATGGGCTTGCCATTGTGCAAAAGAACCGAAGCCTAGAAGCCAAATATGAATAATATGTGGAGACTGTTGGAGGCTGTCAATTCATCTGAAAAACCAAGGGTATTTGTGCCAAGCTCCACAAGTTTTCAGAATTTCCATCAATAAAAAGTTGAGTTACATATGAGGAGAGGAGCCGTGAAGCTGTTTTGAGACCGAGCTCCTCCTTGAAACATAGCAACACTGTGGTATCTGTTGTGTAGAGGCGCTGAGATCTCGGTGCTGAAATTGAGCATTAAAAAGTCAACTTTCAGGAGATTTTAATTGCAGAAGCGACAGAAGATAGAGCACGATGTTACAACAACAATGGTACAGGAGAGCCAAAAATTGTCTCTGTCCTAAAGGGAGATAAGCGTGGATCCCACTGTCGAGTTTGAAGATTGATACACTGCTGTAGAAGACTGCTATCACTGTGGCTGTAGCAGAGTACGTATTTCAGAGGAATGGAGGGGCTGCTCCTTGAGAAATACTCCTGTTCAAATGTTTGACTACTGCAACCTTGTGGAAGATATATAAACCAGGTTCCATTCTATGTTTCCTGAGTATACATTTTTGAATATCATTAAGAAAGGTCACTGTGTCTTGGTTATGAAGTTTGGTCCATTCGCTGTAAACAACATATATATATAAAATTCTGGGCTTAGAAATATAGATATCAGTTGTTGGTTAGGGCTGAATGCATCATTGTGTACCATCACTCCTCTAAAATTGGCAAACTCAGAAAAATGCATTGAACTCAGAAAAACAGTGGTCTTTCCATTGGTTGAACCATGGAGGAATTCCTAAACAGATTGAAGAAGATGAAAATAGAGGTTGGTTCCTTAAACCACCATGCATCAGAAAACCCAAAAACTAATCAGAACAGCAGACCCTTCTCCAAGAAGGTACATAAATTGCTCCAACAAGAGCATCCGAGGAATATACAAAAGGAGGAAGAAGTGGGAAATTGGCTGTATGTACAAGGGATGGAATTAAAGAGTGGAAGATCATAAATTGACTTTCCCAGGTTAGAGGAGCTGGAATCCTGCCTTTCAAAGGTACAGCAATCTGATTGGTGTTTGAATTGGGCTTTGAAGCCAGCTATGCTTGCATTAATACAAGCCAAATTCTTGGAACATCCAAGTGAGAGAGTCCAGCTGATAGTTGCCTCTTGTTTCAGCGATATCTTGAGGATAACAGCACCCTTCCCTCCCTACAATGATGATATTATGAGAAGAATTTTCAGATTGATAGTAGGAACCTTTCAGGATTTGGACACTTGTGCAGGGTCTACATTTGGGAGGAAGCTTAAGGTTCTAGAAGTCATGGCTATGGCCCGAACTTATGAGGTCATGATCGATCTTGAGTGTGATGACCTGATTTTGCAGATGTTCCGATGCTTCTTTAGCATTAGGAAACATCATCCTGATACTGTCATGGCACACATGCGGTCCATCTTGTCGTCATGTATGAGAGACCATGAGACCATTTGCCGGAAGTTGCAGATTAGGTTGCTGAGCATTTGGAGGAGAAAGCGGTTGGTCTCGCCTGCTGCTTATGAGCTAGCCCAAGGGCTAGTTGAGCAGAACATTGAGTTTCTCAGGAGACAGTTGACCAGGGAGGAGCGGCTCCAGTTTGGTAGGTCAGGCAGCAGAAATGAGCTGAGGAGGAAGGGACTTTGCATCATTTGCAAAGAACCTTGGGGGCCTGATCACTCATGTGTGAGAGATGCAGATGAGGTGGCAGGGGTAGAGCAGGTAGACGTTCCTTCTGTATGTCAGGATGAGGACTCTTCTTCAAATGAGTCCATGGGATCATATGAGGATGCTTCTGGGGAGCGAGAGCAGCCGTGCAGAGATGATGACAGTAGACCGGAGTTGTATTCCAGTATGCAGGGTGAGCAGTCAGGGGACTGTATAGGTGATACTCTGGGTGATGAGTCACTTGTGACGATTCAGCCAGAGCAGCATATGATGGAGCCTGAGTTAGCAGAGGAGGATATTATTCACATTAGGCAGGATGTTCCTTTGGGGGAGATCCAGATGGGCGCCCACATTGAGCCTATGATGGATATGCAGCTAACATTGGGGTCAGCCACTGAGGAGGTGCAGTCAGATGCACAGACACCGAGTACAGCGATGACGATTGCAGATCCATATCCTTTAGAGATGTTGGAGGTCGATGGGATAGTTCTGCAGGGAGCTAGGGGACAACAGGAGTTTTACATTCCCGATGAGAGGGATGAGTTGTTGGAGATGGTGGAGCATCCATCTTTGGGCCGACACATTGATGAGGTGTCGATAGATGTACACGCAATCAGCAGAGCTGCAGTATTTTCAGTCAGTAGTACTCTCCAGGAGTACATCGATGGGGCTTGCAGCATATCTTGCCCACTTTGGCCCATTATAGGGAGAGGGGCTTCTTCCTACAGGAAGCTTTCTTTGACAGATAGGGCAGATCAGTGTGAGTCGATTACGGGCTGGCAGCGACACTCTAGGCATATTCCATATGCAGTTGTTGCTACATCGGATTCTTCTTCCAGGATGGACTGGCGAGAGATCATGAGTTGGTACCCTCTTGGTGGTACAGTATTCTTCGTAGGGAGCATAGCAGAGCAGGGGCCCTTAGACATAGTAGCTGTCACAGGTTCCAGTTGGCAGGAGGGCACCAATTGTCGTTACTTCAGGACTCCTTCCCGATTTCAGGAGAGCAGGATCAGCATGGGATTGAGTCAGGACCTGGATTGGAGAGAAGTGATGAGTTGGTATGCAGTTGGTGGGGGAGCATATGCAGTTACAGGTACAGCACAGCAGGAGCCCGGGAGCATTGATGCTTGTTGGTGGTCTTCACCTCTGAGAGCATCAGATATAGCTAGAGACAGTGCACAGCCTGAGCCGTGGGACTTGGGCGATGATTGGCCATGGTGGCGTTGGGATCCGGGAGGATTGTTTGTTGACTGGGACAGAGAGAGATCAGTTTGGGATCCCGGCATTAAGGGATCTATTCCGAGAGGTTTGACACAGGTGCATAGCAGCACCCCGAGGTTGGTATGGGATCCAGGCATTGGGTCTGAGATGCAGCGGGCCAACAGAGTGGCCCACATATTTCGATTGCTTGAGGGCAAGCAATCTTGGGGCGAGAGGTCTGTAATGTTCCCATTTTTGGTATCACCTGTGACAGGGCTAGGAGGGACTTCCAGAGTTAGGAGCAGACAAGTCACATGTACAGATTGGTGCGATCAGTGGGCTCAGGAGCTTTTTGGAGGAGTTTTGAGGAGTTTTCATGGTGTTTGGAGGCATTCGCTTGATATACTCCACCATCTGAGCAGTTTGGCTTTCGTTCCGATGCATTCCGATAACTTTCGGAATTTTGAGTTATTTATGGGCTTAACTCAGCTGATTATGCTCAAGGTGGCATTCCGGGAGGAATATACGATGGAACACCTTAGTGTAATAGCTCATCAGAACCGGGACGAGGAGACCTACACGATGGGACAGTTAGACAGAGATTTCAGTGACCAGAGGAGGCGTGGTAGCCAATATACCCTTTTCTGCATTAAAAAGGAATATTTTATAATATTTTAATAAAAAGGGAAAAGTGCTCCATAAATAAAATAATAATAAAATAATGCTCTAGAAGGCTCCAAGGGATCTATAAAAGAAAGGGAGGAGGCCATTGGGAGACATCTTTGGAGTAGATCATTTGCTTGTATATGAGAGGTTTGAGGACGTGGTTCTCTACTTCATACAGTAGCCCCAGGATGGAAACCCTCGGGTGATTTGTGAGTATTGGACGAAAACCCAATACTTTTGAGGAGACTTCACTTAGGAGTTTCACAGAGCTTCAGAGTTTGGTGTGAGGATCATTCAGATCTTCAACTTGGGCTTCATCATTTCAGTGGGTTCAGTGTCAGCTGTTGCCGAAGGGAGAGTGCAGCAGTTCAGTTTGTGGCCAGCGCCGTTCAGCGGCTTATCTTGGTGGCCAGTTTTCTATCTCGGCTCTTCTTGGGTCAGATCTATATGTAAACCCCTGTTTATTATCTATAATAAAAGCTGAGATTTTTTCTGTTCTATATGGTATTGGATTGCAGTGCTTCTTGTCTTTTAATTTTACATGGCAATCTTCTGTTGAATGAATGATTATTTTACGGCAAATTGTGGTATTCAGTATTTTTCTGCATTTTAGTTAAAATATCCCATCCGGGATATTACAAATTAGGGTTAGCACAATATTTTTGAAATTCTGATAACTATTTTTGATGTAGATCTTCTTTTAACTTATTCCAATACATCATTCAGTAATTATACTTAAGAAATTCAACCATATAGCACAATAGAACAGTAGAGATCACAACACACAAAAGACAAGATTTACCCAAGGAAAACACACCAAGGGGAAAACCCAACAACATTTTTCATTAGATAAATTCTTCTTGTTCAATGAGAGACACACCTAGACCTATGGTCAAACCTGGTCTTCCCCTCCAAGTTAAGCCACACAATTTGATCCTGCAATTCGCTCTACTTATCTAACCCAGAATTTCGGCCCTCCTGCAATTACCAGTTGCCCTAAAAATTTCAGCCCTGCAACAATTGCCCCAGTTACCCGAAATTTCGGCCTCCAACAATGGTTGCCCCAGAAAAATGCGAACAACAGAGAGAATACCCAATCCACACATGCAAGTTGCAAGACAGAGAAGAGAGAGAATTCACACTTTTATTCATCCTATTCTTCCTTCTTGTCCTTCACTTGCTTGCCCATAAATTTTCTTGTGTGAGAGGGATCGAATGCCCAAGTGGAGGAGGAGGTGTTGCCTTTATATAGTGATTTGCCTAGGTCGAATGGGTGTCTTTTGGGGCCAAGGCCAACTTGACTAGGAGGGAAGCCAATTTATCACTTTTGGAGCCAAAAATTACATTTCAAAAATCAAATTTTCATCTTTAACAAGTCACAATGGGACTTTGACTCGAAATAAATTTTTCCTTTGACTGGAGCATTTATAAATATGCTTTACAATGATAAATACAATTACATCAAGTGACCAAATATATACATTATGAAAACCGACCATAGTACAAATTCAACAAGAAGCGCCGAAGTCTTCAGACATAACAGTCCAAGTTGAAGAAAAAAGAACGAATATCGATCTAGTCAATATCACAGGTCAAGAAGATAAAAAAACCAGTTGAAGTAAAAACATATTAAGATGTTGCAGTTTAAACAATGGAAATTTCAAGTGAAGATCAAGCATTTAACCAAGCGACTTTTGTACGTGAAGGAAATCAGAGACTTCAAGTAAAACACAAAATCGCCAAAAACAAGATATGGGAAATCGAATCACAAGAACTACTTATCGACACCCAAATCATAAAAGCATACATCTCAACCAGTCTACAAATTCATATCACTCAGATCATAAACAAGTGACTTATACTCCAAAGAATATCGATGTCACCATAATCTAGTCTTGTAATAACAATTAATCTCAAGTTTCCAGTAATCGCATGATTCCACAGAAGATTGATTTAGGATGGTTAGATTCCTTCTCAATTCGACAATTTTGTTTATCACTTAGAGGATCCTATCATATTGTATCATCAAAGATGACAACTTGAAGAACTCTGAAAGATACAAAAAAATTACAAGATAAAAAACGGATGACACGCTCTGTCAGCAATAAGCTTTGAGGGCAATTTTTTTCTAAAGAGGAAGGCAATGTTATGAATAAATAATAATCATAATAATAATTAATTAAAAAATAATTAGTTAACTAAAGAGGCATATCTTAAAGGACAAGATTGTTCATGAAGGGGCACCTGCCTAGGTAATAAGCGAGCCCTCATTTGTAATCTCATATCTCATATCTCTTGTACATTCAATATTCTTATTTATAAATATTGGTGTCCTATAATCGATATTTACATATTCTAAATATTCTTATGCGTATACGAACCTCGTTCGTTACAAAGCCCTAGGAGGGCTCTTTCTAGCATGTTTTCAACATTTCCGCCCACTTGTTTGGAGATTATTTCATTTCAACAAAAGCTACAAGGTCAACTTGTGACCTTGCTTGTAGTGTGCCCATTATTGATAAATGCTTAAAATTTTGTTGCTAGTGTTGATTTTGGGTAGCATCGGATGTGCTCTAAGTCTCAAATTTTGTGGAGAGGCTTAGACACATGTATTCCAGATAACCCAGAAATCGTTTGGTGAAATTTCACTCGGATCGTAATATATAGAAATAATCAATTATTTTTAAAGGGACCCTAAGTCTAAACTTAGGAAAACAAACTAATTAAAGTGTATTAATAGAATATGAGTGAGAATGATCTAAAATACATGGATCAAGTCAAAAAGTTAATCTTAGCCGTTGATTAGAGATCTAATCTGGGCCATTGAAGTCTCAACGAGAAGATGATAAGAATGGCTTGAAGGGTCATTTGGAAGACACATTTTTGGAGGCATGAAAGATCTAGAGATCGAATTTTTCTGACGTGGTAGTGCTCGGAAGAAAATCAGATCTAAGTGATTCTTGATTGCAGTGAGGGGCAGTACATCTGGTTGGAAGATTTTCAGAGTTGGAGAGTACACAGCAACAGAGACAAAGAGAGCCACAGCAGCAGCGCAGAGCCAGCGACGCAGTCACTGTGCAAAGCTAGAGGGAAAGAGGTTTTCCTACTGAGGAGACAGCGCAGAGCCCAAGTCAGATCTCGGAGAAATTTTCTAGAGGCGAGTAGGCTTCAATTTCCAGCCAGCAATGAGACCAGCGCAGAGGAAGAAGGGCAGTCGTACTTGTGACGCAGAGCCTGCGTGGGTGATGCAGTCACTGCATAGAGCCAGCACAGGGCAGTCCAGCCTTGGTGCAGATCAGTGCTAGTTTCCCGTGTAGGAGTGAGGTTTGTCTCATGAGATCTCTTTTGTTAGTTTCTCTGTATGATTTCACAGTCTCGTCAATCATAGATTTGTACTCAAAATTTACTGCATAATAACATAAACCCTCAGATCTGTTGCACTGGTTTTCCCACATTGGGTTTTTCTAGGGACATTACTCCAAAAATAATTGTGTCGAATGGTTGTGTGATCTATGTGTGTTCAGATTTTTTTCCGCACTTGTATTTATTCCGCAGTTTAATTGTGTAGGCTGTAGTGAATGGATTTTGATATTTACTTATAGAACACAGTAAATAATTTGGTAAGTAAATAACGAATAGAAGGTTTTCCATCAGTTGTTGCAGTAGGATTCCTAAGCTTGACGGAATTTTCACATGGTATCAGAGCTTGTTTAAGCTGAGTGCAAGCGAGACAAAGAACAGATCCAGCAAATCTAGCATTGAAGCAGAAGTTGGGGATCAAAGAGTTGTGTAAGCAGCAAATCAATTTCCCAGTGAAGTCCGCAGTCCAAGCCAGGAGGGCTAGATCAGCAAGGAAAATCTCTCTCTGAGTGAGTCGACAGAGAGGTAGGATTGTTCCCGATCGTTGTTTGTTTGAGGCAGAGGGAGCAGCGCAACATATCTACGCAGATCAGCAGCTGGAGGGGCACAGTTGACTGTGCAGTAGTGATTGTTGGTGCAGAGCGTTAAGAAGTGTCGTTGAAACACAGTTTTGGGGATTTCTTACCTCAATGAGTTTTCTTGCCGAAGAAACTCAGATTCCCCGTGCAATAGCAATAGATTTTGTGGCTTGCTCCATCGGGAGTGCATAAATCCAGTTGTGCAGAGGGTGAGAGGCAACAAATCGACAGCGTTTGGGTGAGATGGCATCCAATGGGTTGCGTGACCATGATCGGTTGGAGGATGCCTCCAACTATGGAATCTGGAAGGCAAGGATCTCCTTCCTTCTAGATGAGCGTGACCTCAAGCACTTTATCGAAAGTACTCAGGCTGAACTGGTGGATGTAGCACCATTAAGGGCCTTCAAGAAGAATATGGCAAAGGCCAAGTAGTTGATCCTCAATGGAGTGAAGGATCATATTGTTTCACATATCTCTGGCAAAGAGACAGCCAAGGAGATGTGGGATGCATTGGCAACACTATATCAGGGGTCTTGCGAGCAGCGGAAGATGTTTCTAGAGGAGAAAATGCGGACCACCAGGATGCAGAAAGGAGAATGCATTGATCCATTCTTGTCTAGACTTCAGGAAAACCAAGATCAACTGGCAGTTGTAGGGTCAGTTCCTCGGGCCACAGAGATGGTCAGACTTGCCTTAAATTCCGTGTCCGAATACTATCAAGTCTTTGTGCAGAGTATCTTGGGCAAAGAGAATTTGTCGGGCTGGGAAGCGATGTGGGTAGCTCTTCAGCAAGAAGAGATGAGGAGAGATTTACTCAAGTGTCAACTTGAGAGCAGCACTAGTAGTGGTTCGAAGGTAAAGAAGGAGGAGGATGAGGATGCAGCCCTTGCATCAAAGGGACAGCGAGAGCAGCGCAGGAGGAAGAAGGATCGTTCAAAGATCAAATGTTTCCGGTGTGGGAGATGGGGCATTACGCCACACAGTGTCCTCTCTAAAAGAAGGACAAGGATGAGAAGCATGATCCTTAGGCTGGAGCAACGAAGATTGAGGAGGAGGAGTTTGCTATGATTGCTCATATACCTCTAGGAGGGAGGTGGGCTGATTTGGAGTTGTAGACCCAGAGATCTACAAGATGGGCAAGATACTTGAGGAGTCCACCTCTCGGATCATTACCTTGCTACAGGAGCCCAAAACAGCAGTAGCAAAATGGACTAGTGACAGCTGGTGCAGAGGAGTGTTGAAGTGACAGCTCAGTGGTTAGCAGCACCAGAGTCTAAGCAGCGCAGAGCAGTGTTGCAGCAGCGCAAAGGGATGCAGTGCAGAGCAGCAACAATGCAGCAACCTCAGACAGGCAACGCAAAGGCTAGCAGCACTCAAATCTTCATCACCAAGATGCAATATACTTGTCCAATTTTGGATGTTTTTCAGTTGTAGAAAGCAACTCTGTTGCAGTGCAGTAGCAGTTGGCAGTGGCAGAGTCAGCAGCAACACGAATGCAGAATTCAGAGTGAGTTGCAGTACAGATGCAGTGTTGATAGTGGCAGTGTCGGCAATAGTACAAATGCAGCGATTGCGCAGAATTGATGGGCGGCAGTGTAAGACATCAGTAGCACAGAGGGAGATGCTTCAACATCAAAATAGTATGCAGCATGGCATATTGTTAGAGCACATTCCTCGCTAAGAGGAAGTGTTGATTTTGGGTAGCATCGGATGTGCTCTAAGTCTCAAATTTTGTGGAGAGGCTTAGACACATGTATTCTAGATAACCCAGAAATCATTTTGTGAAATTCCACTCGGATTGTATTCTATAGAAATAACTAATTATTTTTAAAGGGACCCTAAGTCTAAACTTTGGAAAATAAAATAATTGAAGTGTATTAATAGAATATGAGTGAGAATGATCTAGAATACATCGATCAAGTCAATATTTAATCTTAGTCGTTGATTAGAGATCTAATCTTGGTCGTTGAAGTTTCAACGAGAAGATTATAAGAATGGCTTGAGTGGTCATTTGGAAGACACATTTGTGGAGACACAGAGGATCTAGAAATCGAATTTTTCTAGTGGAGCAATGCTCGGAATAAAATCAGATCTAAGTGATTCTTGATTGTAATGAGGGACAGTAGATCCGGTTGGAAG
This sequence comes from Pinus albicaulis, assembly GCA_034641835.2. Lineage (NCBI taxonomy): Eukaryota > Viridiplantae > Streptophyta > Pinopsida > Pinales > Pinaceae > Pinus > Pinus albicaulis. The sequence continues at coordinate 242,901,384 of CM076580.1, read as the reverse complement.
ATTTCTTGAGCCGAAGAGTACACAGCAGCAGAGACAGAGAGAGGCACAGCAATATCGCAGAGCCATTTACGCAGTGCTTATGCAGTCACTGCACAAAGCTAGAGGGAAAGACATTTCCCTGCTAAGGAGATAGTGCAGAACCAGAGTCAGATCCCGAAGAGATTTTCCGAAGGGCCAGTAGGCTTCAATTTCCAACCAACATTGAGACCAGCGCAGAGGCAAAAGGGCAGTCTTACTTGTGACGCAAATCCTGCGTAGGTGACGCAGTCACTGCGCAGAGGCAGCACAGAGCAGTCCAGCCTTGGTGCAGATCAGTGCTAGTTTCCCGTGGAGGAGTGAGGTTTGTCTCACGAGATCTCTTCTATCAGTTTCTCTGTATGATTTGACAGTCTCGTCAATCATAGATTTGTACTCAGAATTTACTGCATAATAACATAAACCCTTAGATCTGTTGCACCGGTTTTCCCACATTGGGTTTTTCCGGGGACATTAGTCCAAAAATAATTGTGTAGAATGGTTGTGTGATCTATATTTGTTCAGATTTGTTTCCGCACTTGTATTTCTTCCGCAGTTTAATTGTGTAGCCTGTAGTGAATGGATTTCGATATTTACTTGTAGAACACAATAAATAAATTGTTAAGTAAATAACGAATAGAATACTTTCCATCAATTGTTGCAGTAGGATTCCTGAGTTTGACGAAATTTTCAAAGCTAGGGCATCAAATTTCAGCCTCCTTAGAAACATTTTAGTCTAATCTATCTCATATTGGACTCCATTCTCCCAAGGGACAAGGGACTGGTCTAATTGGTTGGTGATCATACTCTAATTTTATCCATATTTTCTCCCTCCTAATTCAACCCTTTCAAGGCCAAACTAGGAAACCAGGGCTAGGTGTGAATCTCTAGGCAAGTAGAGTTTTGGTGGTTGGAGACCCTAAACATCGAGGGGATAGTATTTGCCACAAAATCTATCCTTTTTGTGGGCATCCATTGACTTCCTTGCCCCAGTTGTTTGCCTAAAAGGAAAACCCTATTGTTGCCTTGCTTCAACTTAAAGACTTTCTTGAAGGTTTCATGAGTCTTGGCAATGTTGGTACACATTGTTGGAAACCTTTTCTTTTAGCCATGACCTATGGAAACTCTAAAACTCGTCAAATTTATCAAACCCTAGGTCTTGTGCCTTCTTTCGTAGGTCTCATCATAGAAAGTGAATTGTCTCCTAGTGGAGCCTTGAACCCAAATTGTGCCTTTCTTGATGAGCTCATAGTGATGTCATCTTACATATTGGCCTTAGAACATCTATTATGAGTGAACTCTTTCCTAGCAGGACTCCTCCCATCGATAAAATTTCGTAAAGAGCAGGGGGGTTTGGCTGTGGTGACAGTGGGCCACTACCCCATTGTTGTCTCTTGGTCTAGTTTATGCCTTGAAGGGTTTCCGTCTCCAAGGCCTGCTAGATTTTGCGGCAATAGAACCCACTCTATAAAAGCAAGGAAAAGGTATTTGGTTTTCCTTGTTTTATCTTTTTATGCATACTCGGGTTGAAGTTTTACACAATGAAATCTGTACATAAAATCAGTGTCAACAACTACACATGACAATGTTCTATTGCATGTGATTATTGCCGAAGAATTCTAAATAACTACAATAGTCTCACATCCTAAGGCTGAAGCAACCAAAAACATGACTGTGAAACATCAGTGATTTTTCTATGTTTATAAAATTTTATTCAGGCACCTAACAAGTAAGTAACTGCAAGCAAAGGAGGGGAGAAATAGAAGTCGAGAAACTAAGAATGAAGGCAATTTAATTATGTTATTTTACTCGCTAGTTAATAACAGACTAGAGGATTTTCACAAGCAAACTGAAAGTATTACACTATGGACAGTTCTAAATGCCGACACCAAACTCATGAAAGGTGGATACACTGAAATTAAGAAAAAAATAGACTGCTGCAAATAGCTTATCATGATAATTGCACTGGCTATTTGACAGAACTCAGCAACTTACAAGTTGCTAACCTCGTTCACATTTTTATCAGTATCTTGAATCTCATATGCTGATCTCAATTCTCTGAGGAGATCAAAGAGGCAGATATCATGTTTATTTAACCCTTACCACAAAATGATTTTGTAAATCTGACTGTAACATTACCTCAAATTGATGCTTAACACAAACTTTGGAAAAGAATTTGTTCAAACATACCAACTTTCCAAATTTTTAAAAATAAATAAGAAGCAAATACATTGTATAGAAATATTAACCTTAAAGGGTCGATGTATATCATCCATAGTAATGTACACAAGTGTCTCACTGTCAGCCCATTCCAAAGAATCGGCAATTCCCATTAACGGACTGCCAATCAATTCTCCGTTTTGTGCATCAATGACATAAACAGTGTAGATTTCATCACCTTTAGTGTCCTCTGCATATGCAATCATCTTGTGATTCGGGCTCACCTGAAAAGGAGCCAAAGTGGGATGATGAACCAATATAATCTTCCTATCTGGATGGGAAATGACAAATGTGTGTAACAGTATTACCTTGAATGCTCCAATATGATAATACTCGTGTTTCTCAGCCTCCACATTTTCATCAAATACAACCTCCTCCGCAGGCTCATCAGGTCCTGTCTTCATTACTTCATTAACTGACCCAGGCCCTTCACCCCCAACAATAAGCCGTCTACAGTGTTGTTTGTATTGCTTTCCCTCTAATGTTTTTTCATAGTAAAAATAAGTTCCTTTGCGAAGAGGAACAGTCATATCAGCTTCCTGGATCCGTCCTCTTAGCTCGTTATAAAGCTCCTCTTGCAATTGTCTTGTATCTAACAGCAGTTTAAAGAATAACAAAGTGCCTTGAATTGAATGTTCCATGGATCAAGCAAAATTGTGCATGGAGAAAGGATCTAACTATAACCATATGATATCATATAACATATTTCGTTTTCTATTTATTTAGAACAAATGTACAGCGTACCATATTAATAAATACATGAGGAAGAAAAAAACTTAAATTGTCAGAAACAAAGTATGTTGGTTCTTGTCCTCCATTTTGCAAAGCATCAACCTAAGAAGCTAACACATCATACAGAGGGCCCGGCAGCATGTTTCTTTACTTTAGACATAAAAAAGTAGCATGCTAGATCTTCAACAACATCCTTAACTTTCCCTTATGATATGGTCATTCTAATCATGGTTACCAAACTGGCAAACTCAGCCAAATGAGGCCAAAGTCCAAAATTCAACAATATTTACATTCAGCAGAATTATTTGGTTGAAAATCATTAATTTTAACCCTAGCAACCTGGAAATTTATTACCTAGCAGATTTCCTTACTGTAACAATTGATTATATTGCAGAGATCTACTGAATAAAAGCACGGCTAGGATTTTAACAATTATAACACAGGAAGAAAAATTAAACATCAATCTCACAATCACATGCATGCAAAAAATTGTTCCCTTCGAATCAGTTCTCCATTCAAATAACTTCAAAACTTACAAAGGCTCCCTTGCTAGGATAATGGGCCACTAAAGAAAATACATACAACAAGAACCTGGAAATGATCCAACTCATCAAACCTTAGATTTGTCCTTCAATCTTGCTTGGCTGATCTGAATCTCCCTTGCTACCCCTTGCACCTTCCTCAAACCCTGCACATTTGAATGGAAGTCCTTCTCCATCCAATCACTGAGATATCCTCCTCTCAATGTCTTGTGGTGACTGAGGTGTCTCTTTTGTCTTCTCCTTTCACTTAGCATTCCTTTCATAAGTTTGAGTCATTGATTGAATCCACAACTCTAATCTCCAAAGTGATTGATGGTTGAGATTAGATCTCACCTCACTTGAGATCAACGATTGAGATTCATCTAATTCACAAATGCAAATAACCTTTGCATTTCATTAGACTAACTCGCTTTATCTTATAAAAGTCAATTACTTTAATAATTAAAGTGATTGTTAAGGTTAAGCGTTAATTATTTGACTTCTGCACACCTAGACAGTTAGGCCTGTGCAGAAGTACCTGCATGAGCTACAAACATCAACAAAAACGGTTTAGTTTAGTCCAAAAGCACTGCACAAGGTTCAAACCCTCAATCTTGAGGCTCGCATGTGTGGGGAGGTTGGTTATTTGAGTCAAAAGAGGGAATGTAGCTCATTGTTAACACTTTTGCTGCTGCATTTTGCTTTGTGATGGGTCAAAGATGGTTAATAATCACTTCACACATGACTCATATCTTTTCAAGCAGCCAAAGACTTTGTAGAAGGTGCTCAAGCATGTCTGGATCTTTTATGTGCAGCTTTGGGTGTGGTGGTTAGTGATCATAAGACAAACTTTTGGTTAGTCAAAATGGATAGTCTACTTTGATGGGTCCACGAAATCTGAACTTATGTTCAACCAAGGATTTGTTCGGTATCTTGACATACGTTTTGGAGTGGATCTCTCCCTTGTTGCTATGTGGGATTGAAGTCTTCAACAGCTTCACAACTAAGTTGCATGAAATGTGGAAATGTCACTAGGTTCATTTTCCAGTGTTGCCCATGCAATTTTTGTCTTGGGAGGCTTTCATAGAAATCAGGAATTATTTGGGAGAATTTCGTGATGTAGACGTGTCATTCCATTTGACAGGGGTTATGACAGCTGCCCATATACTGGTTAATATTGACACAAGGGAAGGATTCGTGGAAAAGCTGTAAATTGTGAGGCCAAATTACTCTCACCTTCAGATTTTGGATTATGAGGGGATCCCTTTTTGATGGAGGTTGTGCCATAAGATTGGGCACATCATGAAGGATTGCTTCCTTCCTTTCCGAGGGCACAAAAGGATCAAGGACGACCCTCTCTCCAAAAAAAGAAGTCTCGCTCAGGAGGATTCGATTGCAAAAGAGGAAGTCAAGTCTGCCAATCAGCAGGAAGAGATAGTCGGCCCCTTTACAAGTTCCATGGTTCGTGATGAAGCGTTGGGTCACCACAAGGAGGAAAAGAGCTCTGAGTTTCCCCCTCCACCCCCCATTTTGGCAACAACTACTATGTTGTAAGTGTCAGTGTCGTGTTTTTTTCCTGTTTCAACTCCTTTATCATCTTTAGTTGATTCATTTGTTGATTTGAGAAAAGGATGGGACTGCTCTTCTAGTTGTGACACCAACGTTTCTTATTCTCAAGGCATTCCCCTTTCCTCTTCTTTCCTGTGTATTTGCCCCCCGGCCTCACTGAATACCTCATCGATTGTTGTTTCAATCAGAGAAAGCCATAATTTTGTTTCCTCGGACTCATCTTCCAGGTATTTTCTTCGTTCGAGACCAACTCAAAGCTCAATGAACCCTCCTTCTCTTAGACTTTGAAAATCTTGTCCAGTCTCGAAGTGGAAAGGGAGAAAATCTCACTTAGAAAAAGACCAAGTCCAAGCTCATCTAAATGTCGCTGCTAGGAAGCAAAAATCTGTCATTGGGGCGCCTAGAGCAACGAAGGCCCTAGGTGGAGTGCCCCTAACATTATCCAATCCTTCAACTGTATGGGACTGGCCAACCCTTCTAAAAATTGGCCTTGCAAAGGAATTTGGAATTATTCTCCTTTGTCATTCTTTTACATCAAGAAACCTTGGGGGACTGGGCCCTAGTTACAAAACTATAAGAGGAATTGTTAATAGGATGGAGTTTTTTCTATTCAGACGCCTGTGGGCAATCGGGTGGTCTAGCCATTGGATGGAACCATCAACAAATCAAAGTATTAAACCAATGGGGGATGGAGACGGCGTTGGGTATGGACTTTCTTGTTTCAGAACTAGATATGGAATGTAGGGTGGTCAACATATATTGGTCATATTAGGGGCAACCTCCTTTCTGGGAATCCCTTGTCCAGAAACATCTACTCTCCTCCGAGAACTTGAGTTTGGGAGGGGATCTCAACTTCTCCCTAGGGTTGGTTGAAGTATGGGGCCCCCAAGCAAGACTTGACCCCCTTATAGAGTTTTTCAAGCATCTTTTAATTGATAAAAAGCTAATAGATGTGGAAATGACAAAAGTTTGTCCAACTTGGAGAAATCATGGAACAGGGGATGCTAGAGTAGCCAAAAGACTTAATCTTTTTCTTTTGTCGAATCTTTGGTGGAAGATGCCTTTAATTTGGCAATGGGTCGGACATGGGAGTGAATCTGATCATTACCATATATTCTTGGAAATTAGAGGGACGGGAAAAAATCGGCAAGCCCCTTAAAATTTAACACACTGTGGCTTAAAGAAGAAGAATACTTAGACCTAGTGAAATCTCCCTCGATTCCTTTTGATCTTGAGTATGGGCTCTCTACAAGAGTTCAATTTGCTAACAACATTTCCAAAGTTAAAAAGGCCATGATTAACTAGGTTGTTCTCAAGAGAAGATGGGACGATCAGAAACTTAAGGATAAGGAGAAGGAATTATAGGACTTGGGAAAATTTAAGGACGGGGGTACCTTAGTAATGATTCGAAGGCTAGGTTGCTTCTTCTCTAAGCTCGGAAAAGGAAATTACTAGAGGAAAAAGAAGTTGCTTGGAGGCTCAAGAGCAGAGCCATCTGGTTGGATACGGGGGACGAAAACACAAAATTCTTCCAGTCCTATGCGAAGGGGAGGAAAATGGCCAATACCATTTGGAAATTAAATAATCAAGAAGGTGGTTTTTCTTCCACCTTTGAGGAGCTGGAAAATTTGGGTGAGAAGCACTTTGGAACCTTTTCAAGGTTGATGCCAGAGTATCCATTGCTGAGGTGATCAGTTTGGCCAAATTCTTCCCTAGATTTGTTGAGGAAGAGGACAATCAAAGTTTAATGGAAGAAGTTTCTGAGGACAAATTACAAACGGTTCTCCATAGTTTCCAAAAGGACAAGAGCCTAGGCCCAGATGGGTGGTCGGTAGAGTTCTTCTAGGGCCTCTATGATATACTGGGAAACGATCTGCGAAAAGCAACGGAGGAATCCAAGCAAACAAGGAGGGTGCTTGCCTCTTGCAATACTACTTTTATTGCATGGATTCCAAAGGAGGATAACCCTGACCCCTTTAATGACTTCAAGCCTATCTCTCCTTGCAATTGCATTTATAAGATCATTGCAAAAATCAATGGTCAACGAATAAAATTTATTTTCTCAAGAGACATTTCCAGGGAACAATTTGGTTTTTTGGAAGGTCATCAGATTCATGAGGCAATCGAGGTGGCATGGCAAGGCCTTCATAGTCTTAAAATAAAGAAGCTTAAAGGTATCATTTTGAAGATTCACCTTTCAAAATCTAATGATCGTGTCAGCTAGATCTATCTCTGCCTCCTCTTAACACACATAGGTTTTGAGGTGCCTTTCATCACCTGGGTCATGAGTTGTCTCTCTTCTACTTCCTCTGTTGTTCGAATCAATGCCTCTGCTTCCCCTTTCTTTCATGCTCAAATAGGGTTGCACCAAGGATGCCCCCTTTCTCCCTTATTTCTTTTCCTTATGGATGAAAGTCTCAGTCGGCTACTATCAAATGTCAGGTAAAGAGGGTTGTTTTGGGGCATTGTGGTGGCTATGAATCTGGTAATCACTCAGTTATTGTTTGTCAAGGACATCCTGATTTTGTGTGATGGCTTGAGAAGAGCGTTGGATTTTCTACAACGAGCTTTGTCCTTATTCAAAAGAACCATGGGCATGGAAATCAATATTACATCTTTGGTGAGTCATATGGTGGATGAGATGGAGCTCCAATTCACTCAAAACTTGTTGCCTTTTAATTTCGTTCCTTTTGATAATGGTTTAAAGTATTTTCGTTTCCATTTGAAACCTAATGATTACAGGAAAGAGGATTGGTTTTGGTTATTAGCAAAACTTGAAAAGCGAATGAAATCTTGGAGTGTGAGATGGTTATCTTGAGCAGGGAGACTGGTGCTCATTAAATCAATCTTGTAAGCAATCCATGTCTCCTAGATCACCCTCACACGGGTCCCAAAGGGCATTCTCGAGAAGATGTGAAAGGTGTCCCTAAGATTCCTTTGAGCAGGGTTTAAGGATCATTTTGTTGTGCCTTGGGTAAAGTGGGATAAAATCACAATTCCTAAAGCATGGGGTGGATGGGGCCTCAAAAATTTACCTCTATTTTCAAAATCCTTAGCGGCAAAGGTTGGTTGGCACTTACTGATTGTAACGAATAAAGTTCATATACGCAGCAGAATAATCAGAAGAACTGAAATATGTAAGTATCCATCCTTGGACAAGTAATAATTGTATATAAGAATTGTTGAATGTATAAAAGATGTGTCAAATGATTACAATGAGGGCTCGCTTATATACCTAGGCAAGTGCCCTTTCATGAATGGTCATGTCTCTAAGACATGCCTCTACATTACTAACTAACGAACTATTAGTTAATTAATTATTATTTATTATTATTATATTATATTTACATTTATTATTTTATATGAATTATATTCATAACACTAACTACTCACAGCCGTTGGATTGATGTAGTTCACTCTAAATATATCCATCCTTATTCCATTGAAGAGTGGTTGAGACTTCCATCCAAGGTCAGGACTCAGAACAATATGTCAACTACCTAGAAAGCAATGATTGCTTAATTCCCCTTGATAGAAGAAGGGTTGTGTGGCATGTTGGGAATGGTCGGAAGTTGAGGATGGGTATTGATTGTGGTGGTTCAGAATTTAGGTTATCACAAAGTCTTATCGACTTCCTAAACAGTGATGGCACTTTTACTCTCAATTTGGCTGCTAATCAGAGAACCACTACCATCTAGGCATAGGGCTGGAAATCAACCGAGCAGTTGGGTATTGAGGCAGTTCTTGAAAATGAGTGGAGGGCATATACAACAGCTTTGAACGTGGCCCATGTTTGGTTAACAAATGAGAGCAGATGAATTGGTCTAGGCCCATTCCCCCTTCGGTGTCTACACTCCCAAGACAAGCTATCTTCACCTTATTGTTGACCAAATGGAAGAAGACCCGGACTGATGATGGAAACCAATGTGGCAAATCAAATGCCCAGCTAATCCTGGCTCTTTATGTGGTGTTTGCAAAAAAATAAGGTCCCAACCTAGGACAACTTGCAAAAAAGGAATTTTGAAGGTCCTAGATGGTGTACTCTATGCAAGGAAAATTCTGAGTTTGTTCAACAACTTTTCATTGAATGTCCTTTCACGAAGCAAGTTTTGGATATGTGCAGGACACAACTTTTGTTTTGTCCTCCAGGTCTAGAAGCAATATGCTGTCAAGTAACAGTCCATTGAGAAATTACATAGCAATGTCTCTGATTTCATGTTGGGGCATCTGGCTTGTAAGGAACAGAGGAATTTTTCAAAACTCCCCTTCTTGTCCAAACCATACTGCTTCTCAAAGCCTTGCAATATTTGCAAATTTTCCAAAAAAATCCCAGGACCATGACCCAAGAATAATCATTGAGGAAGAGATTGACAAAAATATCCCCAAGGCTTTTTTATGATGTTGTGGGGGAGGGGTTGTCCTCTACTTTTATGATTCTCATTATCTCTCAATGGATATGGATCTGAGACATGGTTCAAATAATTTTGTGGAACTTATGGCTCTTAATGTTGCTCTTTGCAAAGGAAGAAGGATGTGTATCTGTTCAAGTTTTCGGGGACTCCATGCTTGCGATTAATTGGTTTTTCGGAGTCCAAAGGTGTCACAACCAACTTCTGCTTCCATTAGTTAAGGAACTGCAATGTATTAGAGCTATTTTTGATAATATTTTGCAGGCATGTCTACAGGGAGAGGAACCAAATTACAGATAGCTTTCTAAAGAAGGCCTTAGAAAGGATTTTGGGTGGTGGTTATTAAAGGAAACAAAGGAGGCTGAAATCTTTGAATTCTACCATCACCCTTTCGTAGACATTTTGCACAGTCAACAGTTTTGATATATAATTTTGTTTTTTGTCAGACTCTGGATGAAAGGCCTTTGAGGTCTTATATTTATGTATGTATCATTGCCCTAAGGTAGACTTTTGTTTTTATTTTGTCAGCATATACTTCTCTCTAGGAGGTGTTTAAAACACCTCAGGTACACATATCTCAATCCTCACTTATAGAATGCACTTGGGGAATGCATAGACAGAATTAAATTTTGTATCATTTCTTAATGAAATAGAATTACACCTTTTTTCCGATATATATATATATATAATTTTAAGTTAATACCACATTATCTTGCAAGAAAAAAAAATGAAACACACACAACTTTTTTTCCGATATATATATATGTGCCCTCTTATCAAATGCAATCTACTAAGCACTTAGTACTTTCTTTTTCCACCATCTAACAGCAGTACCGATTTGAGAAGGGTAATATGTTGCTTTATCCCGATCTCGATTTACAACTAGAACAAAGTAAACTTCAATTGCTTCTGAAACCGGAAGGTTTGGTCCTTTCTTTGACTTTGGTCCTGGCAGTAGGAGATGGAGGGAATAGAGCTCCCTTATCTGCTAAGTATTCTCCTCTATTCCCTTTGCTAACTCATTTGTGGCTATCAGGACTACGGTACTTACTATGTTACAACTTTAAATCACATGCCCTCTTATCAAATGCAATGGGCACCAAACATCATTGTTTTACCACTCGGTAACCTTTAGGGGTAGGTTCTATACTACAACTATCAACCTAGAGAGGCTGAGTGAACCTTGAATGAAACGGATCTCTCATATATATATATATATATATATATATATATATATATATAATTTTTTTACAAACAAGATAATAACACATTATGTTGCAAGAAAAAAATAATGAAACACACACATATACATGTGTGTGTTTCATTAAATATATATATAAGTTAATAACTCATTATCTTGGAAGAAAAAAAGAATTAAACACACAAACGACATTTTAGAAGGAAAATCCAGTCTCTATTAACTCTCATAGATGATTACATGATGCAAAATCTAAAATTATCCTTTATATATGATGTTATACATCCAAGATTCCAAAATCAACCTTTATACATGCGACTAAGCATCCAAAATTAGCCTTTATATGTGGATATCCGTGCTAAAAAGGAAATAAAGCATGAATTGAAGATAAGTACAATTACATATCCTAATAATCCTCATCCTCGTCCTCATTAATAAAAATGGAACAAGATGCTTGTTTGGCAGAACTAGAGCATGGATTGATTAGAGATAAATTAGTTTGTTGAGTGATCAGAGATAAATTTTAGTTGTCAAATAGAATTTGTTTTCGCTATAGAAGTGTTGAGAAATCTAGAGGCTTATGATTTAGGGTGATTTCTCTTCTTTGATAATTGTTTGTGAATGTTGTTATCTTCCTTTTAATCTTTATTATGTGCTTTTCATCAACCAATTACCAAAAGCATAAACATGAAGATTTTGATGCATGGTATTCTTAAATGGATGGATATCTGAAGAGTTTTGGTTGATTTTGTTATCATATGACTTGTTTTTAACGAAAGCAGAAGGATTCACGTGATAGAGGGAGTAGTTAAGCCTTGCTTCAACTTCAGAGGGAGTTGACCTCTAAATTTGAGATGGAGGACCTATATTTGATGCATTACCTCCTTGGTCAAAGAAAGCACTCAGTCAGGGTGACTAGAAATGTTAAAATTGGACAACTAGGTCCAAACTCCATGTCAAGGTTACTTGGGAGCGAGAGCGAAAACGGGGAGCAGGAGCAGGAGCGGGAGCAGGAGCGCCATTTTTAGAAGCTTCCGGTCCGGAGCGTTTCGAGGAGCGTTTATATATATATATATTATATTTTGATGCATATATGTCAACAAAAACATGCAGAATGATGAATTAGACATAAAAAAACATAAAAACATAGATTGAATCATATAACATCAATCATCTAGAAGTTATAATCTTCATCAACCACGCCCACAAGTTGGAAGCATACAACATATTGACTCTTGAGTCTCGCGAATCATCAATTTGAAGGTTTCAAGCTTTCAAAATTCAATATATAACATTTATCATCATTGATATATAAGTTTATAACATTTATCATCATTGATTTCAAATTTCAATATCTAACATTTATCATCATTGATTCATTGATTTCAAAATTCAATATACATTTATCATCATTGATATATAACAATTATCATCATTGATTCATTGATTTCAAATTTCAATATATAACATTTATCATCATTGATTCATTGATTTCAAAATTCAATATATAACATTTATCATCATTGATATTATATAACATTTATCACCATTGATTCATTGATCACCATATAACTTTCATGAAGCATCATATTCATAATTCATAATGACTTGTAAACTTATAAATGCCAACTTCAAAGTTTCACCTTTCAAATTCAAACTTCAAACTTAAATTGTCATTAAATATATGAAAGAGTCAAGTTTCAACTGTTCAACTGTCAACAGTTATAAAAGATAAAAACTACTAGAAAATAAAAAAGACTAGTAAACAACAAATCTATTTTATCTACTGGCTGGCCCCTTGCCACGCCCACGAGAAATGTCTAATTTGTGCGAGCCACGAGGAAATGGTGGCCTTCTAGTACTCTCAGGAGTACCACGACCATGACTAGAAGGTGGAGGTTGAATCTACAAAGGAACAATAGTTTGATATCGAGAACTGTCACTGGCACTGGCACCCGCACCCGCACTGCTACCAGTAGATGGTGGGACTGGCCCTGTGTGTGGCGGTGCTGCTGACGCTTCATCATCATCCCTAAAAAGTTTTGCTTCCAATTCTTCCATATGTACCGTGCCGTCCTCCAAATTATCATCCTCTGGGTTGTTGTCCCAGACTCTGTATGATTGATCCTCATTTGCCTGCTCACAGTAATGGCTCAACAACCTCAAGTTGTAATGCACATAAACCAAGCTTTCAGCTCGGTTTTCATTCAGCCTGTTTCTTCTCACATTATGTATGAAGCTGTAGGTGCTCCAACACCTCTCTCTGCAGAAGAAGTGTTCACAACCTGTGAGAGAACTTTTTTTGCCAACTTTGGCAAAAAGTCCCATGCCACCATATGCTTCCCACCATGTGAGAGCATCAAATCTGTCTTTGTCTTCCATTGCATGGAAAGAACCAAAGTTAGCAGTGCAACTGAAGTATTTGCCTAATTCAAGGCGCAATCTAGCACACTCTTCCCTGTCAGGTACCAACTTGTCTAATGCCTTCATGTACCCCTCTTGTACCTCTAGATCTGTGTGAGGTTTGATCCTAACCCCACCTCCAGGTGCAGGTTGGCCCAACCAAGATGGAGAGTAATATTTTGGCATAAGGATATATGCCAAGGCATGTAGTGGAACATTGAGTTTATTCCACCGTGCACACACACAGTCATGAATCATAGCATATAAGTTGGAATCATTATCCTTAACAATATCTTTTATTTGCCCCAACATGCTGTCCATCTGCTCATAAACCTCCCCAATCACTGGTTTATCTGTATCTGCAAACCGAATCATGTGATAAATGGGCTTGGTGAAATTCAAAATTTCCCTCACACGTGCCCAAAACAAAGGGTCAAGGGCAGTCTCCTCCACATGTTCGAAACCTTGCCTGTCAACTATTGTCGTTGCCCTGTTCTTTAATACCTGCCAGTGTGGGCTTGATACCATTGCAGCCAATGATTCTCTTACCTTCAAAAGGCGCCTAAAGGTGAGGTAATAGCTAGCAAATCTAGTCTTTGCTATCTTCAACAACTCCAATTTGGAGTGAGTACAGAAAAGCCCATGGGTATTGCTATGATTTGTAATAAATTTTATCATTTTTTTACCTCTTGTACAAATCACCAAGCCATTTGAATTGAGGTTGTTTGTTTTTGATGATATCATGCATCAAAAGGTTCATTGTGTGAACCAAACACCCAGACCAAAATATGTTGGGGTATTTATCGTCAATAATTGCTCCTGCTGCCTTACAGTTAGCAGCATTATCAGTGATGACCTGTATGACATTGTATGGCCCAGTCTTTTCAATTATATCAAGTAATGGTTCTGCAATGTTAATGCCGGTTTTGAATTTGTCTGAATAATCATATGCTGACAAGAAGATTGCACCACTAACCGACACAGCCAAAACACTTATCATTGGCTTTCCTTTTACATTGGTCCATCCATCAGAGACAATGGACACCCCATGCTCATTCCACAAATTTGTCATTCTAGCCAAAGAATGGTTTATTTTAGCTTTTTCATGATCAAGACCCATGGTTCTGGCCTTGTCATACCCAGGGCTTTTGTATCCTTTGGGGGCATTATTAATGGCAGAAACCATTTCATGCCAATAAGGTGAGCGAAGAACATTGAATGGCACCCCACATGCATATAGAAACCAGTAAGCTTTTGAATCCACATCATTCTTACACCCTTTGTCCAGGAAATCAGATATGGTTCTACGCCTTAATCCAGGTGTGCCACTGCCTCCAAAACCACTGGCATGGGTGGAAGTTGAACTTGTTTGTCCATGATGTGTTGGGCTTGAATAAGAACCAATGAAACCCCTAGATCTATTAGATCTCTGTAGGGCAACCTCCTCTTCCTTTCTATATTTCTCTCTCTGTGTTGCTGGCACACTAGTACAAATTTTGATTCCTATATTTTTTTCTCCATCCCCTGGCATTTTCCCACAAAGGTGCCTTCTCTCACGGGTGTATGAACCATGGTATTGTTTATTGCAATGGGGGCAAATAAATTTAGTGGTTCCACCACCTTTCCCTCCTTCCTGTTTCTGAACATATATCCACAAAGGTGTCTGAGTTTGGTCTTGTCTAGTTGGGGAATCTGTGTCCTCATGTTCTCCACTCCCCACTTCCTCCTCAACATAATCCTCCTCCTCTTCAGGATTTTCTTCAAATCCACCATAACCCTCCTCTTCATCCTCCTCTTCTCTGATTTGCCCCTTTCTTCTACTACTCTCCAACACCATTATTACAAAGAAAGGAACCAACATGAGGAAAATCCCTAGCCATATAGCCATGATGTTTCAAGTTTCAAGTTTCAAGTTTCTAGCCTGCAAAACAAATGGAGAAATGCCAAATGGGAATAGGAAATGCAACAGAGGAAAAAAACAATTCATTTTTTAAGTTTTAAACACAATAAAATGCAACATTCAAGAAAAAAAAATCAAGTTTTCATTTTTAAACAAATTACAAATTCATCCTAGAAAATACAAAATTAGATTAGAAGACCTACCTCTTTCTTGCAATCCTCCTATTGCCTTGCAGCTCTCCTTGTCACTTCTGCAACTCCGCTCTCCAGTTCTCTCCTTCTTGCTCTTCTTGCTCTCTCTCACTCACTCAACAAACAATAAAACAAAATGACCCTCCCTCCCTCTTATAAACAAATCGATTTTTTCAATAAAAAAAATTTCTCGCCGACGGGAAGCCTTTTTTGTTCCGGGGAGCATTTGCTCCCGAACGCTCCCTGACCGCTTTCGGCGTTTAAAAAACGCTCCCGAAGCGTTTTTTAAATGCCGAAAGCGCTCAAGGAGCGTTCGCTCCCGAGCGCTTCCGGAAACGCTCCCGAAAAGACAGGGAGCGTTTTAACAGGTTCGGAAACACGCTCCTGAAAACGCTCCCCTCAGAAAGCGTTTTCGGGAGCACGTTTCCGAACGCTCCCGAACGGAGTGCATTTCGGAAACGGGAACGAGGGGGGTGAAGCTTCCCCGCAACCCTACTCCATGTTGTGATGCTCAGATGAAGATACCAATATTTTTATTGGGTTCCTCTTTCGGAGAGGTGTAAGATCGATATAAAATTGATCTTAATCTGATGAGCGGAACATTTATTTTGAATTTATTTTTTAATAATTTCAAATATGTGCAGGTCAGCCTTAAGGTTTTACACCCCCAGCAGATGTGTCACACACCTCAATGATGGATATATATACAGTCAACGTTGGAGATTATTTCACTCACCCTCATCACACACATCTCCTCTTCTAATTTAGTACGAGCTCCTTGGAGGCAAATTCGGTTCACACGTGGGAAAGAGGACGAATTATTGCAGCAAGGGTTTGACCAAATTTACTGCAGCTCACCGCAACTAGGGTTTCCACGCTAGTTTGACTAGCGTTGACTTTGGTCAACGCATGGTCCAAAAGGGCTGAAAATTGGTGGAGACTTCGATTTTGGAAGGCCGTACACATTGGCACAAGAACCAAGGTCAAAAGGTTGACCAAAGACCGAGCTGCGGTGACTATTGCTACTGCCCTGCGTTGACTTTTCTGGACAGCGTTGACTTTTCTAGGGTTGACTTTGGGTTGACCGGGTAACTATTTTGAGGGTTGTTGTGACACAAGCTGGGTTGGCCGACCAAGAAGACTTTGCTGGTTGAAGCATCCTGTTGACCGCCGTAACACACCACCACATTCTTATGTTTATGGTTTGTCTTCTATAGATCCTCTGGTATGTTCTATCAGCATTTTACTTGATTGTTTATGTGATTGTTGTAGTAAAAAGTAAAGTTGCATCAAGCATAGAACATCTACATATATTTACATGGTATCAGAGGTGAGGTGAAGACAAGCCCTATTTGTAGCAATCACCGGAGAGGATAATGGGTTCCACAAGCTATGGCTTCAAGGAGGATGACAAATTGACTGGGAAGGATGACTTCCATGCTTGGAAGATGATATTGGATCTCAAATTGGAAGACCAAGATGACATGGACTATGTGCAGGGTAAAATCCAAGAACCTCCATCCACTGCTACTACTGTTGCCAAAACAAAGTACAAGAAGGGGGAGATCAAAGCAAAGCTGATGATCAGGGAATCCATTCATAAAAGCCTGGTGGCCTACATCTCTGAGTTGGGTACATCCAAAGAGATGTATGATAAATTGATCCTCATGTTCAAGGCCAACAATGCGAATCAAGTACTATTCTTCAAGAATCAATTGAAGAATCTGAAGAAAGGCAGGGATGAGTCTGTCCAATCATACTTTCTAAAGCTGACTGAAATCAAGAACAATCTGCTAGCTATTGGGGAGACAATAGCTGATCGAGAGATGGTACTCATTGCACTTGGAGGGCTCTCATCTGAATGGCATGTGTTCAACACTACCATTCTAAATAATAATGTGATCCCTGACTTTGACGAAGTACTGTCAAGATGCGTTCAAGAAGAATCAAGAATGAAGGAGTATGGAAATGGAGAAAATGCTGCATACGCTACTCATTCTAGAAAGAAGAACTCTGGTGGTCCAAAGAACAAGGGAAAAGCAGGGGCCCAAGGAAAGAAGGGAAAGTGCTTCACTTGTCATAGCCCTGGTCACTATGCTAGAGAATGTCCTTTCAAGAAGGATTCTCCCGATGGTGATGATAACAACAACAACCAGAGAAATGGCAATCAAAGGAACACCAGGTCCAAGGGAAAGAGGAAGGCTCCCTCCGACGGAAATGATCAACCTTTTAAAAGGTCAAGAAACTCCAGGTATGAGGAATCACATGTTGTTGATAAAAGAAATGAATACATTCTTGTATCTGCCCTCTCTGTTGCATCCCCACCCGACACTATGGATGTCTGGTTGATAGATAGTGGTGCCTCAAGGCATATCATTGGGTTCAAGGAAGCACTTTCTGATATGGTTGAGAAGGATACTAATCTGGAAATTATCCTTGGAGATGATACCACATATCCCGTGAAAGGGACAGGGACCGTGACCCTCCACTTGTCTCAAGGTCAAGTCCTCCACTTGCAGGATGTACTCTATGTACCAAATTTGAAGAAGAACCTTGTGTCTATATCGGCCATGGAAGACAAAAGTTTCAATGAGGCATTCACTGATGGAAAGGTGCTCATGTGGAAGAAGAGCTTCAAGGAAGCTATCTCGATTGGGTTTAGAGTTGATACACTCTACCAAGTTGGAGGAAGTCCGCTGGGAGCAATGACATGTGATACTATTCGACAGACTGAACTATGGCACCAAAGGTTTGGACACCTTCACTACAAAGCCCTTCTCGAAGCAAGGAAGGTGGTGACAGGGATGCCCGAGTTTCCAAATAATCATGAAGGTGTATGTAAGGGTTGTGCCGAAGGAAAGCATACAAGGGGACCTTTCCCCTCTAGTGTCACAAAGACATCTGATGTCTTGCAATTGATCCATTCTGATCTATCTGGTATGCTGCCCGTGACATCCTTGGGAGGATGTTCATATTATATGACATTCATAGATGACTTCTCTCGCAAAACCTAGATATACTTCTTAAAAAAGAAGGATGAGACTTTCATGTGGTTCCATACATTCAAAGCCTTGGTGGAAAATATGACAGGGAAGAAGATCAAGATTTTGAGAACTGATAATGGCACTGAATATGAGACAAACGAGTTCAAGGACTTTTGCAGAGAAGCTGGCATTAAGAGAGAGACCACAACTGTCTATACTCCCGAGCAAAATGGTGTTGCTGAACGAAAGAACAGGACCATTATGGAAGCTGCTCGTGCCATGCTATGTGACCAAGGTCTGCTGAAGTTTCTATGGAGAGAAGCTGCGAACACTGCTGTGTACATACAAAACCGATGTCCGCATTCCGCTCTAGAATCCAAAACTCTCGAAGAGGTTTTCTCTGGTAAGAAACCTGATGTCTCACATTTTAGAGTTTTTGGATGTACTGTTTACTTTCATGTGCCGAAAGAAAAGAGGAGCAAGTTGGATGCTTCTGGGAAGAAAGGAATGTTTGTGGGCTATAGTGAAACTTCTGCGCCTCTACTACGTGATTTTCCGTTCGAAAAGGAAGTGGATTTATGCCACGATGTCACTGACGAAGATACTTCCCCTCGATAGCAACGTCAAATCTTCCAAGATCTCAGTAATATAATGAAGCAAGGTATCAGAGAAACAAGAGGAACCGGGCGAAACAATGTTTGATGGCTGGCGAGCATGGACCTGACATCCACCTCCTACTTAGAAAGAGACCACGGTGGCTCGTGACACTTCGAGGATGCTGAGGGACATGCTGCCCCAAGGGGGACATTCCGTGAAAGAAAGAAGCCGAGTAGATACCAAGGGTATCTAGCAGCCATGAGTACTATTGTACAATCCGAGCCTGCATCCTTTGAGGAAGCCGTAAAGCATCAAGTCTAGAAGGATGCTATGCACGAAGAGTGTGAGTCCATTATGAAGAATGATGTCTGGGACGTGGTTCCAAGACCAAAGGACAAAGCAGTTGTCACCTCGAAATAGCTCTACAAGATCAAGCATGGATCTCATGGAAGTGCCGAAAAGTTCAAGGCAAAATTCGCTGCCCGTGGCTTCTCTCAAAAGGAAGGCATAGATTATGATGACATATTTGCACCTGTGGCCCGATATACCACCATTCAATCTATTATAGCCCTTGCAGGTGCGCAAGGATGGAGTCTTCATCAGATGGATGTGAAGACCGCATTTCTGCATGGTGAGATAAAGGAAGAGGTATATGTGGAGCAACCTCTAGGGTTCGAAGTCCAGGATCGAGACACCCATGTCTGCAGGTTGAAGAAAGCCCTCTATGGGCTGAAGCAAGCACCCAGAGCTTGGTACGAGAGGATAGATAGCTACTTGATGAAGCTGGGGTTCACTCGAAGTAATGCTAATCCGAACCTTTACTTCAAGGTTGTCAAGGGAAAACCTCTCATTCTGGTGTTGTATGTGGATGACCTCTTCCTGACAAGTGCTGACCCTCTCATTCATCAATGCAAGAGGGAGCTCGTTGTTGAATTCGAGATGAAGGACCTAGGACTGATGCACTACTTCCTAGACCTGGAGGTCTGGCAGAGACCTGGCGAGATTTTCCTTTCTCAAGGAAAATACATTGTGAAGCTTCTGGAAAGATTTGGTATGGTGGATTGCAAGTCCGTGTCAACACCAATGGAGCTCAACTTCAAGAAGTTGAGAGGCAGCATTGTTGGGCCCGTATTGTCTAATCCTACTGAGTATCATCAACTCGTAGGGGCCCTGATGTTCTTAGTGAACACCCGTCCAGATATATGTTTTGCAGTGAACACTTTGAGTCAACAGATGGTTGAGCCTCATCACTTTCATTGGGTTGGTGCCAGGAATCTTCTGAGATATCTTTGGGGCACAATAAACCATGGGCTGAGATACACTGCCAGGAGCGTGACACTCCTTGGATATACTGATGCCGATTGGGCTGGCAGTGTGGTGGATCATAAGAGCACATCAAGATGCTGCTTCAATCTTGGTTCTGCTTCAATCTCATGGATGAGTAGGAAGCAGAAGTCGGTGGCTTTGAGCACCGCAGAGGCCGAATACATTGCAGCGAGTATGGCCTGTTGTGAAGCAGTTTGGTTGCGAAAGCTCTTCAGTGAGTTGTTCGGACATGTGCTAGACACCACCGTGATACTTTGTGATAACCAGAGTGGGATTCGCTTGTCCGAGAATCCTGTGTTCCACGATCGATCCAAGCATATTGATATCAGGTACCACTTTATCTAGGATATGGTACAGCGAGGTGCCGTAAGGCACGATCATATAGAAACTGATGAGCAGGTCGCGGATATTCTCACAAAGCCCCTAGGGAAGGTCAAGTTCCTAACCTTCCGTGAGAGTCTTGGTATCATGGAACGACCCTATGATGTGGGTCCTGTTGGACGATGAGCTCTAGGAGCTCTGGGGGGCTTTGGGGATAGCTTCTCGGAGCTATAAGCAACCACAAGGCTAGGCTTGTTGAACCTTGTTGGTGTGTTTGGGCCCCACCATTGTGATTTTGAGTTGATTCACCTCTCATTATCTGTGCCCCGTATGAATCCTACCCATTGAGTTCAGCGCTCATGGGAAGTACCTCTCATTTGGCCAATGAGGTGGTAAAAGCTAAAGACTAGTAGCAAAGACTGATGGACGCATCAGAGATTGTCATACTCTCTATCTAGGATGGCACGGTCCAACCACTTGATCTAGGATCAAGTATAGTGAGGTTTCGAACCTCCAACTGACTTCGGGTCAGGTAAACCAACTTCGGGTTGGTATGAGACTCTTTGTGAGTCTGATAGAGGCTGCACTCTCCAAGCAACCGTCACCAGGGATGATGTCTTTGTGGACTCGACCCACTTCTCGTTCTCGAAATAAAAAGAGAGGCTTTAAAGCAAGTGAATTCTGATGACGTAGACCATGCTTCTGATTGCACAGGTGGATGGAGTTCTCCCTAGTTGAGAGGGAGTGTTAAAATTGGACAACTAGGTCCAAACTCCATGTTGTGATGCTCAGATGAAGATACCAATATTTTTATTGGGTTCCTCTTTCGGAGAGGTTTAAGATCGATATAAAACTGATCTTAATCTGATGAGCGGAACATTTATTTTGAATTTATTTTTTAATAATTTCAAATATGTGCAAGTCGGCCTTAAGGTTTTACACCCCCAGCAGATGTGTCACACACCTCAATGATGGATATATATACAGTCAACGTTGGAGATCATTTCACTCACTCTCATCACACACATCTCCTCTTCTGATTTAGTACGAGCAACTTGGAGGCAAATTCAGTTCACACGTGGGAAAGAGGACGAAATACTACAACAAGGGTTTGACCGAATTTACTGCAGCTCACCGCAGCTAGGGTTTCCACGCTAGTTTGACCAGCATTGACTTTGGTCAACGCATGGTCCAAAGGGGCTGAAATTGGTGGAGACTTCGATTTTGGAAGGCCGTACACATTGGCACAAGAACCAAGGTCAAAAGGTTGACCGAAGACCGAGCTGTGTTGACTTTATTGCTGCTGCCCTGCATTGACTTTTTTGGACAGCGTTGACTTTTCTAAGGTTGACTTTGGGTTGACCGAGTGACTGTTTTGAGGGCTGTTGTGACACAAGCTGGGTTGGCCGACTGAGAAGACTTTGCTGGTTGAAGCATCTTGTTGACTGTCGTAACGCACCACCACATTCTTCTGTTTCTAGTTTGTCTTCTATAGATCCTCTGGTATGTTCTATCAGCGTTTTACTTGATTGTTTATGTGATTGCTGTAGTAAAAAGTAAAGTTGCATCAAGCATAGAACATCTACATAAATTTACAAGAAAGTAGTTGTGATGATGGCTCCAATAAAGGAATGATTGAGCTAAGGCATGTGGCTTAACATGTGTTGACTTATTAGCATCGTACAGTTGGATATGGTTTGAAATGATGAAGTGTAGATGCTAGAATATACAGATTCAAATTGGGTAGAGAGTGCAGAAGGAAAAACGAGTGCATCAGGATGTTGCTTCAGTTTAGGCTTCGTCATGATTTCTTGGATGAGCAAGAAGCAAACATTTGTTGCACTCGATATTGTAGAGGACAAATATATTGCAGCTTGGTTGATGAGTTGTGAAGCTGTATGGCTTCAAAAGCTATATGTAGGATTGTTTTATTAGGTGCAAGAGGCGACCATGACGACAAGTCAAAGCACGGTGAGATCTAGTACCAAGACATAGTACAGAAGGGAGCGGTGTGGCTCCAATACTATTCTACAAACTAGCAAGTTGCTGACAAAACCTCTGTCCCGGGATGAAGTTTGTATAATTCATGAACAAGCTTGGAGTGGATGAGAATGCCTCTCTCAATGAGAGGGAATGTTGATGTTGTAGCATCTGGGACAGACATTCTCCCTAGGTCAAGAGTGTTGACCAGGTTACCATGTAATGTGGTTAGCAAGAATGGTCCGGAGATTATTCAGGCCCAAAATTACTCCCCAGTAGGGTTGAGTGGTTGCTTTTAGCATCAGGACTAGAATTACTCCCCAGTAGGGTTGAGTGGGTGTCTTTAGCATCAGGCCTAGAATTACTCCACAGTAGGGTTGAGGAGGGTGTCTTTAGCATCAGGCCCAGAACTACTACCCAAAAGGGTTGAGTGGGAGCCTTTAGCATCTGTCCTAGATTACTCCCCAGATGGGTTGAGTGTGTGCTTAGGGTTTTACCATGGGTCAGAGGTGCTGACTAGGACTATGGTTAACCAAGACTAGTCTTTATACCATGGGTCAGAGGTGCTGACCAAAATTATGGTGACTAGTTGATGTTGATGTTGATGATGATGCCGAAACTGATGATGGATGTTGAGTCGTTTCAACCTTTGTTTAGAGAAAAAAATTCAACCAGAGAACACCTGAAGAAGTCATGATGAATACCTCCCTAGCTAATTGTCAGTCTTCATAATTCATATTCAACCCTCAAAATATATGAGAAATGATAAACATATATCTGGATTCCAAGTCGGCTTCAAAAGGTGGGAAAATAAATTTTGAAATTTAAATTATTGTCACCAAGAAAATCAAGTCAGCTAGCCCCAATGGTTCAAGTCGGCCTGACCCTTTAACACACCTATTCGAGTTCATTAAAGACTATGTAAAGACACTCGTCCTCCTCCTCTTGGGCAACTAACTCAGATCACTCATATACTCTTTATGTTCATGCGAAGAAAGTGGAAAGACAACAGACTGAGATTCATCTAAGGCAATCAAAAGTCATCTAAAGAAGAGCGAGTTTTACGAAGGTCGCATGAGGGTTAAGCTGCAGGATGATCTCGGGCTAGGAACAGGGAGGCCGAGAGGCCTCAGAAGTTTGATGAACAAAACCTAGATCTTTGAGGTAGGACAAATTCTCTTTGTAACAGTCAATCAAATTGTTGAGGCTACTTATCTCTATTTGACCAGGTTTGACATAGGTTTGCTTATTGTCAGATTGGCCTTGTTTCTAATTGGACATCAAACTATATCGCTCGTTGAACTGGATTAATTTCTCTAAGAAAAGGTTGTTGGGTTTTTCCCTATAAGAGGGTTTTCCCAGGGTAAATATTTGTGTCTCTTGTCTGTTGTATCTTTATGATCCTACTGACATTAATGTTTCTATTGTTGAGATCTTATGTGTAATTTCTTAATGATGAATGTGAATATAATGAGGATTAAATCATTAGAAGTAATTATCAGATTAGAAGACCTTGAAAAAAAAATCAACACGAGGAAGCATACTCTCCTCCATTATCTAAGCTCAAAAACTTGAACTTCTTTCCTGTCAAGTTTTCTACCAAAGCCCTAAACTCCTGGATTTTTTTGAACATCTCATCCTTGGCCTTCATGGGAAAAAATAATCAATGAATGTCAAAACAAGTATTCTTTCTAAAGTTCATCTGCAATCTCGTCAAGTTTGGATTCCTTTGTCTCCTTTTAAGGTTGAAGTTCATCATCATCATCAACACTGTTGTTTTTATTTTCTTTTCTTCTAAGGACATTGAGAGGCATGGTGTCCAAAATCAAGAAAATTGAAGCACATGATCTTTGACATATCCTAATATGGAGTGGGTCTTCTACCTATATTCTTCTTATCAAACTTCTCAAAATTTCTTCTTCCTTTTCCTTTTCTTGCATGAGCTATAAGGGCTTGAGTTTCTTCTTCCTAAGGTCTCTGCAAGTTGTTCTTGGACAACAATCTAGCCTCCCCTTGGACACAATCAGTCCATAGCTTATCAAACGTGGGCAACTTATCTCATGCACAAATTCCCTAAACAAATGGATCCCATGAGGAAGGAAATCCATTGAGAGTCATTGTAACAAGCTTTGCATCATCAATGGTATCTCCAAAGGCTCCAAGTTCATCTCTTACCTAAGAGACTCTCATAAGATAAGAAACAATAGAATTTGAATTAGTCATCACGACACTAAGGAGTTGATGCCTCAAAATTAGTTTCCTACTAGTGTTGTCACTCTGGAACAATCCCACCAAAGTATCATACACTTCTTTGGCAGTCTTCAACTCAGCAACATGTGGAATTAAGTGGTCCTTTATAGAATCTATCAAGATTCTCTTAGCCTTGGCTTCATTTTTCTTAAGCTTGGCTTTCTCCTCATCTCCCTCTGACTCTAGAATGACTTTCTTCACATGGTCCTAAAGGTCATTTTCTTCCAAGACAAGGAGTATCCCGGTCTTCCAAGATCTGAAATTAATGGCACCATCCAACCTATCTTCTCCTCTAAGACTTGGCACCATTTTGACAAGAGATCTAAAATCCAATCAAGCTATTGATTATTGGTCTCTTAGGTTGACTTCAATCACTGCTCTTTCAACAAAGCTATGACACCAAGTTGAAATTCTATGACAAGAACAGTAGAATACAATTTTCTACCAAATAATTACTTCCTAATGATTTTTCACACCGTATTACTATTATGCCATTTCTATCATTGAATAATTACAGTTAGAAAATATCAATAGTAAATGCAACAGAAACAATAAAGATCACAGAAAGACAACCACACACAATAGAGAAAATAATTTTACCTTGGGAGAAAACCCATCAACTTTTCTTAGGAGAAATTATTCTTCAACAAGGTTTACAAATCAGCAATTTGTCTACAAATTTGTGCCAATAAACAAGTCAAAATACCAGTCAAACATGTTCAAATTCAACAATTGGTCAACACTGGTCAAAACCAGTCAAAAGTCAACTCTAGTCAAATTCCGCCCTATGATCAAGTTTGGACTTGCGGTCTATAGTCGAACCTGCTGTCAGATACAGTCAACACCCTGCGGTCAAATCCAGTCAAACCTCTATGGTCAAGCTCGGTCAACTTTGGTCAATTAGTTGCAATCAAACTTAGTTGATTTCTCACATGTGCGGCCTCAAGAACGTTAGTCAAACTCAGTGATGAAAAGAGAGGACTTGTTCTTGCTTGGTCTTGAAATGAGATATCATACGTCTTAATTATACATGTCCAGATACACAGTATGAAGGGAATCACTAGATAAGTGGGTCAATAAGGGGAGAAAGAGTGATTCCTAAAGGCCTATTCACAAGAGAGACTCAAATTGTGGTTTGCTTGCTTGAGAGCGACACCTTAATGAGCATGCGTTAGGTCAGAGAGAGTGCAGAGGGGCTAGAGATTCAGATCTGCAAGAGAGAAAAGATTTGTTGGATCAGAACTAGAGTATTGTAATTTGTATTTTCTAAGTTGGGCCATGATCCCAGGACAGAGCCCAAGTAAGTTCTGAGTTTTATTAATGATGAATTGATTTATTAGGCAGAAATTTGTGTCTCGTTGTGATTCAAATCGAGTAATTTTTCTTCCACTAAATATTATGTGTTAGGAATCTAGCTATGCGTAATTTAATGCTTGGAATTAAATGTCAGGAGTTGGGTTCATGGAAAAACTAACATGGCATCAAAGCCGAAACTCTGAATAGATCTCGAAATCACAGGTGTCGAGTTTGTACCAGATCGTCAGAGCCAAGTTTGGCTAGGATCATGCGAACTAGAACTATTTTAAGGGCCAAAGTAAATTGATCAGCCAAGAGGAAAAAAAAAATCCACAAGTCAAAATTTTGTTTTACAGGGCACGTATTTTTTGTTTCAAAAAAAAAAATTAAAAGGGCAGCGAGGCCATGGCCGACAAGCCTAATAGCTTGCTTAGCCACCAGCGCAGTCGACAGTCGTCAGGACCAACCGGTCAACGAAGCATAGCCACCAAGATTGATAGCCCCTTGCGCAAGTGAAGCAACTTCCAAAGAAAGTTGGCAAGTTTGTTCAAGATCAAGGCGACAAATCCAAGGAGGAGTTCAGAACACCAATCGTAAAGGTAATAGCTAGTTGATCAAGGGATAGGGCCGAACGGGTTGTTGCAGAGGAAACATTAATCGGTAGGGAGCAACAGCAGCCTGACATAGGCAGAAGGAAAGGCAGCAAGACACACTCAGTTGACAGCCCACTAGCTCGACAGAGATCACTAGGCGCAACATATAGGAGCGAGCAGTGTGAGGACTGGTTAGGGGGTGGCAATTTCAATGCGAACCTGTAGACCTGGTAGTACAAATAATTTAGTGTCTCTTGAAATGGTTGAAAATTTGGGTTTGAAACGGTTTGTTCATCCTGTTGAAGAATGTAACTAGGTTCGGTCTTCATATTTGTGTTTGAGTCATTATGAAATGTAGTTATCAAAAGAATGAAAAAGAAAAAAAATTATTATTATTATTACAATGACTTATTAAAGCATGGATTTCATGCCTAGGTCATCATTTATAGCTCAAAGTCTGCATTGAGGACTTCTAGGTTTTATATTGAGTCATTAGAGTCATTGTACATTTTATGAGACCCTTCTTGGGCTTTTGAATCATGTAAAAAAAATTATTTTTGAGTCAGATATTGAAATATGTAATTTGTCACCTCCACGCCAAGTTGATCCTTGCCTGATGAAGTCCGCCTACAAGAGAGCAATTTGACCCACAAGAAGGCTATATATAGAAGTCCAGTTCGATGTATTTGCTCATCCACTCAACAAGTTCGATATATAAAAGAAGCAGTGTGGAAAAATTGTGAAGTTCAAGGAGAAGAAGGAGAATTACAGGATCGAAGTTTTGGACCATCTCTCTCTCTTTTCTACGAAGTTACTGGGAGGTTGCAGGGATCGAAATCCTGCAGTTGCTGGGGTCAAAGTTGTTGGGGTCAAAGTTGCAGAAGTAAAAGTTGTTGGGGTCGAAGTGTTGCAGTTGCATAGGTCGAAGTGTTGTTGCAAGGTCGAAAGTATAGATCGAAGTTGCTCGAAGGAAGGGTTGACTTGGTGATTGGAGGAAGTTTGTGTCTAGGTCGACGAGTCTAGGATTATCTCATCTTAACTACTAAAGGAAGAGGTTTGACTGGGTTTTCCCCTTAATAGGGGTTTTTCCCAGACTGAGTGCATATATCTTATGTCTCTTGTTTTTGTGATCTTCATACACACACAATCTGATAATTGCTTGATGAAAGATAATATAATAAAGAAGTAAAAGAAGCCAACATAATTCACAAGTAATTATCAAGACAGAGGAATCAAACCCTAATCTACTAGCATTGATTTCTCAGCATGGTATCAAAGCTAAGGTCAAGGAAGATTAGAGATCACTCTGTTGGATTGAAAGGAAAGGCTACTCCCTCTATGATAAGATACTTGAAAATGGGATTCAATATTGCAGGAAGTTGGATCAAAAGAATCATCTACAACTTGTTCAATAATGTCAAAAGCAAAGGGTTCTTGGTAGCACTTATAGGTTCACTCAATGATGACAATGCATGGATTATTGATAGTGGAGCATCAAGGCACAAGACAGGAGAAAGTAAACAACTTCATAGTCTATCAAAGGAACCATCTTCTCATGCAGTGGAGTTGGAAGACAACAAAAGTTATGATGTTAAAGACCTTGGATCAACTTCTTTGAAGCTGGAAAATGGAGCAAAGTTGCATCTCAACAATATACTCTATGTTCCAGGTTTGAAAAAGAATTTACTTTCAATTTCTTGCTTAGAATATAAAGGAGATAGAGTTGTTTTTATAGATGGAAAAGTTCTGGTTTAGGGAAAAGATTCAAGCATCGATAAAGCTAAGGCTATTGGAATACGTGAAGGAAGTCTATATAGAGTCATAACACCATCTCTTCAAGCCCTATTTCACATGGAAATCAATCCCATTAAGTTATGGCATAGAAGATATGGACATTTACATTACAAGGTTATCCCCTCTCTCAATCAAATGGTAAATGGCATACCCAATATCAAAGAAGATCGTGAAGGAATTTGCAAAGGATGTGCTTTGGGAAAGAATACAAGGAAACCCTTTACAAACAGTGAAACAAGCTCTAAAGATATATTAGACCTCATTCATTCAGATGTGTGTGGGCCTATGTCTGATAAATCACTTGGAGGTCATCTTTATTATGTGACCTTCATTGATGATCACTCTAGAAAGACATGGCTCTACCTTCTCAAGAAAAAGGATGAAGTATTTGAGAAATTCAAGGAGTTTAGGTCTAAAGTGGAGACCCTAACCAAAAGAAGAATAAAATCTTTGAGATCCGACAATGGTGGGGAATTCACTTCCAAAGAAATGATTTCATATTGCAAAAAAGCAGGAATTAAGAGGGAGCTCATTGTTCCCTACTAACCCGAACAAAATGGAGTGGCCAAAAGGAAAAATAGGACAATTGAAGAATGCATACAAACAATGATTTTTGATCAAGACATACCAAAATTTCTATGGGGAGAAGCAGCAAAGACAGCAGTATATATTCAAAATAGAAACCCTCATAGAATTCTTGAAAATATGACACCTAAGGAAGCGTTCACAGGAAAGAAGCCATGTGTGGACCATCTTCAAATCTTTGGGTGCCCCGCTTATATCCACATTCCAAAGGACAAACGAAAGAAGCTAGATTCTACAAGCATTAAAGGGATCTTCGTTGACTACAATCTTTCTTCAAAGGCATATAAAATCTACATCAAGGAAGGAAGACATATTGAAGTAAGCAAGGACGTTATATTTGATGAAAATCATGCCTACAAAAGATCCAAAGATATTCCTATTGATTCTGATGACGAAGACATACCACTACCCGAAGAAGAAGAGCACCACAACAATCCTACTACAATTCAAGAAGAAGAAGAAGGACCAAGTGAGCCTATCCAACTTGCGATCATACCCGACACAGGGAAGAGGCCAAATTGGTTAAAAGCTACTCTTGAAGATGTCGAAGGACATGGAGCTGCGAAAGGAACTTTTAGAGAAGCAAATGACCAAAAAGATATTCTGGATATGTTGCATACATGACAAAACTAACAGAAGTTGAACCAACTACATTTGAAGAAGTTGCTCGCCAAGAAGTATGGAAGAAGGCAACGCAAGAAGAATATCAATCCATCATGAAGAATGGGGTTAACGAAATCGTTCCTAGACCAAGTGACAAATCAGTTGTCACTTCTAAATGGATCTACAAGATCAAACACATTGTTGATGGAAGCATAGACAAGTACAAAGCTAGATTCGTTGCAAGGGGTTTCTCTCAAAAAGAAGGCATAGATTATGAAGAAACCTTTGCACCTACAACAAGATATACTACTATAAGATCCTTGGTTTCATTGGCTGCTATAATGGGATGGAACATCCATCAAATGGATGTAAAAACAGCATTTCTGAAAGGGACCATTAATGAAGAAGTATACATTGAACAACTTGAAGACTTTGAAATAACTAACAAAAACATTCATGTTTGTAGACACAATAAGGCCCTATATGGTTTGAAGCAAGCTCCTAGGGCATGGTATGCAAGAATGGATGCATACCTTCTAAGAATTGGGTTCGTTAAAATTACTGTTGATCCAAACCTCTACATCAAAGTTGTGGATAATGAACCAGACATTATTCTACTATATGTGGATGATCTATTCATTACAGGTGTGGAGCGAAGGATACAAGAATTCAAGAAGATGTTGGCAGTCGAGTTTGAGGTGAACGATCTGGGATTAATGCATTATTACCTAGGTCTGAAAGTATGGTAGAAACCTGGGGAGATATATCTGGGGCAAGGAAAATATATAATCATATTGTTGCAGAAATTCGGCATGAAGGATTCCAAGCCCATGACTACTCCCATGATCACCAATCTCAAGAAGTTGAGAAGCTCTGACTCAAGTCTCGTAGATCCTACCACCTATCGTAAGTTGGTGGGTTTCCTAATGTATTTGGTATATACTAGACCGGATATATGTTTTGATGTGAACATTCTTAGTCAATTTCAGTTGGAGCCTCGTCATGATCATTGGGTAGCTGCCAAGCATATATAAAGATATCTACGTGGCACTATACATGAGTGATAAGGAGTTTTTGAAGCAGAGAAAAGAAGATGAGTTGTGTTATACATTTCTTGGAAAGCCAGAGACAATTGTTGCAAACATTAAGGTAACTAATTTTCCTTCTGAAAATCAGATATTATAAATGAACATGAGGAGATGATGACCAATGAATTGTTTGGTAAAGTGTTGATGAGAAGTAGAACAGATATAGATCATCCAGTAATATCTACTGCAAAAGATAATTTTCAAAAAGAGGTTGTGATGAAAGGCAATGGTGAAGAAATTGTAACAAGTGAACAACAAGAGAATGAAAAGCAAGAGGTTGTCTTGAGAGACAACAAGGGATTTTGTGTGAAAAATCTCTGACTAATGTTGAAAACAGTACGAGTAGAGACTGTTATATGCAGGTTGTGGAAGAGAAAGTAATTGGGGATCTGAGAAAGGAAAGCAAAAAAGAAGCAATACAGGTACAATTTCATGCATATGAGACACAAAATGAGGTAGTGGACCGTACATATCTGAAAGAAAGGAAGGAAAGACAAAAGAATAAGGAGACAACTTTCTTTCAAGTTGTCCTGGCAGTTATCTACATGGCAATCATTTTGATGGCTTAGGGTGGGTTTCAAAAGCCTAATGAACAAATTGTTTTCTTTAATTTGTTTGCTTCATTTTCAGGTGTAAATAAAAAAAAACAATAACATATTGAAGATGAAAACTGAAAAAATAAATGATGACAATACTTTAGTTATACAAAAGATATTATTATGTTTTAATCAATTTCAAGAATAAATCAAGTTTCCATATGAAAAAACTGAAGTGCAAATGAGAAGTAAAGCAGGTCTACATCCAGCAAATAAACCTTGGGATCCAAGAGGAAAATATTTGAAGAAAACATTATATTTTGGAGATGCACCTGAATTTATTTTAGACTTTCAAGTGAAGGCGGCAGTAATGAAGACTTTATGAACAGGAGTCCATGAAAAATTTTGTTCCTGGGAGTCTGATGCAGGAGCATCATTTAAATTCTTAGTTTCTTAGGTTGTAATAGGATCTAGATCTTTCTAGATTGATCTAAAAAGGGATAAGATTGTTTCTTTCTTATATCAAGTAATGTAGCCAATGTACTAACTTACTAAGTAAGCATGTAGTTGGAGGAGTTGAGTAGTTTTGGGGATAGTTATAAATATTTAAGGGATTGGATTCATATAGTTGAAGGAGTTGAGTAGTTTTAGGGATAGTTATAAATATTTAAGAGATTGGATTTGATATTTTCTAGGAATAGAGAATACGAACCAAACTTTCATGGTTCAAGCAATTCCTCATTATTTGTATAAATACAATTGTTGTGAAATGAATGGGTACCCAAAAATGAGTAACCAAAGTTTATAATATTTCTGAGTGTATGGTCTGCATCATAGTGCAGGCCACGAACCGTTTCAGATAAACACATATTCTGTATTTTTGCTGTTAGAAAACATGATAGCTCTCAACACTCGTGACCACTTCAAATGGGTTGGACATAGACTTTAAAATACGCATCAAATAAGCTCAAATGGGTCCGAGAACTCCATTCCTATAGGGATGATCATGTGGGAACTGATCAAAATGAAATAAACAAAGCTTCCGAATGGAAAAACAAAATGCAGTCGAAGTTTTGTGGAAATGTTTAATGGTCAGCTGACATCCCAAGCCATGGGGAGAATGCAGTTGCCTAACAAACATAGAGTTGTGTTTGTATTGACCATCATGATAGAAAACTAAAAAGATCTATATAAAAATAAGATATTAACATAATGATAAAAATACATAAACCCGTTAAGAGAGTGAGAGAATTGTATATTCTCTTAAAAATAAAAACTCCCCAAGTTTAAGTTCGATCATTAACACGAATGCTGTTATTACCAGCCATAACTGCGTTGGTATAGACGTTTTCTTGCTGTAGATGGGAGAGAACTTTGGGGTTCGATCTGGAGTCGTCTCTGAGCCAGTAATATTGATCATTTCGGACATCTCCAAACATCTCCATGATATGATCCACTTTCTCCCCAATGGGAGGGGTCGGGATTGTCATATTTGACCTCTGGGAAGCACTTGACTTTGACAGTGCTACTGTTCTGCGCGGAATACTCGGCTGCTTCCTGCTCAGAAATCGGAAATCCAGAGCCCAAGATGCAGCTCTTGCAATTTGCAGCATGTAATTGTTTCAATTTACTTAAATAGCAAGGGACTTCCTAGGGTTGGATGATTTTGACGGAAATCTCGTTCCCATTTACTTAAAATAGCAGGTCACATAAGTCTCAAAAATAAATAGCAGGTCACTTATTCATGGGGTTGGATGATTTTGATGGAAATGCGGGACCTGAGTAGGACGGATTTACCAAAATAGACGTGAGTTTACGCGAGAGTTTGTTATTAAGGATAAGAGCATGGGTTTCTCCTAATACGTCAGTTATTTTAGCTGTCAAATTCAAATTTCTGTATGGAGGTGGGTTTTTTTGGGATTTTTATACACTAATTTGGTATTTCTGTATGGAGGTGGGTTTTTTTGGGATTTTTATACACTAATTTGGTGTTTTGTTTTAGCCAGTTGTGACTTTAAAATTGAATAATAATAATAATATAGTCTATAGTGTTGTAAGTTGCATAACTAACATTTTGGTTTGGCATGATAGTGAATTTGTATGCATTTGACTTATCAAATTATTATTTTAATTGTGAATTTGGATATGTTGAACTAATGGTTTACAATTGTATTTTTTCTAATATAATATAAGAATGTGGTGGAAAAAAAAATATTGTATTTTATTTTTAAAAAGTTGTGTGATTTTAAATCATCTATATCTATTTCTATACATATAAATGAGAGCATAGTTTAACTAATAAATTAAAATGTATTTTTAAAGGTATTTTTCTAGTTAATTTTAATTAAAATTGGAAGAAATTTTTTTAAAGTTGAGTTTAAATTGTTTCATATGTAGAATTCTAGTGTCCATGTGGGTGTTGAATCTATTTATGTATTCAAAAATGTATTTTAAACAACAAAAAATCACAACCTTGTTAGAAATTGTGTCGTCTTGTGAAAAAAGATTAATTTTTCTATAAGTTAGACTAAGGTTGTGTTGTCTATGTGTGTGTGAGAGACAACTTATTGGTGAATAATCGCATCACTCCATCACTAAATAAGAATGAAAATGTATAAGAAGATGATTTGAGACTTATTCAATCACGGACAAAGTCTAAATAATTATATCAGCAATGCAACAATAATGATTGTGTAAACAAGTATCAATGTCAATCTTCAACTAGAAACTTCTAATTTGAACCTCATGAAGATATGCATTAAAAGTCATTGATATGGCCATGGAATGGTTCATCTTAAATGGATTTTGAAAGAGCATGAAATTTCTTGAAGTGAACAGCGATCATGTTCAAACATTTCTTGATTACTTGAATATATGTTAAGTAATTTGTCTAGAGGAAATTGACATCTTCTAGTAATTGATGAACAAATAGGAGCGATATTATGTTATCAATGAACATATAGGATCATTGAAATTCTCTCTAAATTTAGATGAAATTTATACGAAATTAGGTGTCAAACAACATCCCAATCAATAACTGAAGAGTAACAAAAAAATTATAGATCTCATGCTATGTCTTCACAAATAAGCTTGTCTGAAGAGATTGATTAAATTCAATTAAATTATAGATAATATATTGAGGACACTAATTGATATCTTGGAATCCCTAAATGCTTGTTGAATTTTGATTGATATGACTTCAAAACTTGAAGCTTGACTATCATCATTGCTATTTGATATTCCCTCGTGTTAGGTGTAAGAGGAGAAAATTGTTGAAGAGATCCAAGCTTGAGCTTTTGGATTCTTGTGTTCTTCAATGGTTCACCATTATATCTAGTAGTTTGGTCGGTTGAACACTAACCAATTTGACTTGATCAATGTAGTGGTTTTGGTTGACCATTGGCCCTTTAGATTCATCAAAGTACTCCCTCTTTGAATGCAAACGAGTTCCTTTTTTTTTTTACTCATCTTTCAATTAAAAAACATGTAGAATTGGGTCTTAGTCATCCATAAAATCTTCAACAATTGTTTGAAATTATTTTGCTTGTGTGATTTCTTCGTGTGCAGTTCTCCTTCCTTGTGTCCAATCCAAACAATATTACTTATTCAACCTTTTCACTTGTTGCTTCCATCACTAAGAACTTATTCAACCATAATGAATTATTAGCTTTTTAGCCTTCTTATTCTTTGACATTTAATTGAATGATGATTTGTTTTCCCACAATGAAGACAAGGATGGAGATCAAAACATTGAATCTTCATGTGGTCAACTCTATCATAATGTTGGCACCACATTGCACTTGGCATTTTAATGTCAAACTAAAATGGGTGAAGTATAATTTCCTTGAAAAAAAATTGCACTATAGAAGTGGATCAGTCTAAAGTAGTTGGGAATATGAAACCGAACTTTCTTATCATATATATAAGTCTATCAATGTGATCATAGATTTCTTCCCAAAGTTTAATGATAAGATTGGAAAGATCATTTTGTACTTTATGTTTTTCCATACATTCGTGACAACTTTATTTTATAACTTAAATGAACACTCAAGTTCATTTTCAGTAATACCACTTATGGTATCACTCTTGCTTCTTTTTATAACTTGTCTTTAGCAAGAATTATCTGCATCATTGATCCGAATGGAAATTCACCCATGGTGTTTAACCATGGTAATGTAACTAAAGGCTATAAATAAATCACCCCTTGTATTATTCACCCATGGTAATGTAACTAAAAATAGGCTATAAATAACAAGCATCATTTTGCAAGAGGGCACATTTGTCCACACAATGTAGCAGTAACATTTCCTCTTATTTTAATAAAAGCTTCTTTGTGTGTTTTCTATGTTTCTTCTTATTCTCTCAATCTTTTGAGATCTTGTGGATCAATATTAAATAATAATTAAAAATAAAATAAAATTGTTTTATGTTTCCTTATATATTGGCCCCTAAGATCTGGATCAGTGGTATCAGAGGCAGGTTATGAATCCATGGCATCCAAAATTTTCCTAGCGGGTGTGTAAGGGCTTTCGAAGGTCGTTTATTTGAATTTTCACGGTTTATCAAGATGGGTTCTAGAAATCATCTGCCTTATATTCTCCTCACGATTTTGGCTACTTTATTTCTTCTTCTCTCTTTGTGTCATTTGATGCTAGAAAAATATTTGTCTATGACGAAATTCCCTATGAGAGTAGTTATCGGTACATCATGGTGAACCCCAGATTCCAATGGCAGAGTGAGCTGAAATAATTGGTTATGTTAACCCATAAAAAATAAAAATTCTAACTTATTTTCCAATGGATCGCCTGACCCTAATTTCAACGGCCCAAAAGCCCTTGAATTCGAGGCTATTTGAATATGCCATGGCCTCTGGCTACTCATCTCAGGGCTCCCCAACACCTTCTTTAGGCACGATGGTTCTGTTGGTGGTCATCTAGGATGATTTCTGGTCGATTTTCAGCAGCCCCTCCTGCTAGTACAAAAAAAGGAAGAACCCCATAAATCACAACAACAAGAATTTGTTTGTCGTTTGTCACATGGACTATTGGCAACATCGACTCTGAGATTCCTATGGATGTTGTGGAAGTGGTGGAGGAAAGAGAAAATAAAAATAAGCTCATTCCATCCCCAGACAACAAAAATAACAAAGGCCCTACTGACATCACTCTTTATGGACAATCATAACACAACAACTCATTTGGAAGAATTTCAGCGACAAGATCGGATAAAAAAAAAACAAAATAATTCACATCCATGTTTAAGTTTTCAAAAGCTTTGAAGCTCGTTGCTCAAAGTTCACTTTCAAATTGGGAAAATTGTATTTCAGGAGATGCAATCCTGAAATTTATCGGCCCACTACTTTCGATCCTTGGCAAGACCAAATTTGTGGGCATTTTAATTAAACAAATGGGAAATTGAGTTTCCATGTATAATTCCATGGTGGACACAGGCCGAGATTGAGAGATCGGTTCCAACACTACTTCAATACCCGCACTCTATAAATCACTTCTCTTGAACAACATCCGAGACACACGGGAATATGACCAAACACAATTTGATCCAGCGCTTGCACGCCTGAAAACCGTTCTCATGTTGTTGGGACTCGATTATTCGACGGTGCTCAATACTTTGTTGGTGTTGTTCGTCTTCGTAGGGTTAGGAACAGCGATGCATGTGATCACCCTGTGGGAAACTAGTTGCACAAATTGTCATAAAGTTCAGGTAGTGGTGATATAGGTCTCTGACTTTGGCTTAGCTACAGTTTCTATGTTATCCATGGCTTACAATGTTAGGAAATATGGGCTCCAAAGGTTGTTGCTCCTGGACCAAACTCACAATCCTCTCGTGGGGTTTCGCCTCGACTTCTCGAGCCAACTCAAGGAAAGTTTTAGGCTAGTTAAATGGATTATCTTTCCATGCCTTGTGTAACAACCCACAATTACAATATACAACTAATTATATTATTTATGTGATTAATAGTCAATGCACAAACTATTTAACTAATTTGCATAAAATTTTCAAGAAAACACGGGCAGAGACAACTTACCTGTAGCAACAATATTCCTTACTTGTTCTTTTGGAGTTAAATGCTCTTTGAATTCTGCTAACCATAATAAATATTTTGGATACAACTCTCCACCCAACCGTAGGCTCAACTACACATAATCTTTTTATAGATGGCCACCTCTGAACCCTCAATCAATGTACTACTGCCGGGGAATATTTTTGTCTCACAACACTTTTCTCCCAAGAGAATGGATGAAGGAATGAATGAATCTCATCCTCCTTATCATCCTTTAAATAGACCAAATAATGGAAAGGGGTCCGCATGCACACATTCCATGTGTCAACATGTAACTTTTATTTCTTTATTTTAAGTTTTACTTAATTTAATATTTCCCTTAATATAACTTTTTTTCTTATTTTATTATTTATTATTATATTCTCTTCATTATTTATTATTTATTTACTATTATTATCTTTTATTTATTATTTATTTACTATTAATATTTTTTCTTTATTGCTTGTTACTTATTTACTTATATTTTAATATTATAATATTTTATTTTCTTTTATTATTATTGGGGGATATCACATAGTCCCCCTTATTTTGGGAACTTCGTCCCAAAGCTAAGTTGAATCATTTAACATTTTATTTATTTACTTATTTATTATTTCATGTTTGCCCTACACCCTCCGCTGAACTAGTATGACCAACAGGCATCGAAAGTTTTCACAACACCCGAGAAATGTCAACGAATCTTTGTCCTTTTTCCCAATTTCGGAACCAGACATAAGCATCATCGGTTTATACCCTAACCTATGGCTGGCCCCAAGGCTCGCGCCAAGGCTTAGACCTCATCTGCCCTAATGCAAGCATTCGGTCCCAATACTCGATGACTCTGGGCATCTCGCAAGGCTGGCCCACTCCCTCCACACTCACTAAGGTGCACAACCCCAAGCATCGAAGTCCTTACACCCCCACCAGACTTCGGCATCCCAATCCAATATTAGGCAGTTTACCTCCTTAAGATGGTGCCACAACCCCTCAAGTGTTATCCATCAACAATTATACAAGACAAAGGAACCACTGACATATGTAATGTCGATTGAGTATGTCCCGAGCGCATATGGTGTTACATATTCTCCTTCGCAGGTATCGGCTCTCACGAGATTATCAAATAAATTTCCTGTCAATCACCACATCTCAACATGTAACAAATGCATTAGTTATAATCATAGTATCATAGAAAACAATCCACATGCCAACTCTTGCATGTCATCATGATAACATAACATCATTGTTAATCACCACATTCTGAATAGTAAAGAATTGCATGCTCATGCATGTCACAAAATTTGCATGTGATTACCACATAAAATACCCTCATAAGTTATAACATCGACTTATCAGTATGAAAGACATATCATGACGTAAACTAACCACACGTCAATATAACCTCGAATCATAGCATCATAATCCACTTGCATATCATATTCATCATGAGCATCCAACATCATTATCGTAACAACTAAATAAATAAGAACCACGTGTGCATCATTATCTTCATACCATCATATCACGAAACCTCAATCATAGTGCTTTATTTACATTTATAAAAAGTTTAAACAATAAGGCATGAATTAGACACTCTAGTTATGCAATCCTATCTAGTTCACTACACAATTTAATCAAATAGATTGGGAATGTCACGATGAATAACATCTTCATCCTCCCAGGTAGTTGACCCAGGGCTATATTGGTCCTATTGAATCTTGACTAGATTATCATGTTATCAGTTTAGTATGTTCCTTCATATCGGATGGTCTCTTCTTAATGTCCATAGTTAGGATTTTATCATTAGGCCTCAAGAAACACTTGAGATACATCTCGAGTCTTCCTACGCAACATGTCCTTAGCATAATTTCATTATCTCTGTACTTGATTTATCACCAACATTTATTATATAAAGATTTAACATTTTGTCACCAATTATATTGTAGCAGTATACTTTGCTCCCTTTTAATATGTCCTAGCAACATGTTCTTTTTAAATATACAACCATATGATCACAATATTATTAGTTTAATTCAAACTTACAAAATTAAATAATAGAAAAATATAATAAAAAGTTATTTATTTATAAACTCTATTACTAAATTTTATTTCAAAATATACACTATAAGATTACAACTCCTCGGGGTCATAAAAAAAAGTACATATATAATATTATTTTTCAAAGAATAAATTATATATAATATATTCCTATAATTACTATATGAAAATTTTATAAATCACTTAATGACTATCAATTTTATTTATTATTTAATTAAAATATATACAACAATAACATATAATAATTTAAACTACTATAATATATAATAATTCTACATTATATATATCACTCTTTTTTTTTTTTACAAGTTCGGCTGCTAATTGTATTTCCAAAAAAAGTGTGGGAGGCAAAGCTCCACAGTTACATTGAGGCGCTGGCACAGAGAGGGCCAAAAGCAAATGCGCTGTATGATAATGTCGTTTTTACAGCTTGCGTCCTTAACAGTTTGGGAGAACGCAACTGTGTAGATTCGGATGAACTGGAATAACAAAAAACAAAATTTACACATCATTTTTTACTTTGGGAAGAATAGTCCTTTTGCCGCCCTTTGAATTGCTGGTGATACCGCCCGGTTGTTGTAATTATATTCTTTTTTTGTATGCCATTCATTGGTTTTATCCTCTGGCCTATCTGGGGAAAGGAACCGAGACGTGTGCAAGAGCGTATGGGAAGGAGATCTGGAGCAGAAATATTTTGTTTGGGCGGCCAGAGAGGCCAGATTCGAAGAGCACGGACAGTTGTTAAGGCAGGAGCGCAGAGCTGGATGATGTTGGTCGGAGTGGCCCTGAAAGGGTAAGATGCTGGAGCTGGGTTGTGCGGCTGAGCAGAGTTGATCAGAGGGTTCCAGAGATCAAAGAAGTTGATCTGCTGTGAGGCTTGGCTGCTTTGTAAGATGGACTTGATCATGGCAAGAAAGATTGCAGATTTGAACCATTGCATCGAAGATTGCCAACAGCATGAGAGCATGCTCTGCTTGCCAGTGCATCAGTTGTTTTATTGAGTGATCGGAGGACATGGTAAAATCTATTACCGTGCATCTGCTGATCAAGGGATTGACAGCGTCCTATGATCTGTTGTAAAGTCAAATTAAGAGTTTTCCTGTTACTTATCATGAGGCTTATAACAATAGCAGAGTCTCCTATTATGGTGGTTGTATTTATACCAAGTCTTTGAAGCTGGAGCAGACCTTGGTAGAGGGCGAGAGCTTCTGCTCGGTTATTGGAAGCAGAGCCCAGTCCCCATTCAAATTCAATTAATACATCTCCATTTCCATTGCAAACGATACCTCCAGCCCCTGCAGAGCCCGGATTGGACTTGGAGGCACCGTCGAAGAAGAGATAATGGGTGTTGCTGTTCTTGAGCCACCCAGTAAAGTCTTTTTCTTTCATCCTGAGTTTCCAACTGTAGCTGGAGCTGGCTCTGTTGGTGGGGCTGCTTCTGAGTTGGGTTGTATGCCTTTTATCTAAAAGATGGCTTATGTAATTCCTTTCTTCAACATGGAGGTCCAAGATGCTTAAATTCCCT
This sequence comes from Pinus albicaulis, assembly GCA_034641835.2. NCBI lineage: Eukaryota > Viridiplantae > Streptophyta > Pinopsida > Pinales > Pinaceae > Pinus > Pinus albicaulis. The sequence goes on along the minus strand of CM076580.1, from coordinate 242,860,632 downwards.
TGACATTTTGTAGACAGAGCTTCCAGATTGAGGCTCCAAGCTTTATTGTAGAGCTTTCTGACGCTGGTATCTTCACCTTTGAAGATCATACGGTTTCTAGCCAACCAGATGTTCCAAACAAGGGTGCAGGGCAATGCGTTCCAGACCCTTCGAGCAATGTTGGTTGTTTTTTTCCCCCAAGGATAATTTTGCTTCCATATGTTCAGCACTTCTGGAATGCTAGTGCCAGGTGCCCAAGGTAGATTGTTGTCCTGAAAAGCTTCCATCCAGCAAGCAGAGGCAAAAGGACAATCTATGAATAGGTGTTGACTTGTCTCTTCTTGTAATTGACAATTTGGGCAGCGGGAAGGCCCAATAAAACCTCGCTTTCTAAGGTTTTCAGAAGTGAGAGTTTTCCCTCTTAGAAGGGTCCATAAAAAGAACTTTATTTTTGGGAGAGACTCTGCTTTCCACACAAGCCTCCAATGCGCCCAGAGAGCCAAGGGATAATCGATGTTGCAGATCTGATAATAAGCTGCCTTAACAGTGTAGGAAGTGCCTGAGGGGTCCCAACGAAATTCATCAGCAAGGTATCGTTTGGAGGGAGCTATACCATGGAGATAGTCTTGCAGCTTGTTGAAACTGGTTCTTATATCTGCAGGTATGTGTGGGAAGGACCATCCTGTCCAGGCATGAGAATGGGCATCCCACTGAGAAATCTGATCCAGAGTTTGTATCCCAATGCTGTTTAAGAAGGATAGAGTCTGCTGGGTACCAGGACATTGGTTTATGGGCTGTTGTCCCATTATTTTATCCACTCCTATTCTTATATGGCATCCACCTTTTGGCACTTTGGAGGTGTTTTGTTTAAGAAAAGGAATAGCATTCTTACACATCTTCCATATTTTTGAGCACGCTCTGTTTGGCAGCTCATGATCCAAAAGCTGGTGTCTTGGGAAACCGAGATATTTTTGTTCCAGAACAGTCTTCCACCAAGTATTCCTGCCAGAAATGAATCTCCAAACCAGTTTGCCAGCAAAAGCAAGGTTAAGGAGTTTAGTGGCTCTGATTCCAAGTCCTCCCTTTTCAAGAGGCTGAGTAACCTGCTTCCAGTTTACCAAGTTGTATTTTATTTTTTCTGTTCTCCCACCTTGCCAAAGAAAGTGACGTAGAAGGGCATCCATTTTCTTATGAAAATTGGCAGGGGCTTGTATGAGAGTAAAACAATACAAAGGCAGGGAGGAGAGACCTGATTTAAGAAGAACTAGGCGCCCTGCTGGGTTAAGCCAGGATGTGCCCCATTGTTGTATCTTTCTTTTCATCTTGTCAATGATTACTTCCCAGGCTGCTGCTTTTAGGTTGCCGGCACTTACAGGCATGCCCAAGTAGGTAAAATGCTCCCAGTCCAGCTTGCATGGAACTCCAAAGATATTAGCAATCCTATGGAGAGTTTGTGCTGAAGCGTTCCACCCATAAATACAGCTCTTGTGATAATTTATCAGTCCTCCATAGTAGCTCATGTATTTATCTAGGAGAACTTTGAAGCGGCTGGCTATGATGTTTGAAGCTCCCCCCATTAGGAGTGTGTCGTCAGCAAACTGAGAATGATTGATATTCTTGATTCCATTGTCAAATTTAATTCCAGTGATGAGTCCCATACGGCGGTTGAAATCTAGAGCTCTGCTAAAGGATTCAGCCATCAGAATAAAGAGATAAGGCGAAAGAGGGCAGCCTTGTCTTAATCCACGGGTAGTTTGGAAAGAAGGTCCAGGTCTGCCATTAATAAGTGGGGAGATCCAAGGTCCACTGATGCAGGCTTTAATAAGGCTGATGAAAGATGTAGCAAATCCCATTTTTTCAAGCACAGCGAACAGGAAGGAGTGTCTTACACGGTCAAAAGCATTGGCAGAATCTAGCTTTAAGATGAAGCCTTTCTCGTTTCTAGCTTGACTGGATTGAATAGCCTCTTGGACAAGGAGGATGGAGTCCGATATTTGTCTATTGGCCAAAAAGCCCCCTTGATTCTCGGAAATGAGAGAGGGGAGGAGAGGTTTGAGGCGTGTAGCCAGGATTTTTGTCAAGATTTTGTAGGAGGAATTACACAGCGAAATGGGTCGAAACCGAGAGAAGGACAAGGGTCGATTTTCTTTGGGAATGAGGGCAAGGTGGGTGGCGTTAGTAAAGCCTCCTATTTTGCATTTGCGTTGCGTCCATCTTAACATCTTGACAAGGTCTTTTCGAATAGTATGCCAGTATGTTCTATAGAAACATATTGGGAAGCCATCTGGACCTGGGGCTTTATCTGGCTGAAGAGCCCAAATGGCAATTTGTATTTCTTCTTCCGTGATTTCTTTAGTTAATTCTGCATTGATATCCTCACTGATTTCTTTGGGCAAGTGCTGTAGCAGATCTGAGTAGTCCTCTGTTTCCTTTGTCTCTGTTAGAAGAGTGCTGTAATAATCTGAGGCTGTTTGTTTGAGAGCTGATTGGGTTTTTTGAGGGCGGCCTTCCTCATCATTGATCATTGTAACATTATTTCTGATTTTTCTTATAGTTGCTTGCTTATGGAAAAAGGCTGAGTTTTTATCCCCATCTTGTAGCCAAATTTGTCTTGACTTTAGTCTCCATTTCTGCTCTTCTTCTCTATTGACATGATACAGCTGATAGTATAAGTCCCTTTCTAAAGTTTTATCTTCATGGGTGAGCCCATTCTCCTCTATTTTCCTTTGGTTTTCTTTTAATTTATTTTTCAGATCATCTTTAGCATTTTCTGGCTCATTGTAATGCTGTTTTGCCCATTGCTTCAAAACCTGCTTTACATTTTTCAATTTGCATTCCCAAATGAATCCCGAAGATCCTTCTATGTGTTGCTGCCAAGCTGTTTTAACAATCTGGTCCACAATTGGGTTATTGCGCCAAAGAGAGTTGTATTTAAAAGGTAAAGGCCCCAAGGGACAGTGTGCTTCAAGGACTATGCTTGTGGGATAGTGGTCAGAAGCTGAGTAGGGAAGAATAGCAGCATGAGCAGAAGAGAACTCAGAAAGGAGAGTAGTGTTTATCAGTATTCTATCAAGCCGCTCCATTATATTTTCTTTGCCCAATCTGCGGTTATTCCAAGTGTACCTCCGGTTTTTGGGAATGATGTCAACTAAGTCGCTCTCTTGCATGATGTCTTCCAGCTTTAATCTGTAAGGGTCGTATGAAAAGACACCTCCTCTTTTCTCATTGGAGTGAAGTATGAGATTGAGGTCTCCCCCAAGGATAATATTGCTGTTATCTTCAGCTTGAATGTCTTCTTGTATAGTGGCCCAACACTGCTCTTTGTCTCTAAAATGGTTCGGTGAATAAATGTTATAGACAACTATTTGCTTATACTCAGATTGTTTTTCTAATATGACTTTGATCCAATGTTGAGTGATAGTATTGGATGTGCAGATCCAGATATTTTTATTCCACATAGTGGTGATTCCACCAGATGCTCCTCTTGCTTCACATATACTTCCATCATAATGCTTTAGCTGGTCTATAGTTCTTTGCATCTCTTGCTGTCTGTGTTTAGTTTCCTGAATCATAATTATTCCTGGCTTCTCTTGATCTATAAGATCTTTCAGGGCTGCAGTTTTGGAGGGGTGCCCCAGCCCCCTACAGTTCCATGATAGAACTTTTATCATTGAGAATGTGGGATTCGGAGAGATGCTCGTCCCCCATGCTCCTTATGTGTTTTTTCCTTGCTGTTTTGAGTCAGTATATAAGTTTCTATAGGATTTTGAGTTCCCATGGCGATGTCTTTCTGGGCGTTTTCATCCCTTTGCTGTTTAATAGATTTCCTTCCTGGTCCTTTCTTTTGAGATTCTTGGTTTACTCCGTGCTCTTTTGATGAGCTCCTTGTTGTCCGGGGTGGGGGAGGGTCAAGGGAGTGGGAGGGGGAGGAATGAGAAAGAGAGAAAATGATGGGAGGGTCGTTTTCGAGGGTGATCAAGGGATCAATTTCAGGGAGAGAGAGGGCGCAAAAAGGATTTGAGGAGATCAGGGGGGATTCAGAGGTTGGTCCAAGGTTGGGAGAGATGGGAGGGCCAGGGGGAGAGGAGGAGGGAGGAACAGCTGAGGTAGAATCTTTAAGAGGGACTGAAGGTGGGGTTGGAGTAGGAATGGCAGATTTGGGAGGGGCAGCTTCTGAATGTGCTTTTGGTCCAGTAGCAGTCTTCTTTTTTTTAACAGTTTCCCATTGTTCCTCAGGATGCGCAGATTCATCAATAACTAACTTAGAGCAACGGTTGGCAAAATGACCATATTCGTGACATACCTTGCATTTGAAAGGAATTTGCTCGTAGTCCAGTTGCTGTATGTGCGTCCAGTCATCTACCTTCAATCTGATTGCTTCTGGAAGTCCTTTGCCGAGATCAACTTCAACACAGATACGAGCACACGCCTGCATATTATCCTTGGGCTCACTCCGGTCAATGTATTTTCCTACAACATTGCCAATGGCTCGAACCGAGTCATCTCCCCAACAGTGAAGCGGGAGATGCGGAAGACGGACCCAAACCGGAACAGCGTTGGGGACATCCAACTCAGGATCGAAGTCCGGGGTCCATTTATTCAGATATAGGCCACGAGAGTCCATGAAATATGGGCCATTTCTAAATATTAGGTCCTTGTCTGCTCTAGATTCAAAGTGAAAGGTGTAATAACCTTTTCCACAGAAACGAATAGATATTTTTCCTTTAACTTTGTCTGCCCAGTTTCTTTCGATCCATCGTTGAACTGTTTTTGGAGAGGGCCATAGGCCAGTGAATTGACCTATGGGCCCTCGTTCAGCTAAAGAGAGCGCCGCCATGCGAGGAAGAGTAGGTGGGAGGTCAACTTCCTGCAGCCCATCTAGTTTCTTGACAAATTTTGACAAAGCAGGCCGAGTTCTTGGAGGCTGTAAGGACTTGATCAGAGCAGAAAACGCATCAGCAGCAGATTGAGCAGGAGAGCCCTCCGTTGCTGCAGCAGATTGAGTAGGAGAGCCCTCCGTTGCTGCATCCGGAGAGGACATAGCGGCCCAAAGGCCTCACAAGAAAGGAACCAGAACACAACAACTGTGAAGGGGGCGCAGAAAACACCAGTGAAACTTCCCAAGCGCAAAGAGCAGCAGAGCTGCAAGAAATCAGTAAAAACAAAAACCAGTCTCAAGGATCGAAGGGGGGAGCCCACCAGAGCTGCATCCAGGAGGCCGAGGCTGGCCTGCGGCCATGAACGCAGGGGTTCAACAGCAGTGGCGGCTAGGTCGCTGCGCAATCGCTCCGCTTCCTCATTTCAAATTCCCTATATATCACTCTTAACATTATATATTTTAACATATTACACATATATTCTTCCTCATTAATCTCTTAAAAATTTATGTAATTTTTTTAAATTGAAATTTAATGTTCATGTTTGGATATGTAATAATTATTGAGTTTTGATCATTCGTGTACGAAAAAGATATAATCGACACTGAATGAATGAACGAAGGGATTTTAATGACGTCCATGATACCAAGCGGTCTAAGGGATATAGGACTCTAGCCCATCACAACTTCAAACTTTTCTCTAATTCTACTCTCTAATCATGAATCTTGACCAGGAAGTTTGCAGTTTTGATAAGTCTCGCTTCTTCAAACAACTTGTTCAAGCAATCCACCTTTATAATGCTTTTAAACTGATTACGAATATCCTCATAAGTCGGGGAATTCATGATGTAGTGTCGTTATGTTTCTACCTCTCCTTTCCTACAAAAGATGCAGATTCTTTCTTCCCACTCTTCTTTTGGAGTTGTCCATCTACCTGTTTCACATCTGAGATGATGAGACCCGATCCTTAACTGTGTTATTAATAATCTAGCCTTTCCTGTGATTTTGGTACCTAAATATATCTTCTCATCATGAGACCATGTCAAGTTGAAATCTTTGACATAAAGAGATTTTTTGTTCGACAAATATGTTTTTCCCACATGGTAGTCCTAAATATTTCAAGCACTCATTTTTTAACTTCATCTTCAGAGTTACGACAATCGTGCCACTTAATGCCCCACTTACCCAACCACTTGTCATTTTATTCCCCCCATGTTTTCTTCCTCCTTGTTAACTCCTTTGCTACAACTATTTTAGGCCAGCGATGTTCATCCATGCCTTCCATCTTTTTTAAGTAACTTAACAAGCGAAAAACCATCTCGACCTCCATCAGAAATAAACCAGCCTCCACTAGCAAGATCTCGTAAGGAGCTGTTGATTTGACTTTGAAATTATTAGTGATTAGATGTTTTTGAATTCTTTCTAATTGCCTCCACTTGTGGTCTCACATACTACTCCCCCACACTTCACATCCATGAAATACAACCAGCGTAACCAACAATTCAAAAAGAATTTTCTTGATCTTCTAGTCCCATAATTTTGTTTACCTACATCTGTTCTTTATGTAAAAAGTAAAAATATCCCCATCCCCCGAATCTTTTTAGCCCTCAACTTAATAGATTTTCAATCTACAACTAATATTAAAACGACACGAATGTAGTTGAAAAAGTAGAGGGTTTCTTTTATGGGCTAGGTGAAATTTTAGCTCTCTACTTGAAACATTTTAATATAAAGGTAAAGCAATTCCTAGAGTGAAATGCTCTCTCGAAAAGGGTTAAAAATAAGAATTTATATTTTACACTATTCTAAAATATTAGCGCAGTAAATCATTTCGTTAATTTTGGACGAGACAAGGAATCATCACCATGCTCGGAGAAACCGTTATAAAATGCAAGGGAAATGTCCGTTCCAAACTAAGTGGAGGTCAAGTTAATTAAGTTAAAAGAGACGGTTTAATATTATTGACGAGTGTTAATATCCATCCAAATTGTATAAAAAAGGAAATTGAGCTTGAAAAGCAATATAAAAGAGTAAAGAGATTGTATGGTGACCGCGTTTTTGGTTTAGCTTGAAGTTATATTAGCATATGTCGGGTTGGGTCCGTTGGCTTGGTTGATGTTTTCTTTTTATATATTATTATTAATTTTTTATCAACTTAAAATCTATAAAATTTAATAATATTTTATTTTTATTAAAAATATTTAACATAATATTAAATAAAAATATATAATTCTATAATAAAATATATAATTAGAATGGAAAACTGAATCTATACTTTTGTCAGAATATGTGTGGAGGTGGACCTTAGTAAAGGTTTGTGAGATCGCATATAGCTAACGCACAACAAACAGAGTTGGGCACAACACTTAAATTTTGAGAACACAGCACTTAGACGCTGAATATGTCGACAAACAGGGCATCTACAAAATACGTGTCCTGATGCCAAGAAAGACACGCGAAGGAAGAAGAAAACAGGGAAGCAGCCTAAAGGATGACAATTTCCTCCACCATCGCCAGACGAGAAAGAGGAAGAAGAAGAATTGGATCCCCATTCAAATGAAGTAAACCGGAAGAGACAAGAAAACATAGCAAAGGAGGATACAAACGGTGTTGGAGCAGAAATTCATGCACCCACAATACAACGAAAGATGATTCCAAAAGCTAAAGAATTGGTGGGCTCCAAACATCATTATATTTCAGAAAGCTCGGGCTTAGAAAAGGAATATCCAAGAATGGAAGCTGTCAATTAGCTGGCAAATATATCTACTACACAATCTCAAAGAGAGTGTCGAAAAATAGAAAAGAAGAAATAGAGAAAAGTTTAACTATTTCTTTATTATTTTGTTAAAGGTCTCTGTGATCACCACTTAATTATTGACTGGTATGATGGAATTCTTATAGCATATGCAACGTGTAATTTTGTTTTCATTAATAAAATTACGATTTTTCCAAGGGAAAAAATCAATAAAAAAATACATAGACTACCTCTCATGGAAATGGTCATAGATGAATGACTTACTTAACATAGTTGAATCCCAAAAATGATATCTAATATAATGCATTGTGGAAACCCCTTATACTTAAAACACAACTAGTAAAGGGAGCTCTACTTGAATGGTTCATGAGGCACAATACTTGCTAAGGTTTTGCAAATGGGGTAGCAAGCTAAGTGGGCTTGATTGTGGGGAAAACTCCACAGTTAAGCGCACTTGAGCCAGAGGAGTTTTGGGATGGGTGACCTCCTAGGAAGTCCTGGTTACCTACTAGGTGCAAGCCCCGGAAGTGATGATTGATGCTATGCGATTCATTTCACTAATTTCAGTCTCACTTCTTCATCCATGTGAGAGCATCACCCCATGCAATGATTGTTAAGTGGACTATTAAAAAATCATGAGAAATTAGTGAGTTACGACTACCTCTCTTGGAAATGGTCATAGATAAATGACTTACTTAACGTAGTTGAATCCCAAAAATAATATCTAATAAAATACATAATTATAAAAATATACATCTAACTCATATAAGTATTGAATTTTAAGTATATTTAATACTGAAATATAGTATACAGAAGATTTGAAGCGGTTCGACTCTAAAACCCTAACCATGGAATTACCTTCGATCTCTCTGGTTCATCAAAGTGTGGGGGTGGTTGTCGGTAGGCCATGAACATGGTGCCCACCTATCTGTGGGTGGGGCTTACTATTGGGCCCCTTGTTTAGTTTTTTATTTGACCTAGGTTCTGCTTCCATGATACTTGTTTACTCCTCTCACCTCACCGTGTCGATTCTTGCCAATTTTTTTTCTCTGTGCCTTCATCTGATTCTCAGTGGTTACTCCCAAGGGCAGTTCTCTTATCTTCACGGGCTCTAGGAACATATTGCACCGGAGCGTGGGTCATTTAATTTTTTTTTCTCGCTCATAATATTTTTTCACCCCTGACAGCTAGGGTTTTGCGGGACTATCGGGGTTTCATTCTCTGTTCCGTCTGGCTGCTATCTAACAAGGGCTTTCCCTCTGACCTCAGGTGAGTTCTTTCACTTTCTTGGTTCTATTATCCTGGAGTTAGTACCTGTTTTTTTCCCTCGTAGATATCGAACGAGCAGTTGGTGGAGTACTCCTCGGACCCATTGGAGGGCGTCCAAATTTTCACCTGGTCCTCTAACCGTCGCACCATTAGTGGGAGTGCTTGTCCGACTCAGACTGATCGTGGTGTGCCTGACATGGTGGAAGGTGACTCGGATATACAAGATGCTGGCCACACCTCCTCCGGGTGTCCCAATGGCGTTTTCAGAGCCATTTCTACATATGTTGCCTTCACCGGCCTTCACAATCCCATTGTCATCTGTCATCCGCCTTTGGGAACAACAGGCACAAGAATCTCTAGACACATTTGCTCCGGTGGAATATATTTTGGAGGGGGATTTTGAAGTTTTGGCGAAACTGGACAATATTGGCTTCAATCAACTTAATCTTACAAGAAATTGTGTCCCTGCATATCAGCCTAGCACATCGCTGGTCATCTCCCAGGTGATTGCCTCTGTCTGTTTTGAAGCCATCCCGCTCGCGGCCCCTCCAGAGGACGACCCTAAGTCCTCTGAATCTGACGAAGCTGTGGAAACTAAGGGGACAACTCGACAAAAGGCTTCGGGGACTTGTAGGAAGAAGCACAGGTGTGCTAAAAGTCGACCAAGGAGGGCTATTAAATTCGGACAGGAGGTTGGAATGGAGAACATTGTGGACACTGCAAGAATGGTGCTCGTTGGACGAGTCACTGCAAGAACGGTGCTCGTTCGACGAGTCCGTGGTCGTAGTTACTCTCAGGCACATCTAAAGGTCTGGACTACGGAGATTTGGGGCAACTCCATGCCTATGCTTCCTGGCGTCCTTACTATGAATCAGAGATGGTTTGCTCTAATTTTTCCGTAGCAGGATTTGGTCGATTGGATTTTGTCCAAATATTGGCATATTGAGATGAACCCGGTTCTTCTGAAGCGCTAGTCCCCTATGTTCGATCCAGACAAGGAAAATTCAGGGTCTGGACCGATTTGGGTCCATCTTCCGGGCCTCCCTTTGCAATTTTGGAATGAAGCTACTCTCAGGTACATTGGGGCCGACCTTGGCACATACTTGGATCATGATAGATCCTTTTTGGAGACTGGAAATATTTCGGTGGCTAGAATTCTTGTGCACCTGGACACCCGGGATGGCCTCATTGAAGGATATGACATTGAGTTCGATGGGATATTCTGGCAGCAGATATTAGATTATGAGGGCATCCCCTATCGGTGTTGAAGATGTCACAAAGTTGGGCATCTATATAAAGAGTACCCCCTCATCACTGTTACACCTGCTCCTCCAAAATTGATGCTGCATGCGACCACACAGACTGATTTTTGGGAACAACCTATTCTACCTATGGTTGAGAATAAGGCGCAAAGCTCTGGCCCTGCGGCGAACCTGCCTTCATGCCCCGTCACGAGATCCCGGACACTCAGCCGCTCCATTCGCGCCTCCATGTCCATTACGGCGTCTCCCCCGGGTACCTCTCTTTTTCCTCCCATTTCGCATTCTTCTGATTCGTTTATTTCATCACTCTCTGTAACTATTGATCCGCACATTATTAATATTAATAATTACAATCTTGCTCCTCTCAACTGCCCTGTTCCTTACACACCTCCCACTATATCTCAAACCACCCCCCACACCTCGGCAGAGAACTTACCCGCCGACCATTCCCCTTCTGTTGATAGCCTATCCTCGAGACATCGTTATTATCTCAGATCGAAATCACATGCCCTCGTTCCTTCATCCCATGGTTTGTGTGGGGATTCGGGGGGGTCTCTCTCAAAGGCTCCTTGTGGTAGACCATCATCGATCAACAAAGCCATCCACAAATCTGGCCTGGAAGTGGCCACCGGTACCTAGTCCTCCATTATACGAGTTCTTAGAGCAAATAACACCCGAGCCGGGGTTATACCATGATCTGTCTCTCCCTCAATTGTCGAGGTTTGGCCAGCCTCGAGAAAAAATTGGCACTTAAGAGACTCCTGGCATCGTCTCGCATTGATTTCCTCTTTCTACAGGAAACGTTGGGCGATGGGGTTTCTTTTCATAAGATTTTGTCATCTCTTCTACCAGACTGGTCCTTTCAAACATCCGATGCTCGTGGTAGATCCGAAGGATGTGCCATTGGCACCAATAACAAATCTATACTCACCTTGGGATGGTGGGGGAGAATGGGAATTCTCGGCGCAGACATCATCTCCCAGGACTCAAACCTGGCTATCACTTTGATCAATGTTTATGGTCCGTGTCACCATAGAGAGGTTTATTGGAATGATTGGATGCAAAGCTCTATCATGCAGTGGGAGAACATCATCTTGAGTGGGGATTTAAATTTCTCCATAGGGCTTGCTGAATCATGGGGCCCCGATGCCACCCAGGACCCTCTATCTGATTATTTTGAAGGGCTCATCGACAGGGCAGACCTGTTGGATATTTCCATGCCCAGGAAGATGCCCACTTGGCGTAATAAACAAACTGGTGCCGCGACACTCGCTAGGAGGTTGGATCGTTTTCTAATTAAGGGGCCTTTACTTGAGCATATTGATAAGGCCAGACAATGGGTGGGTACTGGGGGCTCATTGGATCATTCTCCGATTTTCTTTGAGATTCTCGTCGTCAATCAAAAGCCCAGGGCTCCTTTCAAATTTAACTCTAGCTGGCTGGTGGAGCCATAATTTCAATCGATTGTCAACAAGGAATGGAGACACTGTGAACAATCTCTGGATTTGGAACCTGCTAGAGTTATATATTACAACCTGAATCGCATCAAAGCGCTCACCATTGGCTGGGCAAGGGAAAAGAAAAGGAAAGAGGATGAGGAGTTGCTTAACATTGAATTGGAATTAGGTAGGCTGAACGGACATGATTCTCTGGGTTTCCAATCAGTGGAGACTAAAGACAGACTAATTGTCTTGGAAATATCTAAGGCCAAATTACTGAGGAACAGAGAAGATGAATGGCGGCTCAAGAGCAGAGCAATTTGGTTACAAGATGGGGATGAAAATACTAAAATTTTCAATAGTGTGCAAAAGGCAGGAAAAACATCAACACCATTTGGGAGCTCTTTTATCAATATGGGTGGGTGGCTCACACACATGATCAACTCTCGGATATGGGTATTCAACACTTCACCAATCAATATAGGGCATCAGTAGATGTCAACTTGCCGGAAATCCTTCAAACTTCCCATACGATGCATAGATATGTGGATGAGGATGTCTTGGATGATCTGAATGCCCCGGTCTCTTTGGGGGAAATTGAGGGGGTTTTAAAATGGTTTAAGAAGGATAAGAGTCTGGGCCTCGATGGTTGGCCCATCAAATTATACCTCACATTTTTTGAACTCATTAGCAAGGATCTACTTCGGGTCATTGAAGATAGCAAATCTTCGGGGAGGATATTTGTTGGTTTCAATTCCACTTACATAGCCCTCATTCCCAAATATGATAATCCCCGCTCTTTCCATGACTATCGACCCATCTCGCTCTGTAACTGTATTTACAAGATCATCTCCAAAATTATTGCAAATCACATTAAGCCCATCCTATCCCAACACATTGCCAAAGAACAATTTGCTTTCCTCCATCATCATCAAATCCATGAAGCTATTGGCACTGCCCAGGAAGTATTACACTCCATTAAACTCAAGCGCCTTAAGGGCACCATCTTCAAGATTTACTTGGCAAAAGCATTTGAGTGTGTCAATTGGAACTATCTTCACCTCATCCTCATTCATATTGGCTTCCCTCATGATTTCACCAACTGGATTATGGGTTGCATTACCAATGCTTCTTTCAGCATCCTGATTAATGGTTTAGCTACTGATTTTTTTCATGCCATGAGGGGACTTCTTCAAGGCTGCCCCTTCTCCCCCCTTCTTTTCCTTTTAATAGTGGAGGGCCTCTCAGTCCTTATATCCCAAGCAAAGCTCGCGGGCTCCATTCATGGCATTTAAATTAATGATTTTATTTGATTGACGCATCTATTTTTTGTAGATGATGTATTAATATTTCTAGATGGTTCTTGTCATGACATTTCAAATTTTTACAAGCTGCTCAACACTTTCAGCAAAGCCACAGGTATGATACCGAATCAGAGCAAATCCACCATTATGATGGTCAGATGTTCCCTCAATGAGATTCGTCATGCTTTGGGACTATTTCAATATGAACACAAGGATTTGGAAGATGGTTTAAAATATCTTGGTTTTCATCTTAAACCAAATGATTACTGAATTGCAGATTGGCACTGGCTGATTGCAAAGGTTGAGCGCAGGATCAACATATGGCAGCACAAATGGCTGTCCCGGGCTGGCAGATTGGTTCTGATAATCTGTCTTGGAGGCCATCCCGGCATATTGGATGGCGCTTGCATGGATTCCTAAAGGTGTGACAGCTCGTATCCAATAGATCTATCGGTGGTTTCTTTGGCGGGGTATGAAGGATGATAATTCACATGCTTGGATTTCTTGGGAGAAAATTACAAAACCAAGGAGATGGGGGGGTTGGGGCCTGAAAGACCTGAATAAATTTGTTGCTGCATTGGCGGCCAAGATGGGCTGGAAATTACTGGTTGGTCACAGCCTGTGGCAACAAGTTACCTATTACAAGTATATCGCTCCCATCTCCACTTTAGATTGGTTCAGGAGTAGTCATCATTTGGCTCATGGCACCTCAATTATCTAGAAGGCCATCTCCAAATCCATCCACCTGATCAGAAAAGGACTGGCTTGGTGCATTGGGTCTGGGGAGCGGGTCAAAATTGGTGTGGATGCGTGGTCTGGTTGCAGTCTGAAATTCTCTCTCCCCTTGGACATCAGACTTCATCTTGCTCGAGCTTGCAGAATGTTCCTCTCACAGATTGCTGATCCGGGTCATACTACTTGGGTCACACAAGCATGGTTATCTGCTCATGATCTGGAACTCCCTACATATTGGTGGCCGATCTGGGGTAGATACATCAGGGCCATTCACTCCACCAACATCAGAATTACAGATGGGGAGGATGATATTCTTTGGGCTATTGCCCCGTCTGGCAGATACACTCAAAAAATCGGCTACATCACCCTCTGCAATGAACTGGAACCACATAACAAGGCCTGGTCGTGGCAACAATTATGGAAATTGAAGGCTCCCCCAAAAGCTAGATTACTTATGTGGTGAATTCTTTCGAACTACACACCCACATAGGACAACCTATGTAGGAGGGAGCTTCATGGACCATCCAGATGTTGTTTATGCCTCTCACAGGCGGAAACTGTAAACCATTTGTTCCTGGATTATCCTGCTATCTCTCCACTCTAGCACTCTACGACTGCCGTACTTGGTTGCACACAAATTTGTTAGGGAACCTCAGTCTGCAATGCCTGGTCCAATTAGTGGCATGAATCCCGGAAGCCTGAAGATAGAATCAAACCTCTCCTCATTGCTTGGGGTATTTGGCTCTGTAGGAACCATCTTATCTTCTTGAACAGACCTGTTGATTGGGAACTCACCTGTAGGAACATTGTATCCATTTTCCATTTTATTCCCGAGGACAATCATATTACTCATGATAGGGTCATCATTCCTAAGATTATTGAACACACCTTTCCATGGGCTTATTTTGACGGTGCATCCAATCCCAATGGATGCAGGTGGGGTTGTTCTACACTTGCATGACACACATTATTTCCACATTAAAATGGGGCTTGGTTCGGGTACTAATAACTTTGTTGGACTTCATAGCCTCAGACTTCTCCTCTCCTTTGCTAGGGAACAAGATTGCAACAGAATTCAGTTTTTTGGGGACTCACAGATTATCATCAACTGGTTTAACTTGAAGGCACAATGTCACACTCACATGCTTAGAGCACTTCTGCATTAGGTCTTATTGCTAAAATCACTATTTGATTTTATCTCTGTTACTCACATTTACAGGTAGCGGAATCAGGTGGCCGACTAACTTTCCAAGGAGGCCTCGCAGCTAGCGTGGGGTCGTTGGCACATATCGCAGCATGTTGGGGACATGGCTTATCAGTACTACTACCGCCTGTTTATAGAAGATTTCGAGGCACAAAATGCAGTCAATAATTGACTGCAGTTTTTATTTTTTGGTTGCGGCATATATATACAGTCTTCAGGACTATTCTTCTATTTATTTTGATACTCGGCACATACTTTATATTAATTTTTTATATGTAAATAACTATATTAGAATCGCTGAAAAACTCTCACTACTTTTTTGACAGAACCTAACTTTACAGAAAATATGTAACCTTTTTATTTTAACATAGATGATTATGTTGCTAAATGTAACATGTAATTTTTCTTATTATTAATGAAAAATTACAACTTTTTCTCTGCTAAATGTAACATGTAATTTTTCTTATTATTAATAAAAAATTACGATTTTTTTTTTTTTTTTCAATTTTATTTATCACAACCCTTACTTAACTAAGTAACTAAAATATTACCTATTAATATAACACATATTACCAAATAATCATAAAACTTTACCTACCTATGTAATTTCTCTAAAAAAATTGGTACCCAATATTGTTTTCTTTCCACTAAATATTTATTATAACGTGGATGTCTTCATAATGACACAATTGTTATTTCTGAGCTTACGTTGGTAGGATTGGGCAATTTTAAAATTACACTGTTGTTATCCACAAATTTATCCTTTTATATATATATAATTATCCATTAATTTATAATATATTACATTATACTTGTAAAAAGAATCAATAAGACTGATTAGAGAAAACATGTTTCACTCCACGTTGAAGTTTTGACAAAAGAATCAATAAGACTTTTTAGAGAAAACATGTTTCACTCCACGTTGAAGTTGTGACAAGATTGTGGTGAATATTCTCCACACATCATCGCTTAATTTATATAAAGGAAAAACACACTCTATTGAGAATACTCTTGCTATTTTTTATTATGGATATTTCTCAAAATTCCCAACCAGAGATAAACTTCGAGCCAGATTTAACCTCCCAACCAAAAAGAGTTGGCGTGTGGTCAATCCCAAATCCAATAAGTAGATCACACGAGGAATCCGGCAGTGCTTGTTACTCGGTTCAAGAACGCGCACTCTCTCATGGAGGGCAGAACTCTAATTGGATTTGCTTGATCATGCAGGAAATACATGTCAAAATAACATTAATCTAAACGTTAATGAATAATTCTTCAAAGTAATTGTGCAAAAATTTAAAAGATTGTTATTTCATTTATTACAGGAACTCATGAACATGATGGTTGCAAAACTCTTATGTTTGACTATTATTTGAAGTTAGCAGTTTGGAATGATGCAGCAGAAAACGACAAAGGATACAGAGGAATATGGGTTTTAGTGAAAAAAAAAAGAAGGCCATCACATTCAGTTAGTGAAAGAAGATACAAATAAACAATAGTTATGGTTCAAAATAAGAGAGAATGAGAATGACATAAAAATTACAACATGTTATTTTGCGCCTCAAGTATCAAAAACTTACAAAAGTAAGGGATTGGACAACAAAGATCTGTACGCAGCTTTATAGAGAGATATTGCCGCATATTCTCAATAGGGAGAAGTTCTTTTAGTGGGAGATTTCAGTGTTAGAACAACAAATCAACAAGCTAGTATTCTTTGTTGCAAAGAGGATCACAATCCTATCTCGCTCATTGAAGAGGAGAATTCTTGATGGTTGAGATGTTCAGAAGACGACAAAGTTAGTAATCATTTTGGAGAGGAGTTGCTTACGTTGTGTGGTGCTTTCAACTTAATTATCTGCAATGGTCTAGATAGATGGAAAAAGTTTGGAAACTTCACTTCCAACACATACAATGGGGCAAGTGTCGTTGACTATGTTATTGGTTCACAAGCTTAATAGAAAGGATAGATGAAGTTAAGATTAGAGAGCATATTTGGGACCTAAAATCAGATCATAACCCAATTTATATAAAGTTATCTTGGTTAGAAGAAAGATAGAATAGGAGGAAAACCCAATGTTCTCGACAATCGACATCATGGGACAAAATTCTTCTAACACAAGAAACTTGCACTCTCTTCAAAACAATGTTGGAGAGATCAATTAAGAATGAGAAAATTGGTCCCCAAAGCATCAACAACCATGAGTTAACAAATATAATCCAAGGTACACTTGAGAAGTGCAAAAGAGAAAAAAATAGGAAATCATAATCAAATTGTTTTCCTGTGAATGCGCGGTTCGATGAGGAATGCAAAATGGCAAGGAGAACCTTGAAAAAGAAAGGAGAGGGGAAGATGAATGTAAAGTTATATAGGCAGATGTTAAAAAAGAAAAAAACATGAGTTCATGCAAACAAGACGAGAAGAGTTGATATATTTAGGCAAGAATAACCCATAACTTTTTTGGCGGCAAATTCAACCAAGGAAGAAGCAATTTGAAAAAAATAATACAGTCAATGAATGGTTTGACTATGCAAGGCAACTTTATGAAAAAAAAATTAGAGGTTGAACCTCCTCCCAGGATCAACACAACTACAAAGTTTTTCACAGTACAGGAGATGGAGGCAGGAATTAAAAAGTTGAAAACAGGAAAGGAAAAGGACTTGGTTGAACTTCAAGCATAATATCTAAAGCGGGGAATGAACATTTTGGCATTGAACATCATGGAAATATTCAACAACGTCATTCGGCAAGGATTCCCAAGGGATTCGACAACTAACCTAGCAATACCCCTTTTTAAATATGGAGACATTAATAATCCTTCCAACCATAGAACCATTATTATTAATCCTTTGTTTGTAAATCTTTTCAGTAGCATGGTAGAAAATAGAATTAGTAAGTGGGAAGAAGTAAAAGAAAAGAGGGCAAAAGGGCAAGCGGGTTTTAGGCCGAAGCATTCTACAGTAAATCATGGTATCACACTGAGACACATTGTTGAAAAGGTTTTTTTTGGGGGGGGGGGAAGAAGAAGTACTTTGTTGTTTTGTTGACTTCAAAAAGGCATTAGACAAGGTCCCTAGAGATAAGTTGTGGCTTAGAATGGAAGAACTTGAAATTCCTTAACAATATAGAGTTGTTGTCCATAGACTTTATGAAGAGGTGAAAGTCAAAATTAGAACTTCAGCAGACATTTCAGAAAGTTTGAGAAGTGACATCGGAGTCAAGCAAGGTTTCCCTTTATCCCTTACCCTTTTTGGTTTATATATTGAAAAATTGGAAGAGTGGCTAAATTTGCAAGGTGGGGATGGTGTTCGGTAGGGGGAGTTTGTGGTAAAGCTTATTCTATATGCCAATGATATTGTACTGGTTGCTAAATCGGCCCATGGATTGCAGATGCACCTATATGCCCTTGAGCGTTTTTGTAAAGTAATGGGGATGCAAGTCAATACCAGTGTGACCAAAATAATGATTTTCTTAAATAAAAGGAAGCAAAGCCAATATATGTTCTTCTTTGAAGGCAACATTATTGAAGAAGTAAATGAATACAAGTACCTCGGGATCGATTTCAACAAGAAGCTTAATTGGGAGGATTGCAGAAAGAAAAGAATTTTAGGAGGGTGGAAACCACGATATGCACTTCAAAACATATGTACAGAGGTAGAGTTATGGATTAGAACACGATTAAAGTGCTTTTTGGACTCCTAGTTTGTCCAGTGATATTATGGGTGTGAATTGTGGGCTAGCAACATCCCTGTTTCAAAATGGAAACAATTTGAAAAAATGCAAAAATGCTTGATCATGAGCAAGTTCAAAATAAAAATTTCGGTTCCTTATGAGATAATGTTGAGTGAAACAGGAGCAGTTCCCATTGAAGCAATTGCTATGGTGCATCTTATAAGGTATCTAAAAAGAATTGAGCAAATGGGAGGAGGTAGATGGCCGAAAGTTATCTTCAATGAAGGCATGAGTGAAAGAAAGAAATCATGGATGAGACAAAACAACAAATGGATGCAAAAATGGAATATTTACCTGAATGCATGTCCCACAATAGCAAGGAGTTAAATAATTTTGTGTTGGAGAAGTTCCATAAGGGTATATGGGGAAAATAGTTGGGTAGAAAGAAGAAGTACTATGTTTAGGAATTCAACCACACTTGTGATCTCCAACAAAAAGAGTACATTGGAGCTAGCATTTTGTGGAGAGCAAAGATTATTATTGCTCAATTAAGAATTAATTCACATCAACTTCAGTGTGGAACGGGACGGTGGAAGAGACCTAAAGAAGCTTGGGAAGAAAGGGTGTGTACTTTTTGCACTTATGGGGCAGTGGAATCAGAAAAGCATTTCATTTTGGAATGTGATGCTTTAAGAGACATCAGGTACAGCTACCGCAGTATGTTAACATCAATTCCATGGCATTGTCTTTTCAGTGAGGGAACTGTTAGAAGGTTGGGTCAGCTCATCATCAATTTGAGTAAGAAAATGATTGAATTACAGAAGACAAAAAACAAGGGTGGTAGTCTCATAGACTATTTTTAGTCTCATGGACGTTAAGATATCATTCATTCATTCTTTTCTTCAACCCTCCTATAGTGGTAAAGGTTTTCCACTAAATTTCCTTCACATGAATTACATTACAAACATAGAGAAGATCGACAACTTTTATTGTAGGGTTTTTTTTGTTTTTTTGTTTGTTTGTTTGTTTGTTTTTTTTTTTTTAAAATAAAAAAATTATAATGTATTTAAAATATGTTTTTTTTTTAATATATTTTTTTAAAACTAAAATTATAATAATGGATTCAAGAGTACCCATGTATATAATTACATGTAAACAATAAGTGCCCAAATTTATATCTAATAATAAAGAAAGTTTATAAATATTATTTATTTAATAATTTATATAATAATTATTTTATTTTAAAATTATTTAATTTTAGAAAACATATATATAATTCTATATATTTTTATATATTATTTTAAATGTATATATTGTAAACAATTAATTAATTAAACTTGTTTTTATTGTTCAAATCTACTTGACTAAATTTCTCTCTATTATTACAAGCAAAATTATTAATAAATTTAATTAAGTAATTTTCTCAAACTTTTACCTAGAGAGCATAGAGTCGAAACCCGCTCTCATACCATATGTAACAACCCACATTTACAATATACAACTAATTATATTAATTATGTGATTAACAATCAATATTTAACTAATTTGCATAGAATTTTCGAGAAAACACGAGTACAGATGACTTACTTGTAGCGACAATATTCCTTACTTGTTCTTTTGGAGCCAAATGCTCTTTGAATTCTGCTAACCACAACAAAGATTTTGGGGATGACTCTCCACCCAACCGTAGGCTCAACTGCACATAATCTTTCTAGAGCTTACCACCCTTGAGCCCTCAATCAATGTACCACTGCTAGTGAATCATTTGTCTCACACCACTTTTCTCCCAAGAGAATGGATGGAATAAATGAATCTCATCCTCATCATTATCCATTAAATAGACCAAATAAAAGAAAGAGGTCTGCATGCACACATTCAATGCGCCAACATGCAATTTTTATTTCTTTATTTTAAGTTTTACTTAATTTAATATTTCTCTTAATTTAACTCTTTCTTATTTTATTCCTTTTATTCCTTTTTGTTTTTTGTAACTTTACTTATTTTATAAGGCTCTTAATTTAACTTTTTCTTATTTTATTCCTTTTTACTTTTTGTTAACTTTACTTATATATATATATATATATTTACTATAATGTGATATTAATTATTATTATATTCTCTTCATTTTTAATTATTTATTTATTGTAAAAAATTATTATTATTTATTCACTATTATTTTCATTTCTTTATTGTTTGTTATTTATTTACTTATATTTTAATATTATATTGTATTTATTATTATTATTATTATTATTGGGGGACATTACACCTTGTGATGAAGATAACTCGAGAAGTACCTCAGATTGGAGTGTCAAGAGATTTGTCATCTTCTAATTGTAATTGAGTAACAACATTTCATGATATTTGTGAACCTGGAAATTCATATATGCATAAGCCAAATGTTTCTAAGCAAGTAATTCGTGAGAGTGTAAATGAGAATGAGGCTAAGTTACAAGCTTGTGTTCCACAATGGCTAACTGATGCAACAAATCTACGGCAACAAAAATTACGAAGCATGCAAAGTGTATGCTCCTCAAAATCACTGATGGAAATTGGATGTAGTGAAGTTGAACAATTTTCAATGATAAAATCTACGCCATATGCTTTTTGTATGGGAAAAAGTGGTTTTTTTGAGTGGAGAGCTTGTTTTTTGTGATAAAGGACTTGGAGTGCACTTCTCTTATCACATATATCAAATGTCTGTGGTTAATTTTGTGAGCATTTGGGATTGTCTTCTGGCAATCTAGGGACTGCAGTTCGTATAGAGAGCACAGAGACTATTGTTCTATGGTGGGAAGCCATCCTGACTCGGTTTGAGATGAAACCTCCTAATGATGAGAGAGGTTGGGATTGGCTTGATGCAAATTTAACTGAAGTTGGAACAACGAAATACAAGAGTATTAGCTCACGAATATGGAAAGGAGAATTATTCATCATATAGAATGGATAATTCCACAGTGAATGTGAGAAATACACAATCACATAATAATCCAGTTGATCGTAGTAATTCTTATAAAGGGATGCTACTCAAGGCCTCTCAAATAGTAGTTTTCTTCCAAGCACAGTCAAGAGAAATGTGCACGAGGTTCGTGAGACCTTATTGAAGAATTTTAGCAGGATTTTCAAAGGAAGCATGTTGAATTAGATGAATCCACATTTATTAGAGAAAATCAAGGAGAACATCCCCAGGGCTTCAGACATGTTTTCTAATAATTCATGTAGAGGTTCACCAAATTATGTAAACATCTTAGGTGCAAAATATATTGATTTTTATTAATAATGGTGGACAACCTTTTTCCTCGATCAAGGTCTTCCAGTAATAAAAATCTTTCAAAATGGTTTTACTCTAAGTATCTTGAAGAACATATAGGAACCGATCCCATCAACGAATAGTTTTCGAGTAGTTACAACATATAATTGGATAGGGATAATATACGAGATAAGCCACTAGATCTCTACCAGATAGATCAACAAGCGATCTCGAGGTTCATTACAGGGTACCTCTATCCTCAAACCCTCGTTCATCATGGTTATGGGTCAACCACACAAAACCCTTTTCCAACGAAGTCCATTTTCTCGACCATACACTGTCCACCTCACAATTGGCCCACCAACATTACATGGCATCTCTCCTCGACTCTTCGTTCATCATGGTTATGGGTCAACCATGCAAAACCCTTGCCATTGAAATTTATTTTCTTGTCCACACACTTCGCTCACAAGAATTACAGGGTATCTCTCTCCTCGGATCTTTGTGCATCATGGTTACGGGTCATCCACAAACCCTCGGTTATGGGTCAACCATTGGAAACCATTGTCTTCAACAACACTGGGTCATCCACAACTCATCTTCAACAAAGGCTTCTCCAGAGGGAACTTAGCGCAATGGGGACCATTGCTTCCTAAGGGGGGAGGAATGATCTGAATGGAAATTCACCCATGGTGTTTAACCATGCTAATGTAACTAAAAAGAGGCTATAAATAACAAGCCTCCTTTTCTGAGAGGGCATATTCATCCACACAATGTTGCGGTAACATTTCCCCTTTTTTTAATAAAAGTTTCTTTGTGTGTTTTCTATGTTTCTTCTTCTTCTCTCCATATTTTGAGAGGTCGGGGATATATATATAAAATATATATATCCCCGACCTCTCAAAATATGGAGAGAAGAAGAAGAAACAGTTTGTTTGTTTTCTATTTCCTTAGATCTTTGCCCCCAAGATCTGGATCAGTTGTTCATTGTATGAATCAATCTCATGACTAGTTAAGGAATCATCGATTATACCTTTTATTGCCTTGGTACCAATCATCAAGGCATCTGTATCATAAGTAACATCAACCATTTTTATTAGAATAATTGTATCGCAAGAGGCATCAACTTGGTGTATAAGGTCATTTGTTGCACATATTGCATCAACTAGATTCTTAAATTAATGTTATTTATTATTTTTAGTTGAAGTGATTCGATTAGTTTATCCTTCGAACAAATTTCGTGTGAAGATCTATAACCCAATTAACCAATTCATGTGAGAATTTTGACAATTCTTTTATTTCTTGATTAGCATTGTGAAAATGATTTCCTCCTTTACCCATTTTATATTTTGCACTTCTCCTAATATTCGCTTGTACTCATCTCCTAAAATTTGAAGGTTTCAAAAACTACTAACAATATACCCCAAATTGAAATTCTTACAATTATTATACTTTGATTTAGCTTACAACAACAAATTAATGTCCTCCTTACTCGATTCAAATATATTTTTGTTGACAATTTGCACAAAGGTTTCTACAACTTTACCCTTGATTCAATAACTCAAACTTGTTCAATTGACTATTGAATTTTCCATGAATGGGTGTTCTATAGAATGGAACAAACACATTTTGGTCCTTTTATGTGAGAGTACATAGTGATTTGTGAATAATTGATTTGATGTCCCAATTCAATCAAGTTTTTATGCCTTGTTTCACCATGTGTATTGCTTCCCAAATTAAGCATGTTCAAAGAACAAGACACAAAATAGCACAATAATCCAATAAATCATGCACAATTGCATACAAGTGTCATTAGGCCTTCTTATTCACTTCCAAGAGAGGTTCAAGGCATAGACCATCATTACAAAGTGAATATTTTTATTAAAAACATGTAGTATATTAAGTTTTTAACCATGTTCTACGTCTCTTCCAAATCACATCACAAAAACACCTTCAAAGTTTTCATGTCTAACATCATCTTCAAATACATTTGACAAAAACAAATGTATTTGCGAAAAACCTCCATTTCCCCTTACAAAAAGAAATCTATACCTTTTAGAGACCTCATTTCAAATTTTGAGAAAATAAGTAAATACAAAAAAAATTAAAAATCTTTTATAAAATGAAATCTATGCTTTTAAATAGCCTCATTTCAAATTTTAAAATAGTAATATTTTATAAAATGAAACATATTCTTTTTAATAGTCTCATTTCAAATTTTAAGAAAATAAGTAAATGCAATGGTGAAATATGAATTTGAAACCTTTTAGCTACTGCTAAAAATACACTTATTCATAAGATTGAATTAACTCAACCTCTCATTCACTATTATGTTAACATTACAAACAACATTATTAGAATAGTTATTATCCCAACAATAGTGTTTATTGAGGAATGCCCCAATTCATTTTCCTATACATATATAATGGATAGTTTTGAATATTTTATATATGGATACTTTTGAATATTTTTTTATGGACTTCATGTGTGATGAAAGGAACACCAAAAAAGTTAGAGGTTTCTTTCTACATGTGTTGGCTTGAGGTGTGTGTGGGGTGCCTCCTTTCATTACAAGATCACACATGTATGAATTTAATTATTATAACCTTTACATTGTTGGAGAAAATTTACAGTAAGATCAATCTCGAGATTAATCACTCCTTTTGCTTTATCACAACATGCAACATATCTAGAATCTCAACATTCAAATTGAGGTCTTACTTTTTTAGTAGATTGCTTTTTCATATAAAAAACTACACAAGTTCTTATTCTAGCTAATGATGTAGTTTGTCACACATTATGATCTAAATGAAAATATGCATATGTTTTTGTTTTGTTGGAGCACAACAAGCTTATATGCATGTAGCAGAGGTAATCAAGTGAACACACATAAGCAGCCAAATCAAGTTTGAAGGATTTAGGACATGATTTCTTCCTTTTGCATAGGGGTCAAGCCATCACAACAATTTAAATATCCTTTACGAGCAAATTAAACAATTCAAGAAAGGTAAGGATTAAGTTTTGGTTTCA
The DNA here is from genome assembly GCA_034641835.2 of Pinus albicaulis. Classification (NCBI taxonomy): domain Eukaryota; kingdom Viridiplantae; phylum Streptophyta; class Pinopsida; order Pinales; family Pinaceae; genus Pinus; species Pinus albicaulis. The sequence goes on along the minus strand of CM076580.1, from coordinate 242,835,859 downwards.
TAGTATTGTTTGTGCATCCACCTTTATCAACTTTCAAATGCCCATGTTATGTGACACTTTAGGCGATTTATGACAATCCTCACACCTTTTGGCCTAGACACACTTAGTGAGGTGCATATCAAAATAGATTAGATGTTTTGTGGGAGTAATTTTCAATGTTCACTCATTAGCATATTGAATCCAAGACTCTTCTTTGATCAGATCAGCCCTCAAAATGCAATTGTTGGACTCATTCGACCTCTGAATAAAAGTTATGAGACTTTGTTAAAACATCAAATACTCATTAGAGGAGGATTAAGGTTGTGTATAAATTGAGTTTGGCTCTAGAGAAAATGATAAGACCAAAGTCCCTACTTTTTCTTATTAAATTGACCTTTAAATCTCTTGTCCATCAACAACAACATGAAAACACATAAGCCATTTGGAATTGAAATAATTCCAATAAATCATTCTAAAACAGATTTTGAGCCCATAAATAAGAGTTTTTTATATAACAAGTTCACAATCCAAATCAAAACATTCCTTCCTTATTTATAGATAAGAGATCATGTGGACATACTTCCATATGTAGAAGCATCCACAGACAAAAGCTTTACATGTGGCAAATGCACAACAAAGATCTATGATAGATCTTGAATAAAGGAAAGAGAACAAATCTATACAAAATATGTATTCAAAATTGCTTGCAATACAAATCAAGATAACAATGAATTTTCTTTTATCATTGTACCATTACAACTATAGATTTGTGATTTTGTTGGCCTATAAAACATTGTTATTCTTCTGTGGATCAATATCATGAAGCAGTTTCATCACCTCACCTTAACTGGATCACTACCATGGAACTATCATCAATTCACTTTCAACTAAAAGCTACACATTATAAACCTAGCATGGATAACTACCATAGAGACATCAACCCTTAAGACTTGAGGAGCTTTGATACCATGTTAGGAAATAGAACACAATACAAGAACTTTGGTTAACAATAATTTAAGTCATTCTTAACACATGTAATCATCTCATGATATCAATTTGCAATACATGTACTTGATCACCTCTATATCTAGACCTCATTTACAATGAATTAGTGATCACTGACAACATCTCATCAATAGATAAGGAAGACACTTCATAAGAAGGTGATATTAACTGTGATTATTATGGACTCATCATCTAACACCTTCACGTATGATATTTTGTTTAAAAAATATTCTTTAATAAGATAAATAGCAGTGAAGTTGTGTGTCCCTATCAAAAGATAATGGGATTTATGAAATGTTGGGTATGTGTTATATTCTTTCCACGACTAGCCCCACGCGCTATACGTTGCACCGGGCGCAGCAGGGGGGTCACAAGGGGGGTGGCAGCCCCCCCTGTCAGGGTCCAGGGCAGCGCCTCGGCGAAATTTTTTTTGGTGTGCGGTCCCACTCATAAGCGGACCCACCCATGTTTTGTGCATGAGTTTGCACATGGTTTTTGGGGTACGATGGTTTTCGACCTTTGGTATTTTGTAGATCCGGTCAAGGGAACTACGGTTATGTTCTAATCCAGGGTTAATGGATTGGGGTTATGTATGCTTCGGCATGTATATATATATATGTGTGTGTGTGTGTGTGTGTGTGTGTGTGTTGTAACACTAAAAGGAATATAATGAAAAATCAAGCTGGTCGTCCCGATTTGGGATCCAGGGGAAATCTCTGTGTTTATCCGTTTTATGTTTTATGCTCTTGCTATTGTTTATTTTTTGTTATAAGATTCGTGTGTAGATAATTTTTGTTCAGGGTTAAAACCTACATTTGGTATTAGAGCTGTTTCGGCTTCAAGGGGACGCCTTTGCTGTTGAGGGTTTTTTGCTCGGGCCTGAGGTAGACCCTGTTAAGTGGGAGATCTGTGGGATCGATTCTTGTGGTGAAAGAAGACGGCGAGAGGCGGAAAGATAGAGATCGAGAAATTTAATGGTTAGAGTTTTGAGTTGTGGAAGCTCAATATGGAGGATTTGCTGGTGGATAAAGATCAGTGGATCGTTGTAGATCCAGGTACTAAACCAACGACAATGTCAGATGAAGACTGGAAGAAACTAGATCGGAAGGCTAAGAGCACAATACAGTTGTGTGTCTTAGATTCAGTATTGTTGAATGTATCTAGGGAAGCTACGACGAAGAATTTGTGGGAAAAACTTGGGACTTTGTACTAATCTAAGTCTCTGGTGAATAAGTTGTTCCTGTAGAAAAAGCTGTATAACCTGAGGATGAAGGATGGAGACCCGGTGACAGAGCATCTAAACGCCTTCAATATTGTGGTAAGTCAGCTGTCATCTGTTGATATTAAAATCTCAGATGAAGATAAGTGCATCAGTTTTTTTGTGTTCTCTACCAGACTCGTGGGATAGTCTGGTTATTGCAATAGGTAGCAATACAACTACCTTGAATTTTGATGACATTGTCTCAGCCTTGCTGTCGGAGGAAATGAGACAGAGAAATATGGAGGGCCAAAATGGAGATGCCTTATCTGTACGAGGAAGGTCCCAAAATAGAAACAAGAATAAGGTTTCGAGTGGGAGATCCAAATCTAGAGGGAGATCTAAATCTCCTGGAAAGTTTGTAAAGGTATGCTGGAAATGCGGAAAGGAAGGGCACTACAAAAAGGACTGCAGATCTAAAGCTCCTAAGAAAGGAAAGGGATATGATGATGCTCCTTATGTAGAGGCAAAAACCACCTCGGATGAAGGTGGGGATGTGTATTTGGCTTCTTCTTCAAATACACATGTAGATCATGAGTCATGGTTGATTGACTCAGGTGCATCTTTTCACTTCACTCCCCATAGGGAGTGGTTCTGCGAGTATGAGAAATATGATGGTGGTGATGTCTTCGTAGGGGATGATAGGAAGGCCAGAATCGTCGGACGTGGAAAGGTCAAGCTGAAGCTGCAAGGTGGAAGGATTAGAACACTTCCTGGTGTTCTGCATATTCCTGCATTGGCCAGAAATCTGATTTCTATAAGCAAGATGGATGATGCAGGTGTAAAAACAGTGTTCAAGAAAGATGCCTGCAAGATGGTTCGGGGAGCACTGGTATTAATGCGGGGAGTTCGGACTGGAACTCTGTACAAGCTACAAGGTAGCACTGTTATTGATGGGTGTAATAGTTATGTGGTTCCTGAAAGTGGAGCGGAAAGCCTAGCTGTCTTTGGAGAAAATACCATGCTATTGCATCAAAGGCTTGGACATATTGGAGAGAAGGGCCTTCAGATACTACATAGAAATGGTATGGTAGAAGGTATGTCTAATTGCTCTCTGGATTTCGATTTCTGTGAACATTGTGTATATGGGAAGTAGAATTGGGTGAGTTTTCCTTCTGGTGCTAAGAGGGCGAACAAGATATTAGAACTTGTGCACAGTGATGTGTTTGGACCTGTGTCAGTTCCATCACTGGGAAAGTCTGTGTACTATGTTTCATTCACAGATGACTTCTCAAGGAATACATGGATATATTTCTTGAGGAAGAAATCTGAAGTCTTTGACAAATTTAAAGAATTTAAGGCTCTGGTGGAAAACCAGACAGAGAAGAAGATAAAGGCGCCGAGGACAGATAATGGTGGGGAGTTCTGCAAGAAGGAATTTGAAGAGTTCTGTAAGAAGTGTGGTATAGCACGGCAGAAGACTACTCCATACACACCTCAGCAAAATGGAGTTGCAGAAAGAATGAATAGAACACTGATGGAAAAGGTAAGAAGCATGCTCAGTGGTACCGGGTTAGGACAAGAATTCTGGGCAGAGGCAGTGGAGACTGCATGTTACTTAGTTAATAGATCACCTTCATCAACGTTGGAGGATAAGACTCCACATGAGGTATGGACTGGTAAGAAACCATCTCTTTCACATCTAAGGGTATTTGGATGTGATGCATATGTACATGTTCCAAAGGAGAAAAGGACCAAGTTGGATAATAAATCTGAAAGGTGCATCTTTATTGGGTATAAGGATGTGTTGTAGCCGCTACAACACCACCCAAAATTTTGGGTATATTTAAAATTTTAGGTCCCCCTATGCTCGCTTAGTCATTAAGGTCTGTCACCGAACCTGCAGTCAGTGACATCCCAACGACCTATCCCCAACCCCTCATAAGTTGTCTTGCCATCATGATTTTATGCTGTCGCTGCAATCACGCCATATGTGGGAGGGATCATCTAGCGTACGCTCGAACATTCTTACCGCAGTCGCGCCATGTGTAATGATATTGCCATGCATATGTTTGCACGAAAACCTTTTGTGTATTGACGAGTAAAAGCCTTCTCGATGTAGGTCATTAAGCATGTTGTTCGAATACTTCTCTTAAACTTGTTAGTTTCATATGTTTTATCTGTGGTCACCATTATCAAAGAATAATTATGATGTCGTAATGTTCCACGCAGGTCGACCCCATGGGTGACAAACTCCTCATTCGTGTCACGACATCAAGGGTAATAAATTGGGCTCAACGATGAGGCCAAAGTTGCAGAACAGGGGAGGATCAGGAGCAAGTGATCAGTACTGTTAAAGGGAGGATAGTGTGATACATGGTGATCGGAGAGAACCTTCTATGTCACTGATGCAAAAAGATTTCTTCACTAGTGCGAACCAGATGCTTAAAGCGCTCCATTGGAAATGTCCAGATCCTGCATAATACCATCTCAATGTCGATGGGCGCACACAAAGAAACATATTTCGCCACTTCGATGATTCTAGTATAGCCCGGTGAACAAAGCGGACTCAGAAGTTTTCTTTAGATAATGACCATCTCATTTGAGGCGTTCCCGTGCCAGGTAGCAGTGCGAAAGCACACATGTTGGTGTGGCAAGCCCAAGGCAGAGTTTTCAAATATGTGAGCGCATCTTTCAGAAGCAACATTTATGAATCCTAAGCTACATGGTGCACAATTATTTATGCTGCAAGGAGTACAACGTGAAGCAAGGAAATGGCATTACAACCCTAGTCTCCTTGCTCTTTCATATCCATAAAGTTTGTCTATGCGGGACCATAAGGGATGGAGAACTTCAAATTGAACCTAAGAAGTGATGTTTAAACGCATGCACCTTTTGGTAGCCAGGCGCCTTGATGCATATGCAAATAGTCTCTAGAACTACAAAGCAGAAAGGCTCAATATTAAAAGGGCCATCAATGTGGCTTGAGAAGCATTTTTCGACTCTCGATCTTTCAAAACAAGACGCCTTCGTATTATGAGGTAAAGCAAGTGATCAAATTAAAACAAGGCTCGAAAGCATATGGTTTCAAAACCATAAGATATCTTGGAGCAAAACTAAGCTATAACATTATAAAAGGCACGCACTCAATGGACCAAGGTGATGTTGTATGTTTAATCCCAAATCGCAACGCAATTTAGTTTGCAAACCATATAATATGGCGGATCACAACCATATGAAAACTCATGACCATTGGGCTCAAATAATTCTATGGGGCAGTTTTAATCTATGTTAAAACATGTTGAACGAATATCTAATGGGCAAGGTTTATTTGTAAAATGCGGAGCGGGCGCAAAGGTTCAAACAAACGTTCAGTCAACTTTACGTTGAGACCCGGTACAAAATGACACGAAGACACGTTGCATGGAGTTATACATTCGACATGCACGTTGCATGGAGCCAAAGACTTATATATGGACGCAAATTTTTCTATGCCAAAGTCTAGTATTGGGGCAGGCATATATGGTGATCACGTTAAAACGCAAAGTTGGAGCAGATATATGTTTTATGGTCAAAAGAGGACAGGGGGACGGTCAAACAACTCACGTTGAAACACACGAGTTCCCAAACATATAGAATGGTGAGATGTTGGGTGAAACTTGATGGACATGATTAGAAGAAGATGAAGAATAACGTATCTCAAATTATCATCATCGTGGTCTCTATTCAGGTTATGTCCAAATTTTCTGTTGTAGTTCAACCTTTGTTTTACGTAGAATCTTGGGCACACCTTCCAAAGGAACGAGATTGCCTTTTCAAACTTATTAAAACTTATTACGGATAGCAATCGAAGGGGAGTTATTTTTTTAAATGGAGATGTCTATCGTGGTGAAATTACAAGATATGATGGTGGTGAAATTACAATGCAAGGAGTCCAACGTCGTTGGCATGTAAATGCATGGAGCAGATATATGTTTTAATGGTCCAACGTTCAAAGTCGTTGCATGGAACCAAACGTGAAATATTTACGTTGCATGGGGCGTAAATTATTTCGACTGGCTCAAATGCTCTCGTGCTGAAGCTGTAATCCACAATGAACATTTGCTTTCATGTTAAAGTTGCAATTCGTGATGAATATATAATGGTCAACGATATGCAAAGGTTTCGATGGCAAATTTCGACCACGCTAAAAGGTCTTGACAGCAGTTGTTATAACACGTTGATTGGTCAACTGCATGAATGAAATTTTTGATGCGTTTATCCCCAAGTATGCATGGCAACTGTCATAAACAGACCATGCGTTTTTGGTGAGCGTATAAAGATACAGTGCCGAAATAGAATCCGAGTGATTTATGTCGACTTCTGTAGCCCCGACGGCAATATTCCAGGAGAGAATCACTCCTTAGATCTGCTGCGCTGGTCATATTTAGAAAACGTTATCGCCAAAGATTCGTTGGAGCTGATTTTTCGATATTGCTCCTACTGATCACGTCCAGCTGTCTTCGTAGAGCCAAATTGTCTGTCCAAGAGTACTGAAAAATGGATCACACAACAAGCAGTGCGTTTTCAATCTACCAGGAGGAGGTCGCAACCGTTCTGAGGTCGCATAGTCGCAACATGTGCCTCCACGCATGAAACGTGACTATGCGACTCTGCGACTCTGCCGAGGTCGTAAAATAATGTGTTTAAGACTGAAATAGTCGCATTACGCAGCAAGGGACCGGATTCGCACATCCGCAGCAATGAGAAGGGCCGCAATGCTATATGTGGCATATGAAGATCAACTCACTGCTATATCGACCCATCAAAACGAAGTTTCTTTCGCCGGGAGCAAGAGCCGCATTCGATGAAGCTGGATCCCATGAGTCGAGTCCGTCTCACATATTCAGAGCCGAGATCTCATTGCATGAGCACTTGAATTCAGCTCTCTCATGGTCGTTTGACCAACCTCAGTTCCAACTCCGGATCATCAATACTGGCTAGTGTGATGCTGTGGAGGAAAGAAATGATGCGCTAGAACAATAAGAGTTTAAGCAGATAATTTCAAGCTGGATGCAACAATGAAAGTTCGTCCTCTCTACAGCGAAGCGGGTGATATTGAACACTTAGCAGCCACATTTCGATTTACTCATGGTGGTGTACTTGGAGACAATCCGAGGAAGCCTCCTGCTTTGCAATACTCACTTTATCCAGGACTATGCAGGGCTCCAAACTGATCTTTAAAATCTCCTGGTTTTATGTGCCAATACAGTTTTTATGCATCTACGTTTATATATTTATTATTTCCTCAACATGCATAAAATATTTGTATGCATGAGGCTGATTTAACAGGTTACACATGGCTGATTTAATTCGCTTATCTGCAAGACGCTGATTTACTCTGTTGTCTTGCAGGTAATACAGGGAAACAGTAACGCCCAGCCAAATTAAGAGAACTGCTAGCTCTCTCCGGAGGATGCTAAGCTGGGTTTCAAATCAACCGCAAAACCTCGTGTTATGTGAATGTTTAACATCACCGGCAAATAGAAGTTGCTGCCTCACCATGGCGAAGGCTAAGGCTGGCCTCCGGAGAACAAGGTCATGATATCTCTAAAAGAAAAGGAAAAAGGAACTCACTGATCTGCCCAAGGTCGCAGGTCGCATATTTTCGATTTTTTCACCTTTGCGACCCCGCGACCTAGTCGCAAGGTCGCACATCTTCGATTTTTTCGCCTTTGCGACCCCGCGACCCAGCGACCTAGTCGGAAGGTCGCAAGGTCACACATCTTCGATTTTTTCGCCTTTGCGACCCCACGACCCAGCGACCTAGTCGCAAGGTCGCAAGGTCGCACATCTTCGATTTTTTCGCCTTTGCGACCCCGCGACCCAGTGACCTAGTCGCAAGGTCGCAAGGTCGCACATCTTCGATTTTTTCGCCTTTGCAACCCCGCGACTCAGCGACCTAGTCGCAAGGTCGCGAGGTCGCATTTCTTCAGTTTTCTTCTTTTTGCGACCCCGCGACCCAGTGACCTAGTCGCAAGGTCACAAGGTCGCATGTGCATCTATTTTCACGATCCGCGACCCCGCGACCCAACGACCTAGTCGCAAGGTCGCACCTTGGACATTTTCTTACAACCTGCGACCCCGCGACCCAGTTAGGTCGGAGGTCGCAACAACAGCTCAGGTCGTAGGTCGCAGAAAAGACTGCGTCGCAAGGGAGCCCAACAGTCAAGAAGATGAAAAGTCAAGGAAGCCCAAAGGGCAGGTTTTGCATTACAAATACTCCTTCGGGAGCTTGTAAAGGGACCTTTTGGTTGGGGACTCAAGTTGAATATATTGTATTACCAGAGGATTACACTTTGAAACATGAATACAAGCATTTTGAAAAACTCCCTATGGATATGATGTGTTTTGCTGTGAGAACACTGTGTGTATTCCTTGTACAGTTTCAGAACATCCTATGATTAATGAAACTGCACTCTTAATGGCATCATTTATGCATCATGGCTATCTGTGCTTATGTTAATGATGTTCAGTTTTCATCGCTTTCCTAATGGATGTTAATATCTTTGTCTATTAGCATTTCGTTTTATCTTTCAGGAAGTAAAGGGGGATCTCGCCATAAAGAACTATTTCTTTGTGGTCAGATACCTTACAAGCATAACCCCAAAGATGTGTTGCTAACGACACCTCCTTAGGCGTATATGTTTTATTTACTGTCTCGCTATGCATAGTGTTATATACGTGTTTAATGCATCAATCATATGTCGTGTATCAGTTGATTAGTTGTGTATCCACTGTTTTATAGAGTTTAAACGAGACCCAACGCAAAGGAGAAATCAGTGGTAGCCGGACCCACACCCCGGACGGGATCCCTATTCCAAACGGTTCAAGGTCTAATTGGGACCTTTTACCGGGGAGATCCCCTGCTGTTGGCCGGACATATTTTCCCGTCAACAGAATTGGCGCTAGAAGGAGGGCCCGAACCTCCGACCTTATGGTTAACAAGAAGGAGGGCCAGATGACAAGCTGAGCCCTTAGAGCTTGCAGTTAATCTCATATCTATAATGGCTCGTTCCCAAATCATTCTCATGAGATGTTTGTCAGAGTTTTATGTGCCTGGATACTTCATCTCCGATGAACTTATGTATCACTTGTCCCAGTTAAAATTTGATGCTGAAAATGGGGTGTCCATAACCCAACACTGTTCAGATTTTTGTGACTTTGGTGAGTACTATGAAATTGACGATGAGGGTTTGATGTGTTTGTTTTTCTTCCTCACTCTCGAAGGTCGCGCTAAGAAATGGTGCCGCACATTGCCGAAAGCTTCCATCCATTCATTTGAACAACTCGCCCATAAATTACAACAAGCTTTTCACAGGTATGATCCTCATGACGTTGTAATAAAGTTACATCTCATCAGAATGGAACCTCAGGAATCTTTAGGTGAGTTCTTTATCAGATTCGTTCATTATTGTTTTGAGTTCCCTGAGAGGGATGTTGATTGGAAATATTTAGGTGAACAATTCAAGTATGTGATTTCCCTTGAGCAATTTCAGTTAGATCCTAGTGTTCCTTATGATGACCCGCAAGTTACCGGCTGTTTGGACTTTTTCCCTAATTCTTCCTTGTCCATCTCCCCGAGTCCAGATCACATTCAGGCCTCCAAGGAGAGTGTTGCTATTTGTGATATTCTCGCCCCTCTTCCTGAGTTATCTGGGAGTGGAGTTGTGACCTTGGAAGTCCTGAGTAAGGATATACACTGGAAAGAGGATAAATCCCATTGCACTACCTTTGAATCTTTCACGCACCATGACGAATCCGAGCTTGAAAGCCCCAGTGGCTCATTATCCCTCTCGGTTCATGAAACCTACCTCGAGCCCACTCGATGTTTCCTTGGGCACAAACCTAAATCTGATTCACATACTGATTATGAATCGACTCCTATCCCAGATGAAGTTGATTCCCTTACAAGGCCTGCCAGATCATTGTGTCCTTTGAATGACACGGATGCACGTGTTGAAAAGCCTTGTAGGGTTAACGCCCCTGCGACTCAATCTGTTCATTCATTATTCCCCGGTTGGTTTCCCTTTCCTGCCACACCAGTAATTTCTTCGAGACATTCAAAATTTCCTTGTACTAGTATTGGCGACAATTTTAAGCCCGCAGATGGTGTTTCACAATCGCAACTCAAAATCGATGAATCTGATCTTTCTCACTCAGAATCTTTAGACAGCCATAGGAGTGATTTTATGTCTGGGCAACCTCAAGATGTCCTCTTTATTGATCCATCCCAGTCGGTAACCCTCGGGGAGCCCAACATGCTTGGTACCCAACCTGATCAAATCAATGGTTACAGCGATCCCTGCTTATCTGAAAACATACTCAATCATATCGCTGAGGACTATCACTCGCATCTCTTTGCCGACCATATGGAGACACCAGAATTCGATGATTTTCTTTGGGAAGATTCAAGTACCCATCAGAAAATCGAAGCGCCTCATCTTCTACCGACTGTTTCTCAAATGACGATCCCCAAGTACCATGCTCCTCCCAGCATAGCGGCATCGAATTCACCCCACCCTGGAAAATCTAGAAAATCTGATAATTTGGATTGTCAATCTGTCAGTGCGCAAACAGTTGACCAAATTGATACAAAGCCCACTGACATTTTGCAACCCACCACAATCCATGATCACACCCACTCACCTGGCACATGCTTGTTGCTTCCATGCCATGAAATCAATTATCCCCACCACCACAATGAAGTTGCTGATTTTCTCGACCAACCCTATTCGGTGGATGTGCCTACAAATAGGCAATGGCTCACCCAGCACCCATCAGACCTAGGATTGTGCATGAATAATTATGTGTCATTTATAAATGTTGAGCTTCAGAAACATATTGCCGTGTATAGAGATGAAAGTGGGATTCGGCTTGCACAATCTATTCTGGCATGTTCTTTGGTAAGTATCTATGATCATCTTGTCGTTGCACCTGCTCCTCAGGTAAGTTTTGTTGCTGCTGCACTTTTTTGGATACTGGCTCTGATCCTGATCATTATTGTGCTTGCAGGTCGGGAAATAATGAGGTGGCTGCACTGGAAAGCTGATTTTACATAACTCGACCGCATCATTGGTTAAACTAGGGTTTAGGTGTAGGCTAGCTAGGACCCGCAATAAATTTTTTTTTTTTAGTTCAAAGTTAATTAGGTTTACTTGCTAAATTTTACTTCATGATTTAAAAGTGTGTTTGTTATTTTTGTTTACGATCAATATTTTAGGCGTCGTCGTGTTACAAGTATTTTCCTTTCATTTCCTTTTCAATTACTTGTTGTTGCATAAATAATCATTGCTTGTATTACGCCTCTTTTCCACCTGCAGCCGGTTGATCTTTCCCGCACATGGCATGGCGTTGCATTATTGAGCCTCGCCTATTACATTGCGTCGTATGCTCTCTCCCTCACATCATTTTTTTCATATCACCTGCCACTGCATGAGCCCTCATTGCAACCCTATCACCTTGCAGTCTTGTTTCGTCCCGATTGCTGAAACAGTAACCCCATTTTTTTGCGTGAGGTTGCGGTGGCTATCTCAAGAGGCAGCTTTCTCTTAGGACCAGTCATCGAAGTCGCATTCTCAACAATATGCCTATGAGTCTAAACTTATTATCTGGGGATATACGAGCCGGTTGTCTATGGGAGACTTGATGAGTTGAAATGGCCCATACCCGTAAGTCTAAACTTTGTGCCCATCATAGTCTTGGACTTTTAATGATTTGTCTGTGCGCTTCGCCTATTGTGGTGAATGGGATGTGAAGGTTCGGCACAAGGGCAAACCCAAATCAGGATATCTTTCAGTTTCTGTAACATGAGGAACAACCTCTCTTGCCCGTAAAATAAGTCGGGATCCCTCATCCGCCCTTGAAAAATAAGTGCCATGAGCACATGAAAATAAGTGCCACGAGCACGTGAAAATAAGTGCTGTAAGCATGTGAAACAAATAAGGGTAAAGGATCGAGAAAGGCTTCCTGCGCAGAGAGGTAATGCAACGACTCCGCCGGGGTACTGACCAGGCTCGCTGGCAGCGGAGCAACGTTTGTGATTTCTTGAAGTGACTCCGCCGGGGTACTGACCAGGCTCGCTGGCAGCGGAGCAACGTTTGTGATTTCTTGAAGTGACTCTGCCGGGGTATTGTCCAGGCCTGCTGGCAGCGGAGCAACACCAGAAGCTTACTTTAAAAATCCTGAGAATAATAAACCCAGTGCCTTGCTCTTCACATCATCAACAAGCTACTAGCGTCTGCGAGCTTTCTCTTTGATGTGTTTCTGATTAGCGGGACTTAGTTGAGGCACAAGGATTAGGCATACCTGTAAAGGGCCAAAGTAATACAAAGGGTACCCACGGAACTTGTTCAATATTCCCTTGAATCATTATCCAGACTCAGACTATTGTGGTGATATTGACAGAGATGCTGGATTCTACCAGTGGTTCGCCATTTGTTGTAGCCGCTACAACACCACCCAAAATTTTGGGTATATTTAAAATTTCGGGTCCCCCTATGCTCGCTTAGTCGTTAAGGTCTTTCACCGAACCTGCAGTCAGTGACATCCCAACGACCTATCCCCAACCCCTCATAAGTTGTCTCGCCATCATGATTTGATGTTGTCGCTGCAATCACGCCATATGTGGGAGGGATCATCTAGCGTACGCTCGAACATTCTTACTGTAGTCGCGCCATGTGTAATGAGATTGCCATGCATATGTTTGAACGAAAACCTTTTGTGTATTGACGAGTAAAAGCCTTCCCGATGTAGGTCATTAAGCATGTTGTTCGAATACTTCTCTTAAACTTGTTAGTTTCATATGTTTTATCTGTGGTCACCATTATCAAAGAATAATTATGATGTCGTAATGTTCCATGCAGTTCGACCCCACGGGTGACAAACTCCTCAGTCGTGTCACGACATCAAGGGTAATAAATTGGGCTCAATGACGAGGCCAAAGTTGCAGAACAGGGGAGGATCAGGAGCAAGTGATCAGTACTGTTAAAGGGAGGATAGTGTGATACATGGTGATCGGAGAGAACCTTCTATGTCACTGATGCAAAAATCTTTCTTCACTAGTGCGCACCAGATGCTTAAAGCGCTCCATTGGAAATGTACAGATCCTGCATAATACCATCTCAATGTCGATGGGTGCACACAAAGAAACGTATTTCGCCACTTCGATGAGTCTAGTATAGCCCGGTGAACAAAGCAGACTCAGAAGTTTTCTCTAGATAATGACCATCTCATTTGAGGCGTTCCTGTGCCAGGTAGCAGTGCGAAAGCACACATGTTGGTGTGGCAAGCCCAAGGCAGAGTTTTCAAATATGTGAGCGCATCTTTCAGAAGAAACATTTATGAATCCTAAGCTACATGGTGCGCAATTATTTATGCTGCAAGGAGTACAACGTGAAGCAAGGAAATGGCATTAAAACCCTAGTCTCCTTGCTCTTTCATATCCATAAAGTTTGTCTATGCGGGACCATAAGGGATGCAGAACTTCAAATTGAACCTAAGAAGTGATGTTTAAACGCATGCACCTTTTGGTAGACAAGTGCCTTGATGCATATGCAAATAGTCTCTAGAACTACAAAGCAGAAAGGCTCAATATTAAAAGGGCCATCAATGTGGCTTGAGTAGCATTTTTCGACTCTCAATCTTTCAAAACAAGAAGCCTTCGTATTATGAGGTAAAGCAAGTGATCAAATTAAAACAAGGCTCGAAAGCCATATGGTTTCAAAACCATAAGATATCTTGGAGAAAAACTAAGCTATAACATTATAAAAGGCACGCACTCAATGGACCAAGGTGATGTTGTATGTTTAATCCCAAATCGCAACGCAATTTAGTTTGCAAACCATATAATATGGCGGATCACAACCATATGAAAACTCATGACCATTGGGCTCAAATAATTCTATGGGGCAGTTTTAATCTATGTTAAAACATGTTGAACGAATATCTAATGGGAAAGGTTTATTTGTAAAACGCGGAGCGGGCGCAAAGGTTCAAACAAACGTTCGGTCAACTTTACGTTGAGACCCGGTACAGAATGACACGAAGACACGTTGCATGGAGTTATACATTCGACATGCACGTTGCATGGAGCCAAAGACTTATATATGGACGCAAATTTTTCTATGCCGAAGTCTAGTATTGGGGCAGGCATATATGGTGATCACGTTAAAATGCAAAGTTGGAGCAGATATATGTTGTATGGTCAAAAGAGGACAGGGGGATGGTCAAACAACTCACGTTGAAACACACGGGTTCCCAAACATATAGAATGGTGAGATGTTGGGTGAAACTCGATGGACATGATTAGAAGAAGAGATGAAGAATAACGTATCTCAAATTATCATCATCGTGGTCTCTATTCAGGTTATGTCCAAATTTTCTGATGTAGTTCAACCTTTGTTTTATGTAGAATCTTGGGCACACCTTTTAAAGGAACGAGATCGCCTTTTCAAACTTATTAAAACTTATTACGGATAGCAATCGAAGGGGAGTTATTTTTTTAAATGGAGATGTCCATTGTGGTGAAATTACAAGATATGATGGTGGTGAAATTACAATGCAAGGAGTCCAACGTCGTTGGCATGTAAATGCATGGAGAAAATATATGTTTTAATGGTCCAACGTTCAAATTCGTTGCATGGAACCAAACGTGAAATATTTACGTTGCATGGGGCGTAAATTATTTCGACTGGCTCAAATGCTCTCGTGCTGAAGCTGTAATCCGCAATGAACATTTGCTTTCATGTTAAAGTTGCAATTCGTGATGAATATATAATGGTCAGCGGTATGCAAAGGTTTCGATGGCAAATTTCGACCATGCTAAAAGGTCTTGACAGTAGTTGTTATAACACGTTGATTGGTCAACTGCATGAATGAAATTTTCGATGCGTCTATCCCCAAGTCTGCATGGCAACTGTCATAAACAGACCATGCGTTTCTGGTGAGTGTATAAAGATACAGTGCCGAAATAGAATCCGAGTGATTTATGCCGACTTCTGTAGCCCCGGCGGAAATATTCCAGGAGAGAATCACTCCTTAGATCTGCTACGCTGGTCATATTTAGAAAACGTTATCGCCACAGAGTCGCTGGAGCTGATTTTTCGAATTTGCTCATACTGATCACGTCCAGCTGTCTTCGCAGAGCCAAATTGTCTGTCCAAGAGTACTGAAAAATGGATCACACAACAAGCAGTGCGTTTTCAATCTACCTGGAGGAGGTCACAACCGTTCTGAGGTCGCACACTCGCAACATGTGCCTCCACGCATGAAATGTGACTATGCGACTTTGCGACTCTGCCGAGGTCGCAAAATAATGTGTTTAAGACTGAAAGAGTCGCATTACGCAGTAAGGGACCGGATTCACACATCGGCAGCAATGAGAAGGGCCGCAATGCTATATGTGGCATATGAATATCGACTCACTGCTATATCGACCCATCAAATCAAAGTTTCTTTCACCGGGAGCAAGAGCCGCATTCGTTGAAGCTGGATCCCATGAGTCGAGTCCGTCTCACATATTCAGAGCCGAGCTCTCATTGCATGAGCACTTGAATTCAGCTCTCTCACGGTCGTGTGACCAACCTTAGTTCCAACTCCGGATCATCAATACTGGCTAGTGTGATGCTGTGGAGGAAAGAAATGATGCGCTAGAACAATCAGAGTTTAAGCAGAGAATTTCAAGCTGGATGCAACAATGAAAGTTTGTCCTCTCTACAGCGAAGCGGGTGATACTGAACACTTAGCAGCCACATTTCGATTTACTCATGGTGGTGTACTTGGAGACAATCCGAGGAAGCCTCCTGCTTTGCAATACTCACTTTATCCAGGACTATGCAGGGCTCCAAACTGATCTTTAAGATCTCTTGGTTTTATGTGCCAATACAGTTTTTATGCATCTACGTTTATATATTTATTATTTCCTCAACATGCATAAAATATTTGTATGCATGAGGCTGATTTAACAGGTTACACATGGCTGATTTAATTCACTTATCTGCAAGACGCTGATTTACTCTGTTGTCTTGCAGGTAATACAGGGAAACAGTAATGCCCAGCCAAATTAAGAGAACTGCTAGCTCTCTTCGGAGGATGCTAAGCTGGGTTTCAAATCAACCGCAAAACCTCGTGTTATGTGAATGTTCAACATCACCGGCAGATAGAAGTTGCTGCCTCACCATGGCGAAGGCTAAGGCTGGCCTCCGGAGAACAAGGTCATGAGATCTCTAAAATAAAAGGCAAAAGTAACTCACTGATCTGCCCAAGGTCGCAGGTCACATATTTTCGATTTTTTCACCTTTGCGACCCCGCGACCCAGCGACCTAGTTGCAAGGTCGCACATCTTCGATTTTTTCGCCTTTGCGACCCCGCAACCCAGCAACCTAGTCGCAAGGTCGCAAGGTCTCACATCTTCGATTTTTTCGCCTTTGCGACCCCACGACCCAGCGACCTAGTCGCAAGGTCGCACATCTTCGATTTTTTCGCCTTTGCGACCCTGCGACCCAGCGACCTAGTCGCAAGGTCGAAAGGTCGCACATCTTCGATTTTTTTGCCTTTCCGACCCCGCGACTCAGCCACCTAGTCGCAAGGTCGCGAGGTCGCATTTCTTCAGTTTTCCTCTTTTTGCGACCTCGCGACCCAGCGACCTAGTCGCAAGGTCGCAAGGTCGCATGTGCATCTGTTTTCACGATCCGCGACCCTGCGACCCAGCGACCTAGTCGCAAGGTCGCAAGGTCGCACCTTGGACATTTTCTTACAACCTGCGTCCCCGCGACCCAGTTAGGTCATAGGTCGCAACAACAGCTCAAGTCGTAGGTCGTAGAAAAGACTGCGTCGCAAGGGAGCCCAACTGTCAAGAAGATGAAAAGTCAAGGAAGCCCAAAGGGCAGGTTTTGCATTATAAATACTCCTCCGGGAGATTGTAAAGGGACCTTTTGGTTGGGGACTCGAGTTGAATATATTGTATTACCAGAGGATTACACTTTGAAACATGAATACAAGCATTTTGAAAAACTCCCTATGGATATGATGTGTTTTGCTGTGAGAACACTGTGTGTATTCCTTGTACAGTTTCAGAACATTCTATGATTAATGAAACTATTCCAAACTATTAATGACGGGATCCCTATTCCAAACGGTTCAAGGTCTAATTGGGACCTTTTACCGGGGAGATCCCCTGCTGTTGGCAGGACAGATTTTCCCGTCAACAGGATGGTTTAAAGGGTTACAAGATTTGGAACCCAGAAACAAGGAAGGTTGTGTACAACCGAGATGTGGTGTTTAGAGAGGTGAAAGATGTTGTTACACATGAAGTTCTACCAAAGGAACCTGAGAAGATAGAGTTTGAGCTAAAGGAGGATGAATCAGACTCTACAACAGAAGAAGACTCAGAAGAGGAAGAGCCACAAACTCCATCTGTGAGAAGATTAGTTCAGGAAAGAAGGCAACCAGAAAGGTATAGTCCATCTGCTTTCTGTTCAGGTTTTTCCTTAACTATAACTGATGATGATCCCAGAACTGTTAGGGAGGTAGTAGATTTAGAGGATGGAAAACTCTAGAAGGAGGCCATGGTTGATGAAATGGCATCCTTGCATAAAAATGAGGCATGGGATTTGGTGGAGTTGCTGGCTGGAAGGAAGCCCATCGGGAGCAAATGGGTGTTTAAGAAGAAGAAGAATGTAGAAGGCAAGGTGGAGAAAAACAAAGCTCGGTTGGTAGCAAAAGGTTATTCCCAGGTGCCGGGAATTGATTTTGGTGATATTTTTTCTCCTGTTGCCAAAGTTACTTCTATCAGATTACTTTTATCTATTACTGCTGCATTTGATTTGAGATAGAACAGATGGATGTGAAGACAACATTTCTTCACGGGGATCTAGAAGAGGAGATCTACATGAAGCAACCTGAAGGCTTTATGGTGAAGGGTAAGAAAGAACTGGTGTGTAGGTTGAAGAAGTCTCTGTATGGGTTAAAACAGTCACCAAGGATGTGGTATCAGAAATTTGATACCTATATACGGGGACTTGGCTTCACCAGAAGCAAGGAGGATCACTGTGTTTATTTTAAATTAATTGGTGACCGTGTTATTTATTTGGTCTTGTATGTGGATGATATGTTGTTGATTGGAAATGACAAAGAAATTATCCAAGATTTGAAGAACCAGCTGTTCTCCAAATTCGACATGATGGATCTTGGTGCTGCAAACTATATTTTGGGCATGGAAATTAAGAAAGATCGGGAAAAGAGGAAGCTCTGGTTAAACCAGAGGAAGTATTTCGAGACTATATTGCAGAGATTCAATATGCAGGATAGTAAACTGGTAAATGTTCCTATTCCTGTAGGTGTAAAGCTGTCTGTTGAACAGTGTCCCAAGACAAAAGAAGAAGAGGAGGATATGTCCCGTGTTCCATATGCAAGTGCAGTGGGTAGCCTGATGTATGCAATGGTCTGTACTAGACCAGACATTGCACATGCAGTGGGAGTATTGAGCAGGTTTATGTCAAACCCAGGGAAGGAGCATTGGACAGCAGTGAAGTGGGCTTTCAGATATTTACGTGGCACTAGTGATTATGGCTTGTGCTACCAAGGAAGACATGGATTAGAAAGAACGGTTGATTTTCGTGGTTTTGTTGATGCAGACTGGGCTGAAGATCTGGACCAAAGAAGATCTACAAGTGGGTATGTGTTTAGCCTATTTGGAGGTGCAGTCAGTTGGATGAGTAAAAGACAGTCTATAGTGGTGCTTTCAACTACAAGGCAGAATACATAGCAGCCACTCATGCAAGCAAGGAAGCAGTTTGGTTGCAGAGATTGTGTTCAACTATGGGGTTGGTATAGCAAGCTATAAGGATAGACTGTGATAGCCAAAGTGCAATTTTCTTGGCTAAGAACCCTGCTTATCATTCAAAGACAAAGCATATTGATGTTCAATATATTTTTGTTAGAGATAAAGGTGGACACTTTGAAGAATGTTGCAGATGCATTGATGAATTCTGTGAGCACTCAGAAGTTCTCTTGGTGTAGAGAAACAATGGGTGTTGAATAATTGGCCCAATGACTAAGCTCTCCTGTGGCCCCCTGTGTAAAGAAAACAACAAGTGGGAGAATGTTGGGTATGTGTTATATTCTTTCCACGACTAGCCCCACTCGCTGTACGTTGCACGGCGGGAAAGGTGGTGAATACAAGGGGCGTTAGCTACTCGGCGATTTTTTTTGTAAAATTTTTTTTTTTTTTGTATCACACAATCATCGGTATTTTAAAAGGAGTTGCATGAATAGCATTTCTGTCCTCAGTATTTTCTAGATCCGCCAAGGGAAACGATGTATATAAGTTCGTTAATCCAGCAGTTATTGGATTGGTGTTATATGTTTGGCTATGCACAGGTAGGCATGAAGACTGAAAGGAATGACAACGCAGTTCCCAGTCATCTTCCTGACCCAGACCCGTGGTGTCCCCGTGCTTATCTGTTTTGCGGTTTTTTGTGTCGTTATCGTCGTATTTTTGCCAGGATCTGGGATAATTTCTGTTCAGGGTTAAAACCTACATGAAATCCACATAGAGAAAAAATATAGGAATCTTTTCTATGAGATTTGAAGAAATAGAACATTGAATGGTAACAAGGTTATAGGGAAGGGGCTATGGAATAGTAACACTAAAGCCATAAGTCTCACTAAACCTCGACATTAATATGGTTATATTAGTATGCCATGCAAAACAATGGCGCAATGGGAGTGTCAAAGAACTTAGCTACATTAACCATTACATGAATTGGCAAGATGGATATCCAACTCCGAAGGCCAAGATGCATTTTGAAGCATTGAAGTTATGATATCCCTTACCTTATGCTTTGTGATTAAATGTGCATGTTTATTTTTGGTTAAGTGAGATAGACTGAAAGACAATTGGAAAACTTTAATTATCAATAAATTTAACGTTGATAGTAAATGATTGCAAAGTTGTATCAAGATGTATTTATTTTTGTGAATAAAGAAAAATCTAGGAAATTAATTTATGAGTACAAATGGCTGAAAGAGAAAAAGGTTGCAATTTAATTATGGAAGTGTTATTACCCATCAATAAGTCTTAGTCATCTAATTTGAATGATTAGATTTAATTCATGAATTATGATATTTGCCAATTAATTGTTTCCTAGAAGACATGGAGTTGTCCTCAAGAGTGGGAAACAAGAGTTCATTAATGACTAGATAACTATCTATAACACGTTGGTGAGGTGGAGGCAGTTATTAACCACCAAAAAGAGTGGTACATGGGATGCTATCTGTTGTTTTTCTCATGCTTTTGTCTCATTCTGAGAGCAAAAGAGACTGAAGAGAAGCACAAAGTAGAAAGTAGAAGGAAAAATTGCAAGCGTTGTTTGCTAGGGGAGACACTAGCTAGTTTTTATGTCAAGGTTGGGAGGAGTGAGGTACTTGACTACTAATTTGTTGGACTATTAATTCAAGTCAATATTTCTTACTTATGTGGTAAAAAATAAAAAAAATGATCTAGTTATATGTGTTATCTGGTCTATTTTAAAGAAATTTTGTATAGTCATGCTTTATTTATTATTCTACATAATCTAAAAGTATGCATGGTGCCACATTGGTGAGGTAGAGGCAGTTATTAACCACCAAAAAGAGTGGTATATGGGATACTATCTGTTGTTTTTTCATGTTTTGTCTCATTCTAAGAGCAAAAGAGACTAAAGAGAAGCACAAAGTAGAAAGCATAAGGAAAAATTGCAGGCGTGGTTTGCTTGGGGGGACACTAGCTTGTTTTTATGTCAAGGTTGGGAGGAGCGAGGTACTTGACTACTAATTTATCAGACTATTAATTCAAGTCAATATTTGTTACTTCTGTGTTAAAAAAAAAAAAAAAAACCGATTTGGTTAAATGTGTTATCTGGTCTATTTTAAATAATGTTGTATAGTCATGCTTTAGTTATTATTCTACATATTGTAAAAGTATGCATGGTGCAACAAATGTAAAAATATGCATGGTGGAATAAAAGGAAAAAATACAATGTTATGAATTCATTGGATAACACATACAAAAAAGGAGAAATAAAGAATATAGAGTATGTTATAGATGAATTTGATCATAGACTAGTAAATTTTGTTCATGGTGCTAACTAGAAGTAGAAGATTACTCCATAAAATGAAAAATGCAAAAGTAAACACACACACACACACACACACACACACACACACACGTGCACACACCGTGGTACAGTGATTATAGAGGAATACTTTTTCTATAATGAAAGAGTTACTCATGTGAATAAATATATTCCTTATAATATATTAAAGATAATTTATATATGTATACAAATGCTAGACTCATACTAGTTATGCACAAAATATATTCTCTATAAAATAATATAAGAAAGAAATTATCTTGGAGATTTTTCCTTGACAATATGGTAACATAATTGTGTGAAAAATAAAGTGTGAAGGAGGTACTTATGACCTCATTTAAACTATAATTTAGATACAAATAAGTTAGAAGACAAATAAAAAATTATGTTCGCCATGATACAATAAGTTAATTACAGAAGAGGCTCACGACCTCTTTATAATAGTAAAGAACGAAAATAACAAGGTTGTTGTATGCCATGCAAGGAATTAAATGAAATAGATATAAAACATATATTTCAGAATTAAACAATTCATAAATTTGGTCTTCAAGCAGAAAGAATTTATCGTCCATACATGAGATGAAACCAAGAGTTGGAAAGCCAACTGACCTGGTAGGCACAATAAGTAAGTAAAAAACAAAACCTTATTCACTTGGAAGAAACCCATAATAATATGCTATGTTAAACTTGTATTCATAGTTGTTAAAAAAAACCATATAGAATTTAAGTGAATAATTATTGTGAAACATATAGGAAATGTAAACAACATGGAAACTAAGGAAAAAAAAAGAAGAGCATGTGGAGTAATAATAAGTTACTTGTGGATGTAATATGTATTAATTCTAGTATCTTTCTTGCTTGTACAATGAGGACAAATAATCAATCATTGTACAATTGAATCCTTTTTTGAACAAAATTTGATATCATAAAGGCTCATTCGGTAAAATTAGGAAAAAAGTAATTGTATACCATTGCAGGTGTAAGAATAATGAATGTAACAATTCATTGTCATGAACAAAATATTAGTTTCAAGGAAAAAACCACCATAAGTACAAAGCCTGTAAATATGTGCAATAATAATGCAAAGAATGGTCGTTACAGTTGGTCTCCAGGACCAAAGAATTTCCAATCATAAATTAAAAATTATGGTACTACAAGAATCAGTATGTTCACATATCGAAAGAGCTTTAATACATTCAAGCAGAGACTTAGGATATGGAAAAAAATAGAATTTCCGAGTCATAATGAGTCTAGTAGTGTCGAACCCTAAGACAAGCTTCAAATCAGAACCAATCAAGGTATGTATAAAAATTATAACAACAAACAGAGGAGATACTAGACTACCAATGAGAACATCTTAAGAAGAATAATATGGATAACTTAGTGAGAAAAATGAATGTCTTTTACAACCATAATATTTACATATATAAACTTGAAATAAGAAGAATAATATAAGATAGTAAAGTGGGTAAACCCCAGCATGCCAATTGAAAAATTAGGATGCAAGAAAAACATCCATATGAAAAAATTAGCTGACAAAAATCATGAGGTGCTTACGGATTGGACAATACAAAAAGTCCTATCACCATTAGCCTCAAAACCTTTTTCAGCCATAACGAGAAGAATTAATAATCCACAAGAAAAGAAGAACTATAATGTGGCTCTTGGCCTTCTTCATAATGCAATGCCAAATTGACCAATAATGTTTGTAAACTAAAGGGAAGGAAAACTCACCTAAAATAGACTACGGTGAAGGATAAATATATAATTTCTACTCTGTAGTAAAATATCGTTCGCTCTAAAGTGAAACCCTAAATTGGTAATGGAAAATATTTTATAAAACCTTTGAGAGTAAAATACCTTTGAGAGTAAAATAATGAATAGAATTCCCGATAGAGAGAAAGGGAACTCTTGCTAACCTGCAAAATACAATACAAAGGACATTAAAAACTTGATTTAGTTTGTATTAATGCCTAAATAGTAAGTAGATAATCAAATTAACCAAAGATTATTGGAAAAGGGGTTTGGAATCCTTTCACTTTCATTGTTAGTCACTGCAATCCGAAAAAGAAAACTACTCCACACAACTGACAATAAGCTATTACCACAGTTGTTAATGGTAGCTCATGTAACATAGAAAAATGCATGATTTACCAAAGTAAACAACTCTAAACCCTAGTTGCAGAGTGCAACGAAACGACAAATAAGAACAAATGAAATGAATAGATTTCATTCAACGTAGAAGTATTCAATAAAAATTCGAAAAACCATAAATTCACGGTGGTCGTCGATCACGCTAGAGTTATTGTTGAACATTGATCTGGTAGGTAAATGAATCATACATGGCTACACTATCAAAACGCCACATGTATAGGTGGAAAAGTCTGGAGAGTTTCAAACTAATTTCATATACCACATTGCAAAAGGGTGAATCAATTGTTAATATTTAATACCACATACATGAAGGCAAAGTAGAAATATAGCTTTAAAAGGTGAGTTGATCTTGTTCATTGCAACTAGTATTACAACTACATGTAAATTGTTACCAGTCCAATGCAACCATTATTATGTTTATCATAACCCACATCTTTACAAGTGAAAATTGAATATAATATAGGTTTCCCACTAAGGTTTCGATCAATGTCCAAAATACTGGTAAAGGGGAAAGAATGAGTATTTATGTGCAAATTCCAAAATAGAGAGGGTACAAGAACCCTTATATATGTGTGTGTGTGAGAGAGAGAGAGAGAGAGAACTAGTATAATAAGTTATATATGTGTGTGTGTGTGAGAGAGAGAGAGAACTAGTATAATAAGTTACAAAATTTCGTTTAGAAGAAAGTATCAATTTTGGATAAACAATAAATCAATGTTTAAAGTACTCTGAAGAGAGAAAATGAATATAAAATATAAATAAGTAATATTAATTACCTACATGGTACTTGAGAAATATGGTTAATACACATTATCTATTTTTTTTAGATTTGAATTTCAAGGATAATACCATTAGAAAACTTAATAATTGTTCTGCTCTATCATTATTGTTTCGGGAAATAACTCCCTAGAGGTCGTTGGGTCAAAAACCTCCACAGATCGGGGCATGCTATTCAAGAAGGACTCACACAACCAAACTTGCAAGCTAAAAACTAGATATTATAGATTGTAGAACTCACCCGTAGATCCTACGTTTGATGTAGATCCCGCGGGGTCCAAACCCCCAGCAACTCTTTTTCCTCTTCAACCTGGAAATCAAGAAGAAACATGCACGGAAATCTAGTTGTACAGCATATATCTTTCCTAAATGTCAGTGCAATCCACGTGAAACATCATATAAACAATAATAAATGTTTAATTAACAATCTTTGCACATATACAAGCAGATATTAACACGTGAATTCATAAACAAGATGGTTCTTCTTCATTACGAACAACATGTACAATAATAGAAAGGTGGAGAGATCACTTGAATCCTTCCACGATCTTTGAACAGACCGTCATCCGGATCCGTCCCGCCCTTGTCTCGCTAGGATTCTTCCAAGACTTGTGCACACGAGATGACATATAAGCTGATGAACATCTCCAGGAAACAAGGGTTTCCTGTAAAAACCTGGGAAGTGCAGGAGGCACGGGAAATCAGACTTGAATCGGGCTCCAACAGAGTATAATGTTTATAATTTTTCTCTCTCCCTTAGGCCATGCATATGAGGGGCTTTTATACTCCCTCAAAGTAGTTTCAATCAGTTGGAAACAGTTGGCCACGGGCTGGGGTGGTTGAATTACGAGAATAACCATCAACCCAGCCTTGAAAATAGGGATTTTTGTATATATTTTTAATGATTTTAATGGCATACGCGGAAAAGTATCTCTGGACTTGCATATACACGCGGAAAAGTCTGGGCATATCCGCGTATGGGATTTTAAACACTATTTTTCATGAACTTTATTCAAGTCTGTGGGAGTGGGTGCCCAAGGCCAAAGAGACAAACATGAATCACATGAGGGTGAAAAATGATGCTATAACAGATGCCCCCTAATATATGAGGCCAGAAGGGGTACATGATGGCCGAAATGTATTATGTGCATAGAAAGAACTTCACGAGGACAAGAGAGGACTTCACCAAATTTCAGCCTGCCAAAAACCAATGAAAGAAAACAAAGAGTCAGCTCATGTCTGAGGTGGGAATACCCATGCTCAGTCAAAAAATAGATGCATATATAAGGTACAGAATAGATCCAAAATGTATACAAGTATAGCTGAACTGAAAGTACATAATGAATCATCTGAGCACGGCCCGAAAGTACAAGTCGAAATCAATGTCCAAGTATCACATATATCAAACTGATCAATAATGCTGAAAATGGATGTCTGATCACAAAAGTAACTGAATCTCCAGGTACCAAATCATAAGGGGTGGAACACATGGTACAATCACGCAACTCGGGAGCCAACATATAGGATGCTGCTGTACTGACACTGCAACATATAAGGGTGGACGACATCACTAGCAGAAAATGAATGGACTGTCAAAAGTAAACCGAAAGATGCTGATGCAACCCGAGGTCTTCACCGATCTCTATGGCACAATTCTACACAATGGGAATAAATGAGCTGAAGTTGACCATGTGAGAAATCGTTTGATTACCAGTCAATAATGTATACCATTAACAAACGCGAGACAACCCACTGATAATGAAAATGAGTGTCAAGGTGCCCCAGTACAATCTAACAAGTGCGAATGAATGAGTTGAAGTCGAACACTTGGAAGAATCTACGAATCAGGAGGCAATGATGAATCCCCACTGTTGATAGCGAAGAGTCTGCCACTAATGACTGCAAACCCTAAGGTACTGAAAAAAGACTCTAGACCTTATTCCCAGAGCAATGAGTCGGAGTCGATGGGAAAAGATCTGCTGGAAAAAAGGCATTAAGGCATCCCACATCAGTCCAACGCGAGTGTAACCTGCAGGCCAAGATTTGGAAGGAATCGGACGAAGCAAAGTGACGGAACCAAACCGAAGTACGTTTCTGACATGCACAAGATGAAGCTAGCGCATGGAAGAAACCCTCTGAACCAACCAATAATGAAAGCTGACACAGGGGCGAGATATCCACCGATAGGGTCAAATGGAAATCAAGGTACTGCACGAATCCCAAGTGTGATAGTGTATGCTGACATCGAACACAATGAAAACCACTCAGTTAAAGACCCATAATGATGATCAAATGCTGAGAACAAGGTCACCTATCAATGATGGAAATAGGGCCAGGGTGCGGCTCTAGGTTTACTCTCAAAGCAATATGTCGTAGTCGATAAGAGACAAACCCGCCAGCAAGAAGTCAATGGAGACCTTCTCAAACCAGCACGAGCAGAAGACCAAAACATCTGATGTGATAGAACAAGATACTGACAAGACCGGGAAGGCTGACTGAATAATAAGTCAAGAGACACCGCAGAATGGCCGACTTTGGTTAAAATTCCCTTGAACAAAAGCATGACTCGTGAGGACCATGGCAGTAAAAAATGACACTGTATAAGTCTGTTATGCAGGAGGCAAAAACAAACTCTCCATATAATTGGAAGAGATAACCAACCGGGGGAGGACTGACCAGTGAAACAAGGAAAAAGCTGAACCTAGGTCAAAACTAAAACCATCCCAAATGAAGGAAATATATAACTGTATGTGCTTTGTTCAAGGGTGACAAACTGATACTGTACTGCCATCAAATTATGAAGTAACATCCCGTTCCCGCTCTTTTTGTTATATTTGATTTTTTTGTCTTTTTCATATAATAAGCCTGAAAAAGAATAAAAGAATGCTATAGTACAATGGATAGAACGAGTATCAAGAAACAGATGCACTAGTTCTTGGGATAGGAACAATCCTATGCTCAATGCAAGGTGGCAGAAACTGGTAAGCGATACTCAGTGGAATGTTCCATCCATGGGTAAAAGGGTGTCAAGTCGCGATAGCTAAGTGCATCCAATGGTTAACTTGTACAGACATTCAAGGTCAAAAGTTGGCTTAAACATCGAGTCCAAAATGAAGCCGGCTAAAGGCCAGGATAAGCAAGTAGCCAATATGCAATGCAATAATACAGCTTAACAACACCATGGAGCCTCTAGGGTAATGGCCAGAAAAATGATAGTGAAGAAGAAGAAGAATGAAGCTTCAACACATAAGTCATGGTGGGACTAAAGAGGACTCCCGAGCCTACATAAAATGCAGCATGGGCAACAAGTGATAGCGAGGAACTAACTAGGAAGCCCATGTAAAGGAAGGCTCTACCACCAAGTCATGATTAAATAATCGGCGAGTGAAATGGGTGAAATACTCATGACCTGATGGGATCGACCCTATGGCAAGTGATCAGAATGGAGGCTAGTATGCAAAATGCAACGGAAAGTGGATTTCCTAACCTATATGCCAATGAAGATCATATACCTACCATGACAGGTCAGCAATCATGGATCAAAAATCGGAAAAATCTCAACTTCATCAAAATGTACCTGAAAATATACCAATCTGGGCACTTACAAGCATCCGGGTTATGCAGCTTAAGATAGATTGAAAAAATAGGCATAACAAATTTTTGCAAAAATTTTCAATTTCTGGGCATAAATACACATGTTACCTCATATTTGGTTCATTGTTACTTGCTGATTTGGGAAAAAGAGCTCTGGAGAAAAACCCTCTTTCGTCAAAACAGGAGCAATCAGTGGTCAAACTTCGCCGAATCAGTCAGGTAAGCTCTTAATCCATCATTATTATCAATTTTGTCCATTAATAGAGTTAAAATTTGGAAATTTCACCGTAAAAAACATTTTTTTTGATTTAGGGCTCTGCGCATACGCGGGTTCGTATGGACCAAACCGCGTATGATACGCGACTGTCTACAGGGTAAGTCGTGTATGCGCAACCCATGATGTAAAAAATGCATCTAATGAACAAATAAATGAATTTTTTCAGGATGACCATCACTTGGAGGGAACGTGAGCATAGTGCAATTGATAATGAAGTGATGCAAGATCAACAATCGCTCGACATCCTCTGAAATTGCGGATTGCTAAAATTTTTCAAATTGTCAAACATGAAAAGTAACGTCTGGTTGCTTGAAATGCTGGTAAATTACCGGGAACCGGAGGAAGATTTCTTTGTGATAGACCAAATGCCTATACACATAGAGGTGGAAGACATCTACTTCATTACTGGACTCTCACGGAGGGGGGACCCAGTAGATTTGCACGGCAAGCCTTTGGGAGGGCTTACGGTGGATGACTATGTCCACGTCTACTGTGTAGAGGGGTCCAAAAAAGTAGGGACTCAGATTGCCATAAAATATTTGAGAGATCTACACATGAAGATTCTCCTGTTTACCATTGGTAGGGTAGCAAGATCTGCTTCCTTGCATCAGGCATCCAGGACCCAGATGAGCATAGCTGTGGAATGCCTAGCTCACCTGTATGATTGGTGTATAGCTCTGTTAATCAACATGAAGAAACAATTGACCTCCATCCGGAAAGCTAAAACAAAGCATTTCGGGTATGGAACCATTTTGATGACATTCTTCTTTGAGAATATTCCTGGGCTTTGACCCAAAGTGATCTCCTCCATCAACAGCCCAAGAGACCCAAGAATTGCCCGATGGACTGATCTGATGAAGAGATTGGGGGGAAGTGAAGTTCCCCGAACCACCTGGGATGACGAGTTCTTCCAATGGTGGGAGGAACAAGTCATAGCAGTGGAAGACTACCCCTATGCCGGGATGGATTTCCGCGGTGATCCAGACCTTGTCCTTCCACCTGGCGGCATGGGGCACAATCGATGAGATTGCAATTTTTGATTATATGATTTTTATGATTTTTTCAATATATGTGAAAAAATGTGAAAACAAAACATGTTTTTAATTGGATTCAAAATGACTTACAATATTATGATGACCATGATACAGATATTGGACCAGTTCGTCCTGAGGGCTACCCACGGCACAAGCGCCGTAGAGGCGAGGCAGATACTGAAGACCCAGGCAGGACCCTCCATGCTATTTAGAGGAACTTGGAGGGTTTGACTCGCCAAGTGCCTATGGCTGCTGTGGAAGATCTACCTGAGGCTATCCAGAGATGGGTAGTGGGAGTACCACGTGACTGGGTGCGATTATTTCGCCGTGTCTCTACTGCGATCATGTTCTATAGGAACACGAATATTAGGCAGGGACCACAGCAGTAGATAGACATGATTACTGGATGACTGTATATTTTGATACTAAACATGATCGGGCATAAGCCCTAATTTTGTATGACTTATGGATCCAAATTTTGTATAGTTTTTTGAACACTCTGATGATATATATATATAGCGATTTATGATGCGATGTGACAAATATATAAAAAATGCATGATGTTTTTGATGATTAAATCGAATGATTAATATGCCAATCAATTGCTTGATTAGCTACTGAGTCTGCCATCCAATTGTCTGTACGAGGAATATGAATGAATGTTAAAAACTAAAATGATCGTTGTAACAAACGTACCCTCAAAAACAACCGGAGTAAGAATGGATCTCGAACCCGATAAGTATTGTTCAACTGTGATGCCACCAGCTGGGAGTCCAAGAAAACTACCAATGAATCAACACCCAAAGATATTGCCTCTGAGAGTAGATAAATAACTGCAATGTACTCCGCTATATTATTGGAAGTAGGACCAATGCAGACTCCTCTTGATACTAACAACTGACCGGATGGATGATGAAGCACCCAAGCTGCGGAAGCCAAGTTCCGGGTGTGTCTACTAGCACCATCGGCGAAACCATAATGACTCATGACATGTGATAAAACCTGCCAAAGCAGATAAAAAACATCACCATCACATCAAAGACCAAAAAAAAACCAGATATGTACAAAAAAAAACTACTATATACAAAAGTAAGATGCCAGGCCGAAGCCTAGGCATAATACCTCTTCAAATAGAGCCCATTTCTGGGCTCCGCCAACTCATTTCCTTCAAAATCAACCAAGGCATACGCTCCTTTTTTAAGGACTCTTTTAACGATGAAGGGGCCATACCACATAGACTTAAACTTTCTTACGCCCAGGGCATCCTTCTCTTGGGCATAGACCAAAACGAGGTCGCCTTCCGAGAAAACCCTAGGTTTGACTGCCTTATTGTACTGAACTTTGACTCGTTTCTTATGCACCTCATTCATCATGGCAGCATCCCGACGCTGCTCATCAAGATGTTCCAAATTAAGGAGACGTTCTTCAAGACTAGAAGTGTCAGGAAGAAGCTCAACAACTAAATTTAGAGAAGGAATCTCACATTCAATTGGAAATATGGATTCCAGCCCGTAAGCTAGTTGAAACGGAGTAAAGCCAGTTGCAGTTTTCACTAACGTTCGGTATGCCCAAAGTGTAGGATACAGCATGATATGCCAGTTGGATCGAGCTTTATTAATTGTCCTTTGAAGAATGGTCTTCAAGGATTTGTTCACGGCTTCCACTTGCCCATTGGCCTGAGGATAATAAGGAGATGAATGCTGCTGCCGGAAACCTAATTTTAGAGCCAACTCAGCCATCATGCTATTCTGAAAATGACTGCCATGATTAGTGAAAATATCTCTAGGAATACCAAAACGAGAAATAACCTGGTTGAAAAGAAAAAGAGCTGCCGTCTCACCATCATTCCCAAAAGTAGGCATAGCCTTGACCCACTTCGTAAAGTAGTCTACTGCTACAATAATGTAGTTGTGACCTTTAGCCGAAGGTGGGTTACAAGTAGTATAATCAATACCCCACTTTGTAAAGGGACCGACAGTAATGACTGGAAAAAGCGGAGCTGGATGAGCGCGCATTTTTCGAGTATAGACTTGACACGGATGAAACTTTTTGACCGACTCCATACAATCTTTGAAAATTGAAGGCCAAAAGTAGCCAGTACGCAAGATTTTTTGGGCTGTAGCAAGCCCAGATAAATGACCACCAAAAGCTCCACTGTGGCAATCATTCAGCACAGCCTCAGCTTCTTCGAGAGTTAAGCAACGTCTCAGGATTGAATCAACCCCTCGACGATATAAAGCATCACCAATAATTAAGTAATTTTTAGCCAAGTGACGCAACTTACGGCGCTCATATTTCGAAAAAGTAGAGGGAAAATTCGCAGTCTGAAGATACACAATGATATCTCCATACCAAGGATCCTGTGCAGAGATGAGAAACAAATGTTCACCTGGGAAGGATTCATCATAGACTATCTCTTCTGCATAGGGCAACTCAAAGATTAATTCCGCAAAAACTAATGATTTCTTGGACTTGGCAGACATAAACTCAAGATCAAATTCCTGCAAAATCATAATCCATCTATTGTATTTGCCCCCAATCACTCGCCTACTGAGAACAAACTGAAATGGATTGGCCACTGCCAAAACATAAGTTTTTCGTAGAAGAATATAATGTCTGAGTCGCTGTACAGCATGAACAGTTGCTAAAGCCAGCTTCTCTATCGGAGTATACCGGAGTTCAGGTCCTACCAAGCCTCGACTAAGATAGTATATAACATGCTCTGCAAGAGCATCGTCCTCCTGAACCAGAACCATACCAATGGTAGATTCTGCTGCTGCAAGATACAAAAGGAAATCCCTGCTATAATCAGGTGGACTCAATATAGGAGTAGAGGTCAATGATTTTTTCAAAGCATCAAATGAGCGCTAAGCGATGTCATCCCAAAAGAATGGAACTCCCTTCTTCAACAATATCATAAATCATTTGGTAACTTCAGCGTAATTTACGATAAATCTCCAAAGAAAATTAGCTTTTCCTTGTAGACTTTGAAGTTGACGAATAGACGACGGGGGAGGCAACCGAAGTATTGCCTCAACCTTGAAGGGATCTACCCTAATCCCTTCCGTAGACACTATGAATCCCAATAACCGACCGGATGTAACCGTGAAAACACACTTGTTCGGATTCAACCTAATATTGTAGAAACGACATCGTTCAAATACTTGATGGAGGTGAGCAAGATGATCGATTCTCTTTCGAGAACGAGCAGCTAAATCATCCAAATACGCCTCAATAATATGTTTAATGTCATGGAAGGCATATGACATGGCCCGCTAAAAAGTAGCCCCAGCATTTTTAAAACCAAAAGGCATCTTCTTGTAAGAAAAAGTACCCCAGGGACAAATAAAGGCAGTCTTATGCTGATCTTCAGGACGGATAGTAATCTGATTGTATCCGGAGAAACCGTCCATGAAGGAGAAAATCTCATTACCGGCACACTCATCGATAATCTGATCTATAAATGGTGTGGGGTAATTATCTTTCGGACATGCTTTATTAAGGTCTCTGAAATCAATGCAAACTCGAATTGTTCCTTGTTTTTTATCCACGGGAACAAGATTTGAAACCCACTCTGTCAAAGGAACAGGGAAAATAAATCTCGCCTTGAGTAGCTTCTCTACCTCGGCTTTGATAGCTGCAACCTTCCTAGGATTGACCGAACGAATTTTTTGCCTCACAGGCTTAGCATTTTCGTAAGTCTTGATCTCATGTTGGACAATAGATGGATCTATACTAGGCATTTCCTCATAAGACCAAGCGAACACATCCCTAAACTCTTTAAAGAGATCGGTGTAAATCTGAATCTCTTCAGGGGAACATTCAGCTCCGATGAAGACATTCTCTATAACATTGGGATCCCTGGAAATGTTCATCGGGATAGTTGGAGAAATCACAGCCATGTTCCCTTCAGCATATACCTGTGTTGGTGCTAAAGGGTTCAGGACTGGGTGAACAGGACCAGGAGACAAAGGACTTGGAAAACTTGATTCAACTTCGCTCAAATCAGGTAAAAAGTAAGACCGATGATGAAAATCATCCCACGGTCTATCTATACCAGTCATAGCTTCCAGGATGGCCTCTTCAGATGGAAGAGTGGTATCAAGGCAATCCTGGGCGGAAAAAGAGCTAAGTGTCCAAACCTGAGCCACATTGCCATCCAACTCCTCTGGAGAAAGAGAAGCTGGAATGGACTCTGCAGAGTCAACAATAGATTGATAAGCAATCTCAGCTGCAGACATCGGAAATGCCATTCCACCCACTTGACCTTCCGCTAATGTGGAGGTAGGGGAAGGCAAGGTCCAAGGATCCGAAAAATAATGAGTTCTGAAGAACTCTCTTCGAATAGGAGCCCTGGAGGATGAAATTGCATTTACATGAATGGTAGGAGGTGGAAAATCAAAGTACCCATCAAAGAAGAATACATTCCAACCCCTAAATTCTCAATAGGCGGCTTGGCATTATTCACCTTTAGAATAGTTGAGTCAGTAGATGCATTTGGATCTACAGGAGAACAGTCCAGTTGATCAACTGTAACAATCCTCCCTTTGTGAGGGAAACAA
This sequence comes from Pinus albicaulis, assembly GCA_034641835.2. NCBI lineage: Eukaryota > Viridiplantae > Streptophyta > Pinopsida > Pinales > Pinaceae > Pinus > Pinus albicaulis. The sequence continues at coordinate 242,802,107 of CM076580.1, read as the reverse complement.
ATAATCAGAAATAATGAGGATGCAATGGCATCCATCTCATAAATCCAGTTTCGCCCCAACATAAGGTTGTAGTCTAAGCTTGCATCAACTATCTCAACCTCTATATTTACAGTTTTGCCCCCAACACAGATGGGCAAAGCTGGGATAATGCCATGCGGTCTGTGAGAATGACCATCAAACGAAGTCAGAAGAGTAGCAGATGGAACAGCTGTGGGAGATCCAATTCCCTTCCAACATGCGAGAGACATCACACATGTGGAAGCACCCTCATCAACGACCGTCCGAAAGATATTGAATTTCCGGAACGTTGATTTAATATGAAAAGCCATATGATGCGGGAGTCTATTTTTAAAATTAGACATATCGAATGTAATCACAAGAGAGTTCTTTGGATCGACAGCCCCAATAGCAGTGAGCAAAGCACTGCGCTGAGCTGGGCATGATCCGAATGGAAAATGGCATCAACCCATGGTATTCATCTACCCATGTTATTCATTCACCCACAGAATTTACCCATGGTATTGTAAATGGCATCGACCCATGGTATTCATCCACCCATGATATTTATTCGCCCATGGTATTGTAAGTTACCCATGGTATGTATCGACCAATGGTATTCATCCACACATGGGATTTACCCATGGTATTGTAAGTGGTATCTACCCGTGGTATTGGCCCATGGTATCCACCTATGGTATTCTATCTAAAAAAAAATGCTATAAATAACAAGTCTCACTTTGTAAAAGGACAGATTGTCCACTACAATGTAGTTTCTAAAGTTATTATCTGTTTTAATAAAACAAGTTTCTTCGTGGTTTTACTTTCTTTGTGTTCTCTCTTTTTTATGGCATTCTAATTTTGCAGATCTTGTTAGATCCATTTCAACTTTTTAGATCTTGGGAGCCTCCCCCCAAGATCCGGATCAGTGGTATCAGATTCAGGTTACGAATCCATGGGAATAAGGGTTTGAAGCATATGTTAGTTTCAATTTTTGGCAGCAATCTTCAGCAAACTCCATGAATTTCTTGGGCGGCGAGTTTGAAGATCAGATCTGAAAATTTTGGTGAAAAATTTACAAAATTGAAGACTAGATCTGGATTCCTTGGAAAAAAACACCCAAATTCAAAAAAAAAATCGATCGAATTGGAGTTCGAATGAGGGAGATATCGCTGATTCTAAATTAGCAATATTGCAGAAAATGTGCTCATGACAATTCGTGGACGGCGGATCTCCTGTCATTTTTCGCAGTTTTAGTTGTGAAATTTCAGAGAAATGGATATAGATCTGAGCTCCCCTTGAAAAATCACCCAATTTCAAAAAAAAAATCGGTCGAATCGGAGTCCGGATGTGGGAGTTATCATTGATTTAAAATCAACTCTTTTTTCAGAAATTTTGTGACGGCGAGACAGTTCCACCGCGAATCTGAGAGTCTAGAGTCTCCAGATAATGGTTTCAAACACATAAGAAGATGCAGAATGATCACCCCATTTCCAAAAACAGGTTATAATAAATATTCTGAGTTATATTGACCGAGTTATGCTCATTTTAAATCTGGAGCAGCATTCGGAGCGGGTTCCCTTTGGAGACGTGCCCTCCCACCCTGCTTTAGTAGGCACCTGCTTCACATTTCAGTTTCAGCATAGCAAAATTCGGCTTGGGTTATTTGGAGACGTGCCCTCCCACCCCAAGCTATGTAGGCACCTGCTACTTCAACAATCAACATCACGGTTATGGGTCAACCGCACAAAATCATTTTCATCGAAGTCCATTTGCTAGGCCGCACACTGTTAGTCACACAGTTGGTCACAAGCATTACAGGGTATCTCTATCCTCGGATCTTCGTTTGTCATGGTTTTGGTTCATCCACAAACCCACACTTCATCGAAGTCCATTTGTTAGGCTGCACACTGTTAATATCACAATTGGTCACAAGCATTACAGGGTATCTCTATCCTCGGATCTTCGTTCATCACAGTTATGGGTTAAATACACAAAACTCTTCTCTTCAGTGGCTATTCATATTCAACAAAGGCTTCTCAGGGGGGAACTTCATGCAATGGGGACCATTGCTTCTTAAGGAGGGAGGAATGATCCGAATGGAAAATGGCATCAACCCATGGTATTCATCTACCCATGTTATTCATCCACCCACGGAATTTACCCATGGTATTGTAAATGGCATCGACCCATGGTATTCATCCACCCATGATATTTATTCGCCCATGGTATTGTAAGTGACCCATGGTATGTATCGACCAATGGTATTCATCCACACATGGGATTTACCCATGGTATTGTAAGTGGTATCTACCCGTGGTATTGGCCCATGGTATCTACCTATGGTATTCTATCTAAAAAAAAATGCTATAAATAACAAGTCTCACTTTGTAAAAGGACAGATTGTCCACTACAATGTAGTTTCTAAAGTTATTATCTGTTTTAATAAAACAAGTTTTTCGTGGTTTTACTTTCTTTGTGTTCTCTTTTTTTTTTATGGCATTCTAATTTTGCAGATCTTGTTAGATCCATTTCAACTTTTTAGATCTTGGGAGCCTCCCCCCAAGATCCGGATCAGGGCAAGACTGGAGCACCTCAAGAGCAGACATAGCACAAGGGCTATGCGCCAAATCTTCTACAACAGAGTAGTTCTGGGCAGCCCTAGCATTTGGATTAATCGTTGTACGCTTAGTATATGCTTTTGGCATCTGAGGTATAGGCTCAACAGTAGGCCTCGTAATATGAAGCGGCTCAGCACCATCGGGAGCACCCTTGGTTGTCGAAGACTCAGCTTCGCCATAATCACGGGATCTCGTGGCGATATCCGCGTGAGCACTCATCATGTATATGTTTGACGGATTTTCCCCTTCCTGGGTGCCCCCAGAGGAAGCCCTAGTATTTTGATTTGCGCCAACAACTAGCTATTGCCCTTGGGGAGAAGGGTTTGTCAACACAGCCTGGGAATTGGTAGAACCCTGTTGAGCTAACAAGCGCTGCACATCTTGAATTTTAGGGCAAAGGTGAGTAAGATGGTCTCTAGTACATAAATTGCATGGAAACTTCACTTTCTTTTTATCCTTTGGACCCTCACCAACATGCTCGTTGGATTTATTTGCATTACCCTTCCCATCCTTGCCCTTTTTCTTATTATTATTCCGTCCCTTCTTCTTCCCTTCGGATTGTTGATTTCCTTTAGGGTTGGAAGTCTGAACGGCATTTACCGACAAAGATTAAGAAGGCGACGACTCAGCAGGCACAACCGGACCAGAAGAAGCAGATTGTATAGACAACTGCTGCAATTGACTAAGCATGTTAGCTGCACCACTATTGATCAACCCAATAAGTCCATCACCATGAGGACCGAGTTTAGTCTTGGATATGTCTAATTTGGAGCGAGGAGCATTAGGCAAATATTTATGAAGGACACCAGACTGAGAATATATTAATTCAAGCTGTTGGGCCCTGAAAATAGCCTGCTCCTCAGAAAATACCCCTGACAGGGATACATCCTTAGAAATATCTGGCTGCAGAGATTTCAAAAACCATTCCAAGAGAAATTCTTCCGGAATATAAGCTTTAATGAGCCTCTTCCTTCTTCGCCATTCCTGAATATGATCGGAAATGTGGGTTGCCTCGTCCTGCTTAAAATTAGCTAGGAGTTCAGTCTCGGCATCATAACGAACAGGCAACTGGAAATGATTTAGAAATATAGTAGCCAAATCCCCAAAAGTAGCAAAACTGCCCCCAGTTAACTCAATGTACAACTTGGCAGCATTTCCAGTCAAGGTGCGTTGAAACAACCTCAACCTAATCGAATCCTCGATCAGGGAGTTAGATGAACACCATAGATGGAAAGTGGTGATATGATCAGCCGGGTCCTCTCCATTCTTGCCTTCAAACTTTGGAATGTCTGAAGGTAGTTTGGTAGGAACCGGAGGCCACCCCGAACTATATCGGATTTGTTCATTTGTCAATTTCGGTAAATCTGGCAAGTTTAAAGTTGCTAGAAAAGGTAAATGAGGAGGGGCCTGAGGATTCCATCTTTGGTGGGATGGACTCCCAACATTCTGAAAAGAATAACCTAGATTTGATGAGGCACCAGGTTGCCAGAAAGAACTCGTAGAAAATGTTGGGCCATAGGACAATCCTTGTGACCCCGCATTTGGAGAAGGACCCCCTCCCAATGTAGAGTTACCATAGACCGGACTAGTTCCCCCCACTGAAGTAGTGAATGAAGAGGAAAACCCCTGATAGGGGTTCCAAGCGTTAGAAAAAGGGGAAAAATCCTGATAAGCACTCGACGAAGGGAATGGAACATTCGCTTGTTGACCAGCGAGAAACTGATTCCCTGCCCCCACTGCTGTAAACATAGGGTTCCAACCTGTAAAGGTAGTTAACTCTGACCTCCAAACCAAGGGTTAAAACTCTGAGTTTGAGAAGTAAAAGGAAAATACCCTAAGGAAGGATTCGAACTAGGAATATGCCCACTTCCGAAGGGGAACCCTTGAAAAGAAGCTGACCCACTAGCCATGGAAGATATGGGTGCAGATGCAGTTGCAGCAGCGGAAAAGGAAAACAAAGGAATCCCACTAATGGACATTCCAAAAAAAAGGGACCAGATTGAGAAGCTTGTGCTTGGGTGAAACCAGAGACAAACACAGCAGTACTAGAAGCAATTGAAGATATAGCAATTGTGCCTCCTCCTTCTACGGAAGCAGGAGTCTGAATGCTTGCAGCACTCCCAACCGAAGCCGCGTTTCGAGTCATGGCCATCGAAAGGCATGAATGAGATGGATAAGGACTTTCTGGTCTTTCTGACTCAGGTCCGATGTACTCAACAACAAATGGAGAATCAGAAGGAAGAGGAGATGGACGTGACTTAGGAGACTGAGGTACTTCCTCTACTTCTACTTCTTCTTTTGCTTCTCTTGGAAATAAGACTCTCGAGGTGAGTGGAGTGCTCCTCTCAGAACCAACACCAGAACCAACTACAGCACCTTCAATCCCTAGCGGAGGATATCTCTCCGCTGCGTCAGATACCACTAGGTGATATTCACCTACTATATTACTCCTACACCTTCTTGAAGAAGGCTCAACACTTTCGGGAGATAACCCCCGAAATATCCTCGATCGACGAGGCACTTGATCAGCCACTTTAACAGATTAATTAAACTCAAAAAAGTATAAATCTAAGCAAGCTAGGAGCAAAGAGCACTCAATACAAAAATCCCTAAGATGCAACCAAGCAAGCAGCCTTCAGGTATTTCCGCTCCAGGTGATTAGGACCGGACACCAAAATACGAGAAAGCGAAAAATAGGACCTCTCGAAAGTAGTCTGCGATAATTACGACCCAGGCCTACTAGCGAAGGTAACAGAAACAATCACGTCGACCTCCTAAAAACAGCCTTTGCCGGTGCAAGTACCCAAGCTTCGCCGGGGTACCCTCCAGAAGTACTGCTGGAAGTGATACGACGTCTGCCTCAAGTACCATGGGTATTCCCCCCCGCAGTCACCTGTGTGGTACCTAGGAATGGCAACTAAGGGCACCAATCCGTGTCAGCAGTCGGGTGGAATGGTCTTAAGGCAAGATCCAGTAAATCAGAGAGCAGGTATCTCTCTTCTCAACCTTCACTTCCCCTCGCGCTTGACTCTTTAGAGGAGAGCTTTCTCGGTCCACCTAACGGTGTTGGATTTCGCTCATTTAATAAACTTCTATGTTTTAGTTTGAGCGGCCTTGGAGAGTTAACTCTCCACTCACCTATTCCAAGGCCCTACAACCTAGCTAGTTGATGTATGACACTTAATAAAAAACTTGCTAGTTGTTTTTAAATTAATGCGCTTATTTTAGTTGGCTGTTATGTTAAGTCAGGGGAATATGGAAATGAAACTTGTGATGTTATATGACGCATAAAATAAATTAATGAAAACCAAACTACATGCAGATGCAGTAATTTCCTTTCGATGAAAAGAAATTTCTACACGGGTTCTACGAGACTATTTTTTCTTTTCAGATATCAAACCTCACACTCGCAAAATTTATGAAAAAGACTACAAATGTTCAAGTGCACCTAATGCAAATTACTAAGAGCATGCCAACTCTAAGATGCAAAATCTAACAAAGCAAAGAGAAATTTCCAAGAATCCCTTAGTTCTATCACTTTTTCAGCTGTCCACAAAGCTAGTTCCCAAATCAGAAACTCTCAGTATAAAGACGCCAAAATATGCTCAAAATAAGAGAAAGAAACCAATGAAAATTCCCTTCCCAAATCAAGTCAGAAACCGAAGGTAAAAAAAAAATCTCAACAAGGCTTCAAAAGATGAAAAGAAACCAAAACAAAAATGAAAAACAAAAGCAATGGCAAAACAAAATGTTTTTGAGCTTTTGAATTTTATAAAAAGAAGACTTCAAAGAGACCAAGAAAACTATCCAATTACCAAGCCAAACAATCTCTGAATTTCAAGCAAAACTTCAACAAAAATGCTCCAAATCTTATAGTGCCACTTAGTAGCAAGATTTATACGAGCAAAAGGAAGACAAGAAACTCAGTAACTCAGCCCAGAATAATAGCACAATCTTGCAGCAAACAAAACTTCAAAGAACCAAAAATGACTCTTCAAAAAATTGCAACAAGACCTAGTCAAATGAAATAAGGAACACCAACCGAAAAGCAGGCAAAAATTAAAGTGCAAAGCAAGACATAAAGTTAGGAAAGAGCACATGAGCAAAATCTCTCTATCCTGATTAATAAGAACAACCAAGAATCTCCAAAAAGAGATCTTGGTACTCGAACCAGAAATGCAAGCACTAAAAAAAACAAGATTTTCCAAATGAGCCGGTCTTCGACCAAACAAGAGAGAAAAAGATCAATAACCACCTTCAACACAATCCAGAGACTAAAGGGACACTGCAGGAACAGGTCGCCACAGGCAGACAAGAACAAAAAGTCAAAAAATAAAAAATTTCAAAATTTGCTCAGGCATACGCTGCTTAGAAGTTTTGCAACAGGTGTGCATACGTTGCCTTTATAAAGGAAATCGCGTATACGTGGGCGGTATAGGAAAACTAGAATATGGAAAAGTAAATAATGAAAAATAAAAATGATCAAGCCTGGCTAAAGAACCAGGTCTTTAGTCCGACTAAGAAAAAACTAACTGGACTGGAAATAATGATTAAAACTATCGGAAACCTTTAAAACAGTTGAAACCACCCAACAGGGGAATCACAAGAATGCGATCCCTAGCGGAGTCGCCAGTTCTGTTTCGGGAACTAACTCCCTAGAGGTCGTTGGGTCAGAAACCTCCACAGATCAGGGCATACTATTCAAGAAGGACTCACACAACCAAACTTGTACACTAAAAACTAGATATTATTGGTTGTAGAACTCACCCGTAGATCCTACGTTTGATGTAGATCCTGCGGGGTCCAAACCCCCAGCAACTCTTCTTCCTCTTCAACCTGAAAATCAAGAAGAAACGTGCACGGAAATCTAGTTGTACAACATATATCTTTCCTAAATGTCAGTGTAATCCATGTGAAACATCATATAAACAATAATAAATGTTTAATTAACAATCTTTGCACATATAAAAGTAGATATTAACACGTGAATTCAGAAACAAGATGGTTCTTCTTCATTACGAACAGCATGTACAATAATAGAAAGGTGGAGAGATCACCTGAATCCTTCCACGATCTTCGAACAGACCGTCGTCTGGATCCGTCCAACCCTTGCCTCGCTAGGATTCTTCCAAGACTTGTGCACACGAGATGATATATAAGCTTATGAACATCTCCAGGAAACAAGGGTTTCCTATAAATACCTGGGAAGTGCAGGAGGCACGGGAAATCAGACTTGAATTGGGCTCCAACAGAGTATAATGTCTATAATTTTTCTCTCTCCCTTAGGCCATGCATATGAGGGGCTTTTATACTCCCTCAAAGTAGTTTCAATCAGTTGGAAATAGTTGGCCACGGGCTGGGGTGGTTGAATTACGGGAATAACCATCAACCCAACCTCGAAAATAGGGATTTTTATATATATTTTTAATGATTTTAATGACATACGTGGAAAAGTATCTCTGGACTCGCGTATACACGCGGAAAAGTCTGGGCATATCCGCGTATGGGATTTTAAACACTGTTTTTCATGAACTTTATTCAAGTCTGTGGGAATGGGTGCCCAAGGCCAAAGAGACAATCATGAATCACATGAGGGTGAAAAATGATGCTATAACAATTATGATGGGATATTATAGGAAAGAAGAATTCTAAAATAAAAATGGTATATGTGTGCGATTCATTAAAAGTGGTATCAGAGCGAGGTTTACAACATTGGGCCTCTTATGGGTCCTAAACTGAAAAATAATTTCTGTGTGATACACAAAGTTGAACAATTGGAAGTATGGCTGAAGAAGTGAACGGACAAACCTCTGTAGGATTACCTAGAAAAGGAGAGTAGCAGAAAATTGATTATGGAATGCTGGGTGGAGGAAATAACAATACAGAGAAACATGAATCTGAAATATTGCAAGTTGTTCACAATTTGGGGGTAGATTTAAACAACATTAAAACTAATCAGGAAATATTTTTGAAAGCAAATAAGGATAAATAAAGTATTAATGGTTATATACTCAGAAAAATATAAGGAAAAAGGTTTCCAACTCCCAATTTCTAGCGTTATACATTTTTTGACCTTTTTAGGCAGTTAACGCATAAAAAGGTGGTTGAGTCATCTAATGAGATTAGGGATATCATTGGGCCATATGTTTAATGGGGTAGCTCAATAATCCACTCCACATGGCTGACATGGCTAACAAGTCATCATGATGCCACCTCACAAAAATGGACAACTCATCATCAATTCAGTTTTGTAAAGACCTTAAATCTAATGTATCAGTTGGCCACCTCAACATCGCAGTTTGGTTCAATAGGGATGACAAACATGGGTTGTTAGATTTTTTTTTAAGTAATTAATGGTCATAGAGTACTTTTTTATCACCAACTCTACTAAAATAGAAAATATCCCTATTATTCCTCAAACTGATGTAATCCTAGTTGAATTAGATCTTTAAGTCAGTATCAAATTCTAGCCCAGGTGGCAGAACTTTGTAACAAAGGTCTCACTCTATAAATGAGAGGTTTATTGAATTTGAGGGGGTTGGTTGATGAATGTAGATGAGAGGAATATTATGTAATTTTGTTTCACCAAGCTAATATACAGTTGCAGCAATTGTCTTTCAGACCTGATATTTCTTTTAAGCTTATGTGTTTGTGTTTTCCATTTCTCATATTATCATCAGCTTCATAGTCTCATGATTAGTTGGAATTCATAGTATTATGCTCCAATTTCCTTCATGTATTATGTGTTTGTTGTAAAAAGTTATCTTTTAAGCTTAATTTCCTCAACTTCCATGAACTACATTTGTTTGTGATTGAAGTCTCATAGTTGAGTCCATGCCCAATGGTAGCCTTTCATACATCTTCCACCTCCAAAATCACTTAAAATACAAAAAGAGTTAGCCATCTGCAATATAAGTTTCATCGAGTATTCATTTGTTTTCTTTGAGAGAGCCCTCTCTGACTGGAAGGGATAACTTTCAATCCAAAGTGGTTTGAAATAGTTGCATTAGGTTGACCATTGAACAACCCAATTGGTGCCAACCTAGTGATAACAGGACCATTAGTGAAAAATGAAGAAAATAGTGAAAATTGACTAGGAATTAATATTTACAATCAATTACTAATTTATTAATAAAAAATTAAAATAATACACATTTTGTACATTTTTTAACCGAGGTGACAAAATAATCAAACTTTAAAGGAGTGCCATTTGCAAACCGGTTAACCAAATAAGACGAAACAAGTATCGATGGAAAGATTGTTAAAAGTCAAACTTAATGAAACAGTCAAAATAGAAATCTGACAAAAATGAAAAAATGGCAAAATTGTAGGACACTTAACCAAAATAAAATAATAAAAGGTGATTTAGCCAAAAAATTAAGGAAAGGGTCCCCATTATTTGAAGTAAATAAGTCTAAAATGGGTGGGGGGGGCCGGGCGGGGGATTGAGTTGTCACCTTAACACCACCAAAAATTGCTTGTCCTCAAGGAATGCTTGAACAAGTGCTCTCTCTCTACTGGCCCAACTATCATTGTAAACATTACCAAGGTCCCAAATGTGTCCTTAAGTCATCAACGAATCATTAGAGGGCGTAATACTCTCCGTAGAAATGAAACCAATTGGAATATATGGATGTCCTTCCATTGTGGGAACCCTCTATGCCAATATTGTAACCCAACAACTCTACCCTATAGCTCCATGACCCCATACTAATCTCAAAGTGAGAACAATGTGTAGGCGTTGCACCAGTCTAGGCATGACTCCAACCCCCTCATGCCCTTGTAGATCCATCCCCTCCTATAATCCTCTATCACAATCCTAATGAAGGATAACTCTATAGTGCTGAAGACTATCCTGCCAAGGTTTCCCATCAAATCCATCATCTACCAATCCTCGTCCATTCTCTGGCCGAAACAATAGCAGGGAAAGCCCTCCTCGACCCATAGTGACAATCCCGACAATCCATGACCTGTCCTCCCAAGTGAGATGTCATCGTGTCACTGCCATCTCTATGATATTTCCAGATAAAGGTGGTCTACTTCCCTGATGGATCCCTAGAAACTAAATCCAGATTGAAATCCCATCACTTCCAACTCTTTCCACCTACCACTGTGTAGTATCAACATCCACTAGGAACATCACATGCCATACAACTAATCCCTGAATGCTACCAATAGATAGATATATGATACCCACAATTGACTCAGTGTATACAAACATGTCATGGTCCACCAATCATCACCACTAATTCTACCATCCACACCCTTGGTATTATGCCAATACAATGTTTGAAGCTCGAATACGCACTAGAAAACTACCTCAAATGTACACGGTATCCTATGCTCCTGCAGGATGTCGACAAGCCTTACTAAAGTAGAGGCACATGTCTCCCCCGTGATCATCTCTGCAAGTGTGGGCTCAAAGATGAATGATATACCACCCCCGTATAATATCACCTTGTTAGTGTCAGAATATGCATTCTGCCATTAGTGATCAAAATCACTCTTTTCATTCTCATTTTAGGTGTCCCACTTTGAAATTTTTATATCATTCCATTGTAATATCCTTGGCTTAAGCCACCGTAAAAACTCTAATAAAACGAGGGTTGTTAAATAATTAAATATTATTTATTCTTATATTGATATTACATGAAGAATATTCTTGTAATTCTTAATTATAAGAATATTGAAAGAATTATTTCTTAATTATTTTATATAGAAAAATTTATATTCTTCTATGGAAATAAATTATATTTCCAAGTTGGTATCTTTTATGAGTTTTAGAAATAATGAGTAATAGATTTGGAAAAAGTATGGATAAGTGATATCTTGCTCATAAGGAAAAAAAAAATCTAGCTTTAAAAATAAAAACATGAGAGATTTATGGAGTGCTTTTGTGATTTAGGAAAAATCAGATTTATGGATGCTTTATGGAATGCTTTTATGATTTAGAAAAGCTGGAATTCTTTTATGATTTAGAAAAAAGCTGGAATGCTTTTATGATTTATAAAAGCTATTCCATTTTATTAATTCTATTTATTATAAGCTTATGAGAGAAAGAGAAGAGGAAAAAGGGGAGAATACATGGAGAATGGAGCCAAGGAAGAGGAAAAGAGTATTCCAAGCATGAATCAAGAGATAAGTAACCATATTCTTTGAAAATCATTTTGTTTGCATATGGGCCATGATGATATAATGGTTTAATTTATGCAAGAAAAAATTCACATGATAAAGAATTAAGATTAATTCTTGAGTAAACCTCTATACCAAGAGGGAACTTGATGATCAAGAGGTAAACCTCTATTCTTGAGGGATCAAGAGGGAACTTGATGAGATAGGAAAATAATTTAGGATGAATAATGCATTTTATACGAGTGATGGATAGATCACTAGGGGAAAACAAGCCTTCATGTGGTTGGATTAAGCATATCATAAGACTTAAATGAAGAGGACCTTGTGTATGGGTGTCATTGGATAAGAAAAATATGTATAGTGATCATGGGATTTTAGTTTGATATTGATTATTTAAATGGTTGTACAACCGAAAATGTCTTAAGGCCCAATATGATATATGATGAGGGATTAAGGCCCAAGATAATGAGGCTCATTTAAAATTTAATGATGTACTTAGATGAGTATACCTACGGTGTAAATGGTCAACTTCCTAATAGAAATAACAATAAATGATTATAGAAAAGTAATTGGTATCTTAATGAAAATGTGACACTAATAGTTCTAATGAGATAACATTGATCCTAGATGGATGTCGAATGATCTTAGTTCATAGTAGGTGTTCAATGTTTATACAAACAAATGAAATTGATTTCCAATGAATCATGATAAGAATGTTTATAGGGTGTTGAGATGATTCTCATATTGATGATGTTTCATGATATGGTGGTATGATGATAATGATGAGCGTGTGGTTTGTTATGATAATGATGTTATATTCTCATGATGAATATGATATGCATAGGGATTATAATGTTATGATTTGAGGTTATATTGACATGTGGTTAGTTTATTATGTAATTTCATGATATATATTTTATTCCAATATGTTGATGTTATAACTTATGATGGTATTTTATAAGGTGAAGAATGTTGTAGTTGCATGCAGATTTTATGACATGCATGAGCATGCAGTTCCTTACTATTCAGAATGTGGTGATTAAAAATGGTGTTATATTATCATGATAAAATGCAATGGTTAGGATGTGGATTATTTTTTATGATGTTATGATTATAACTGATGCATTGGATGCATGTTGAGATGTGGTGATTGGCAGGAAAACCACAAATCGGCCGAGAGGGCCGGTTTATTTGATGATCTCGTGGGAGCCCATACCTACGAGGGAGAATATGTAACACCATATGGGCTGGGGACAAACTCAATCAACACTACATATGCGAGTGGTTCCTTTGTCTTGTACATCTCTTGATGGATAGCCCTTGAAGGGCTGTGGGACCATCTTGAGGAGGCCAAGGGCCTGATATTGTAGGCCAAGTGCCTGGTATTGGATGGGAACACCGAAGTCTAGAAGTGGGTGTAAGACTTCGATTCCTGGGGCTGTGCACCTTAAGGAGCTATGGAGGGAGTGGGCCAGCCTTGCGAGATGCCCGGAGTCATTGAGTACTGGGACCGGATGCCTACCTTGGGGCAGATGAGGTCTGAGTCGGGTGCGAGCCTTGGGGCCAGCCTTGGCTAGGAACAGACCGGAGAGGCTCATGCCTGGTTCCAAAAGTGGGAAAAAGGACATAGATTCCTTGAGATTTCCCGGGTGCTGTGAAGAACTTTCGATGCCTGCAGGTTATACTAATTCAACGCAGGGTGTTGGTCACACATGAAGTAATAAATAATAAATAATATAATATAATATCAATAATTACTTAACTTTGGGGCGAATCTCCTTGAAGAGGGGGAGTTTGTAATGTTCCATAATAATTATAAAATAATAAGTAATTATAAAATAATAAATAATATAATATAATTTAATAAATAAGTAAATAAATAAATAGTCAAGAGAATAATAAATAAAACATTAAAAAGTAACTGGAGTTCTTAATAAAATAGTAAATAATAAACTGGAGTCCTAAAACAATAAACAATAAGTAAAATTAAAGAAAGAATTAATTAAAAAAAGTAAATAAATTAACAAAGAGTTAAACTAAGAAACTAATAGAATGAAAGTTAAAGAAAGAATTAATTAACAAAAGTAAATAAATTAACAAAGAGTTAAACTAAGAAACTAATAGAAAGAAAGATAAACTAAGAGAACACTAAATTAAGTAAAGATAACAAAAAGTAAGAGAACACTAAATTAAGTAAAACTTAAGTTGCATGTTGACACAGTGAATGTGTGCATGTGGTTCCCATTCCATTGTTTGGTCTATTTAATAGACATTGAGAAAGATTCAAAGATCATTCATTTTTTCATCCATTCTCTGGAGAGAAAGGTATGGTGAGGCAAAGGATACCCTGGCAGTAGTACGTTGATTGAGGGCTCGGGGGTGGCCAGCTGTGGAAAGATTACATACAGCCGAGCCTATGGTTGGGTAGAGAGTTGTCCCCAAAAATTTGTTGCGGTCAGCAGGATTCAGGTAGCGTTCAACCTTGGAGTCTCAAGTAAGGAAAATCGCCATTACAGGTAAGTCATCTTGCTCATGTTTCTGAAAATTCCATGATGATTAGTTTAACAGTTTTTGGGTTGATTATTCATTGTTTATGGGATATAATTAATTGCATGTTAAAATTGGGGTTGTTTTTGTTAATTAATTCTTTCTTTAACTTTACTTATTGTTTATTGTTTTAGGACTCCAGTTTATTATTTACTATTTTATTTAGAACTCCAGTTATTGTTTAATGTTTTATTTATTATTTATTTATTATTCCTTTGACTATTTATTTATTTACTTATTTATTAAATTATATTATATTATTTATATATTATTTATTATTTTATAATTATTATGGGACATTACATGACTCCCTTTTAACCATTGAGTGAGGGGTGACAACCCTCCCGAGCTTTTAATAATAAAATTAAACGTTTGCTGGTTTTCAACCTACGGGGTTTCCAGGGTATATCAGTGTCTAATGATGTGATTGTTCATTGTATCATTTTCGTGTTGTTAATTTATTTCATGATGTGATGTTTATATTATCAATTAGGTGATGTACTAATTGAGTTAAAATGATCATGGGATCGATGCATAGTTATAGCAGGAAATTTAAGTTAATATGCTACAACAAGGAAAATTAATGGTTGTGTAACTCACTATGATTTTTTCTAAATATTTTTCTAAGTAGTGATGATGGGTATTTAAATGGTTAATGCGGAAATACAGAAAGTAATTGATAAGGTTACACATTTGAATCTTCCAAACCGTAACACCTGTGTAAAAATCGAGAGAGGTTATTTTTAATGAAACCATTAGAAACAAAAACCTCTTTGGGTTTCCAAAAATCGTTTCCATTTGGTTGCAAACCGTGTCTAAATTTGATGACAAAAACAGGAAATTATTTAATATTTAAATCTGGAAACATAGGCATCAAAGATTCATTCGAATATTAAAAACCATGACACCTGTGACAAAAATAAGAGAGGTTATTTTTAATAAGTCTGTTCCAAACGAAAATCTCTTTTGGTTTTCTGAAATTCGTTTCCATATGTTCGCAATACGCGTCCAAATTGAATGGCTAAAACAAGAAAAACAGAGTAAAACATAGTGCTTCTATTTCATTTTTCAATGAGATAAGAATAATTGTTTATGTACATAAGACATAAAATTATGTTGATGATTATTTACAGGGAATTAATTTATATAATTACCAAGTATATGCATTAAAAGTTTTAAAGAGAAATATTGGACTCTTAAAAAGAGTATGTGCTTAGGTGCACATGAATAATATCTAGTATATTTGATCTACTAGAAATTATTATGTGATTTTACATTCATGATGAGTTTGAGTCATGTAAAAAGATATAACTAACTTATGTGAGGGGTAGCTCACATAAAACCTTTGCGTAAAAGGCAATTGGTTGTGTTATTTGAGAATGATTTGTTATTCATGTTATTTCTTGAGTAAATATTACAAATTTCTTTAATACGTGAAATGATAAGAAAATATTATCTATTTCATGCATAATAGCCATTGAGTTGTCTATATTTTGGAAAAAGAATAATTAAGGTGTTAAATTTCTTGGAAAATAAATATATATAATTGTATGCAAGGAAGAAATTATTGGGTTAGAACTCTTCAAAAAGAATAGAAGAGAAAAATATGTCCTTGTATGCATTATCGGATTAGATTCTTAGAGAGGAAAAATAGTAATCACATGCTTTATTATGTAAGATTAATTAGAGAAACATATATATGCTTGGATGCATGGAAAAAGTATAGTTTTGGGATTAGATCTTTTGGATGAGAGAGAAATTTCCCTTTGCATGCATGGAAGAATAAGTGGTATGTGTTTGACCCCTTGGAAAAGAAATGTGTTTATTTTTCCATGAAATATGTATTTAGTTTCTTTTGGAAAGAAATATATGTTTTACATGCAAGAATAAAAAGGCTACATTATTACATGCGCAAAATTATAACTAGTATGTTAACTTGGTTTGAAATAAAGGTCGCATTGTTATAAGTATAGCCAATGTGAATAGCTCTTGTTTCGAAAAGATGTCCTTGGAAAATAATATGCATTCATATGCATAAGTATAGAATCTACTGTGTTAATCCCTTTGGAAAAGAAAACATAAGAGTAGGCAAAAAGGAAATAGCTTGTTGGGATAGTTATCTTGAAAGCTTGTTATGCATTTTCATGCACAATATTATTATATAGTAGGTTATCTTTCCTTTGGGAATAATATGAAAGTGCATGCAAGATTTTGTTAGCGGTTGTTAGAAAGATGATGCCTGATAGTGATTTATTTGTTACTAATGCATGTGAAATGATTTTAAAGAAGACATTTCTTGTCAACTTTGTTATGTTTTATACATGCATACAAATATTTGTTGAAGTGTCACAAATAGAGATTGATTATTGGTTTATTAATATTTTATCTAATCATGATATCAAGTGTGTTGATGACAGTAATGGCAGTAATGAAGAATGACTTGAGAAAATGATTTTTTAAGTTTAACATTGTGGAAGATAAGAGTTGTTAGTCTGTGCAGATTTAGTAGTTCCAACTGCAGGATGACCTACTGAAGGAAACAACCCGACTACAAAGATTGAGATTGAGGATCCGTGGGTAAATGGTATCATGATGATTGTAATAGCTTATAGCTAGTTATGTTTCATTTAATATTATTTGTATATGTAAATTTAACGACAGTGGTCAAGGGATGGACTCCCTTATAACCATTGAGTGAGGGGTGACAACCCTCACAAGCGTTTAATAATAAAATCAAACGTTTGCTTGTTTTCACCCTATGGGGTTTCCAGGGTATATCGGTGTTTAATGGTGTGATTGTTCATTGTGTCGTTTTTGTGATGTTAATTTCTTTCATGATGTGATGTTTATATTATCACTTAGGTGATGTACTAATTGAGTTAAAATGATCATGGGATCGATGCATAGTTATAGCAGGAAATTTAAGTTAATATGCTACAACAAGGAAAATTAATGGTTGTGTAACTCACTATTATTTTTTCTAAATATTTCTCTAACTGATGATGATGGGTATTTAAATGGTTAATGCGAAAATACAGAAAGTAATTTATAAGGTTACACATTCGTAAATGTTGAAAACAATTCCTAACTCCATGCATTTTCGTGCGAGGTTATCGGGGTATGTTACAAATGGTATCAGAGCAAAAGTTTGCAACACTGGCACCTATTGGGAATCATTATGAAAAGAAGAAGTAGAGGTATGATGCTAGTGGGCATCATCTCAGGTATGATTTTAATTAAACTTGTAGTATACTAAAATTAACAGGAGATGCATGATGCCTAATTAATGACCGCATGAAAGAGTAGAAAGTTATAATGTTTATTTAAAAGTTGTGCTCATGGAATTTGAATATGGATGTGGATAAAAGACAACAAAACCTCTATTGTACCTATGAACCATCTTGAGCACTCACTGGTTATAGTGCAGATTAATTACCAACCTTTGCATGCATAATATTAGAAAAATGATTATGGTGCATAAGAAAAAAAAGTGGAAAAACATGGCGAAAGTTACCATGCACTGCCTATAAAGAATGAACACATGTATGGCTGGTGTGATAACTAATTAATTTATAAGTTGGGGTTGACCCTGAAGAGGACAATGGAATGTTGAAAAATATATATATATATATATATTTGAACGAAACTATTTAGTTGTTAAAAGTAAGCAATGAGTGAAGTAGAACTCACATACTGAACTTAAAGTCAATGAAAAAATCATAGTAGCATAATTGTGGGTTATCTTTCTTCATTTGGAGTTGTAGAGGAAAGTTTGCATTCCATGTGTTCGACAAAAAGTGGTAATTGAGATCCACAGTTTTGTTGTTTTAAATAATTGCATCCGTGGAAGTTTTGGATGTGATTAATCTTAACATCAAGGGGTTTTCATACCTTGAAATCATGTAACCCTCATATTTATTCCAATAAAATGTTATTTTTAGACTTGGATCCATAATTTGGTCGATTTTTTGATTAGACACTCCTTAAGGGATTGTTGGTTGTCTTATTGGCATAAATTTTACCATTGATGATATTAATATGATTCATGTTATTATATAAATTCTAGTTTAACTATCTCTCTGATAATTTAAACATATTTGTGGAAATTTATTTCATGTCTGCTAACTAGTCCCTCAATGGCGATAGATTGTATGCTTGACAAATATTTGGTAGAATGTCTTATTGACCATAGATTTCATGCTTGCAAATTGTTGTTATAATTCCAAGATGGATGTAAATTGCATGCTTGCAAACTGTTTGTTGGAATGTCAAATTGGTTGTAGATTGCATGCTTGCACACTATTGCAAAGTATACAGTGGTTGTAGATTGCATGATTGCAAATTATTTTCCCAAAATTCCTCAATGGCTATTGCTTACATCACTGCAAGCTAATGGCAAGGAAAGAAAAAAAATCACATTTTGTGTCCTAGTGTTCAATGGGATTGTTAGTTCTCTACAATATTGATGGTTTCTAAGGCGAGACCTTAAATAAAGTATAATTCTATGGTATGCAAGATATTTTAATGTATTTTTTCTAAGTTACATGATTATTATTATGTGGAAATTTGGAATGTATACCACCTATTTTACATGTGATGAATTGTTTTCAATGTACTTTGACAAATCGTGGGACCCATGTTGAGGGTCAAGTATAGATGCATGGTGTACATAAATGTTCCTTTGCCTTAATGATAATATGAAAATGGAAAATTATGTAAATTGCAGTGGATTTGTAGACATTGACTATTTTTAGACATTGAATTTTTATTGGATTCAATGGCTATGGAAGCCATGTGGGACTGATGTATTGGAGTAATATTTAATTTTATTATTGAGTTAATGAATACGTTGGTTGGGGTATTGACGAAATAACTCTAGATATTTAAAAGACTTATTGTCAACTTATGAAAAGCTATTGGTGGGTAAGTTCAACATGAACCTTCCCTAAAAGTCTCCTAAAAATCCCTAGGAGAAAATAATAAAGAGGAAATATTAACATAATTGGAGAGAAAGATTATGTTAATGACTTAGTTGGAGATAAATACTAAGTGGGGTAAAATAAAGCATAGCAGAAGAGAAATGCATGCTTTAAAGAAAAATAAGAGTATCTTTGTCGAAAAAACAAAAAGGCCTAGGCAAAAAGGTTGGCAGACCTTAAAGCAGGACGCTGCCAAAAATCAGCTGGGAAGAAAGCACCAAGGAATCAATGAGGTTGTTGATTCTAGTGGCAAGTAGATTTTAACTCGTTGGGTAACTATTGGAGATAGTTCACGGTTGGATGGAATATGCTCAGTTCCTCAATAATTTCCAGAAATTAACTACGATTAGATGAAATTATGTTTATGCTCAAAATTATCTAAAGATGTTGGATGTTACAATAGACTGTAAATTTTATGTCTCAAAGTTGTTGCATGTGTTATACTTTTGCATGCATGATATATAAAATTATCTTAGCAATAATTTCGATGAAATAGGTTGTGTTTGTAGGCTTTTATGAGCAAATGAACATGTCACATATGACTTATCTATATGCATGCATAGAGGAAATTAATTGAAATATATAGGAATCTAAAATAACTCATGTTAGATAAAATAATGAGTTATTAAACTTTAAATCCCTGACATACTGTAGGAAAATGGCCGGAGATCAATGCCATGAGTTTGAATTTGAATGAAATTACTGTGGGAGAGAAAGACAGTCTTTTGCAAAGGAAATGGTTGGAGATAAATACCATGAGTTTGAATTTGATTGAAATTATTGTGAGAGAGAAAGACAGTAATTTGCAAAAACATTAGTGGGAGAGAAATACTAGTGTAACTCCTAAATAAAATACAACATGCACTTGATAGAGTTTTTCTTATCCTTTTGATGATTAGAGGGCTAAGTTCTCCTTGAGTTTTTGTGGAAGTATTATGATTTAAGTATTATTTTACATTTCCTAAATAATTGGTAGTGAAAATTAAAGGTTAATTTTCCAACAAGATAAGAACATCGAGGACGATGTTCTCTTTAAGGGGGGGAGTTTGTAATATCCCTAGCTTAAGCCATCGTAAAAACACGCATAAAATGAGGGTTTTTAAATAATTAAATATTATTTATTCTTATGTTGATATTACATGAAGAATATTCTTGTAATTCTTAATTATAGGAATATTGAAAGAATTATTTCTTAATTATTTTATATAGAAAAATTTATATTATTCTATAGAAATAAATTATATTTCCAAGTTGATATTTTTTATGAGTTTTAGAAATAATGAGTAATAGATTTGGAAAAAGTATGGATAAGTGATAATTTTCTCATAAGGAAAAAGCAAATCTAGCTTTAAAAATAAAAACATGAGAGATTTATGGAGTGCTTTTGTGATTTAGGAAAAATCAGATTTATGGATGCTTTATGGAATGCTTTTATGATTTAAAGCTAAAATGCTTTTATGATTTAGAAAAGCTAGAATTATTTTATGATTTAGAAAAAAACTGGAATGCTTTTATGATTTATAAAAGCTATTCCATTTTATTAATTTTATTTATTATAAGCCTATGAGAGAAAGAGAAGAGGAAAAATGGGAGAATACATAGAGAATGGAGCCAAGGAAGAGGAAGAGAGTATTCCAAGCATGCATCAAGAGATAAGTAACCATATTCTTTGAAAATCCTTTTGTTTGCATATGGGCCATGATGATATAATGATTGAATTTATTTGCAAGAAAAAATTCATGTGATAAAGGATTAAGATTAATTCTTGAGTAAACCTCTATACAATTTTGTTCATAAAGGAATAAATGTCTTATTCATTGAATTATGAGAATAATTCATCTGTTGTAAATTGATAAGATATTTTCATGGCTAAATAATTATGTGAATTGCATGAGTTATTGGAATAAAGGGTCTAAATATGACTTTGTATCTCCCAAACCGAAATAGATATAAAAAAGTGAAAACGGTTTTTTTAAAAGAGGATGTTATGACCAAAAGCCTCTTTCAGATTTTAAAAATTTGTTTCCTATGTTTCGAAAATCGTGTCCTAAATGAATGTAAAATAACAGGGAATTAATTATTATTTAAATTTGGAAAAATGAGCTCCAAAGATTCATTTGAATCTTCCAAACCGTAACACCTGTGTAAAAATTGAGAGAGGTTATTTTTAATGAACCCATTAGAAACAAAAACCTCTTTGGGTTTTCCAAAAATCGTTTCCATTTGGTTGAAAACCGTGTCTAAAATTGATGACAAAAACAAGAAATTATTTAATATTTAAATCTAGAAACATGGGCATCAAATATTCATTCCAATATTAAAAACCATGACACCTGTGACAAAAATAAGAGAGGTTATTTTTAATAAGTCTGTTCCAAACGAAAATCTCTTTTGGTTTTTTGAAATTCGTTTCCATATGTTCGCAATACGCGTCCAAATTGGATGGCTAAAACAAGAAAAACAGAGTAAAACATAATGCTTCCATTTCATTTTTCAATGAGATAAGAATAATTGTTTATGTACATAAGGCATAATAATTATGTTGATGATTATTTACAGGGAATTAATTTATATAATTACCAAGTATATGCATTAAAAGTTTTAAAGAGAAATATTGGACTCTTAAAGAGAGTATGTGCTTAGGTGCACATGAATAATATCTAGTATATTTGATCTACTAGAAATTATTATGTGATTTTACATGCATGATGAGCTTGAGTAATGTAAAAAGATATAAATAACTTATGTGAGGGGTAGCTCACATAAAACCTTTGCGTAAAAGACAATTGGTTGTGTTATTTGAGAATGATTTGTTATTCATGTTATTTCTTGAGTAAATATTACAAATATCTTTAATATGTGAAATGATAAGAAAATATTATTTATTTCATGCATAATAGCTATTGATTTGTCTATATTTTGGAAAAAGAATAATTAAGGTGTTAAATTTCTTGAAAAATAAACATATATAATTGTATGCAAGGAAGCAATTATTGGGTTAGAACTCTAAAAAAAAAATAGAAGAGAAAAATATATCCTTGTATGCATTATCAGATTAGATTCTTAGAGAGGAAAAATAGTAATCACATGCTTTACTATGTAAGATTAATTAGAGAAACATATATATGCTTGGATGCATGGAAAAAGTATAGTTTTGGGATTAGATCTTTTGGATGAGAGAGAAATTTCCCTTTGCATGCATGGAAGAATAAATGGTATGTGTTTGACCCCTTGGAAAAGAAATGTGTTTATTTTTCCATGAAATATGTATTTAGTTTCTTTTGGAAAGAAATATATGTTTTACATGCAAGAATAAAAGGGCTATGTTATTACATGCACAAAATTATAACTAGTATGTTAACTTGGTTTGAAATAAAGCTCGCATTGTTATAAGTATAGCCAATGTGAATAACTCTTGTTTAGAAAAGATGTCTTTGGAAAAGAACATGCATTCATATGCATAAGTATAAAATCTATTGTGTTAATCCCTTTGGAAAAGAAAACATAAGACTAGGCAAAAAGGAAATAGCTTGTTGGGATAGTTATCTTGAAAGCTTGTTATGTATTTTCATGCACAATATTATTATATAGTAGGTTATCTTTCCTTTGGGAATAATATGAAAGTGCATGCAAGATTTTGTTAGCGGTTGTTAGAAAGATGATGCCTGATAGTGATTTATTTGTTACTAATGCATGTGAGATGATGTTAAAGAAGACATTTCCTGTCAACTTTGTTATGTTTTATACATGCATACAAATATTTGTTGAAGTGTCACAAATAGAGATTGATTATTGGTTTATTAATATTTTATCTAATCATGATATCAAGTGTGTTGATGACAACAATGGCAGTAATGAAGAATGACTCGAGAAAATGATTTTTGAAGTTTAACATTGTGGAAGATAAGAGTTGTTAGTCTGTGCAGGTTTAGTAGTTCCAACTGCAGGATGACCTACTGAAGGAAACAACCCGACTACAAAGATTGAGATTGAGGATCCGTGGGTAAATGGTATCATGATGATTGTAATAGCTTATAGCTAGTTATGTTTCATTTAATATTATTTTTATATGTAAATTTTACGACAATGGTCAAGGGATGGACTCCCTTATAACCATTGTGTGAGGGGTGAAAACCCTCACAAGCGTTTAATAATAAAATTAAACGTTTGCTGGTTTTCACCCTACGTGGTTTCTAGGGTATATCGGTGTCTAATGATGTGATTGTTCATTGTGTCATTTTCGTGATGTTAATTTCTTTCATGATGTGATGTTTATATTATCAATTAGGTGATGTACTAATTGAGTTAAAATGATCATGGGATCGATGCATAGTTATAGCAGAAAATTTAAGTTAATATGCTACAACAAGGAAAATTAATGGTTGTGTAACTCACTATGATTTTTTCTAAATATTTCTCTAACTGATGATGATGGGTATTTAAATGGTTAATGCGAAAATACAGAAAGTAATTTATAAGGTTACACATTCGTAAATGTTGAAAACAATTCCTAACTCCATGCATTTTCGTGCGAGGTTATCGGGGTATGTTACAAATGGTATCAGAGCAAAAGGTTGCAACACTGGCGCCTATTGGGAATCATTATGAAAAGAAGAAGTAGAGGTATGATGCTAGTGGGCATCATCTCAGGTATGATTTTAATTAAACTTGTAGTATACTACAATTAACAGGAGATGCATGATGCCTGATTAATGACCGCATGAAAGAGTAGAAAGTTATAATGTTTCTTTAAAAGTTGTGCTCATGGAATTTGAATATGGATGTGGATAAAAGACAACAAAACCTCTATTGTACCTATGAACCATCCTGAGCACTCACTGGTTATAGCGCAGATTAATTACCAACCTTTGCATGCATAATATTCGAAAAATGATTATGGTGCATAAGAAAAAAAAGTGGAAAAACATGGCTAATGTTACCATGCACTGCCTATAAAGAATGAATACATGTATGGTTGGTGTGATAACTAATTAATTTAGAAGTTGGGGTTAACCTTGAAGAGGACAATGGAATGTTGAATAAAAAATATATATATATTTGAACGAAACTATTTAGTTGTTAAAAATAAGCAATGAGTGAAGTAGAACACACATGCTGAACTTAAAGTCAATGAAAAAATCATAGTAGCATAATTTTGGGTTATATTTCTTCATTTAGAGTTGTAGAGGAAAGTTTGCATTCCATGTGTTCGAGAAAAAGTGGTAATTGAGATCCACAGTTTTGTTGTTTTAAATAATTGCATCCGTGGAAGTTTTGGATGTGATTAATCTTAACATCAAGAGGTTTTCATACCTTGAGATCATGTAACCCTCATATTGATTGCAAGAAAATGTTATTTTTAGACTTGGATCCATAATTTGATCGATTTTTTGATTAGACACTCCTTAAGGGATTGTTGGTTGTCTTATTGGCATAAATTTTACCGTTGACAATATTAATATGATTCATGTTATTATATAAATTCTAGTTTAACTATCTCTCTGATAGTTTAAACATATTTATGGAAATTTATTTCATGTCTGCTAACTAGTCCCTCAATGGCGATAGATTGTATGCTTGACAAATATTTGGTAGAATGTCTCATTGACCATAGATTTCATGCTTGCAAATTTTTGTTATAATTCCAAGAAGGATGTAGATTGCATGCTTGCAAACTGTTTGTTGGAATGTCAAATTGGTTGTAGATTGCATGCTTGCACACTATTTGATAAAAGTATACAGTGGTTGTAGATTGCATGATTGCAAATTATTTTCCCAAAATTCCTCAATGGCTGTTGCTTACATGGTTGCAAGCTAATGGTAAGGAAAGAAAAAAAATCACATTTTGTGTCCTAGTGTTCAATGGGATTGTTAGTTCTCTACAATATTGATGGTTGCTAAGGCGAGACCTTAAATAAAGTATAATTCTATGGTATGCCATATATTTTAATGTCTTTTTTTAAGTTACATGATTATTATTATGTGGAAATTTGGAATGTATACCACCTATATTACATGTGATGAATTGTTGTCAATGTACTTTGACAAATCGTGTGACCCATGTTGAGGGTCAAGTATAGATACATGGTGTACATAAATGTTCCTTTGCATTAATAATAATATGAAAATGGAAAATTATGTAAATTGCAGTGGATTTGTAAACATTGACTATTTTTAGACATCTAATTTTTATTGGATTCAATGGCTACGAAAGCCATGATGGGACTGATGTAATGAGGTAATATTTTATTTTATTATTGAGTTAATGAATACATTGGTTGGGGTATTCAGGAAATAACTCTAGATATTTAGAAGTCTTCTTGCTAGGTTATGAAAAGTTATTGGTGGTTAAGTTCAACATGGACCTTCCCTAAAAGTCTCCTAAAAATCACTAGGAAAAAATAATAAAGAGGAAATATTAACATAATGGGAGAGAAAGATTATGTTAATGACTTAGTTGGAGATAAATACTAAGTGGGGTAAAATAAAGCATAGCGGGAGAGAAAGACATGCTTTAAAGAAAAAGAAGAGTATCTTTTTTGAAAAAATATAAAACAAAAAGCCCTAGGCAAAAAGGTTGGCAGACCTTAAAGCAGGACGCTGCTAAAAATCCGCTTGGAAGAAAGCACCAAGGAATCAATGAGGTGGTTTATTCTAGTGGCAAGTAGATCTTAACTCGTTGGGTAACTATTAGAGATAGTTCACGGTTGGGTGGAATATGTTCAGTTCCTCAATAATTTCCAAAAATTAACTACTGTTAGATGAAATTATGTTTATGCTCAAAATTATCTAAAGATGTTGGATGTTACAATAGACTGTAAACTTCATGTCTCAAAGTTGTTGAATATATTATAGTTTTGCATGCATGATATATAAAATTATCTTAGCAATAATTTCGATGATATAGGTTGTGTTTGTAGGCTTTTATGAGCAAATGAACATGTCACATATGACTTATCTATATGCATGCATAGAGGAAATTAATTGAAATATATAGGCATCTGAAATAACTCATGTTAGATAAAATAATGAGTTATTAAACTTTAAATTCCTAACACACTAGTGGAAATGGCTGGAGATTAATGCCATGAGTTTGAATTTGAATGAAATTACTGTAGGAGAGAAAGACAGTCTTTTGCAAAGGAAATGGTTGGAGATAAATACCATGAGTTTGAATTTGATTGAAATTATTGTGGGAGAGAAAGACAGTAATTTGCAAAAACATTAGTGGGAGAGAAATACTAGTGTAACTCTTAAATAAAATACAACATGCACTTGATAGAGTTTTTCTTATCCTTTTGATGATTAAAGGGCTAAGTTCTCCTTGAGTTTTTGTAGAAGTATTATGATTTAAATATTATTTTACATTTCCTAAATAATTGGTAACGAAAATTAAAAATTAATGTTCCAACAAGAGAAGAACATCGAGGACGATGTTCTCTTTAAGGGGGGGAGTTTGTAATATCCCTAGCTTAAGCCATCGTAAAAACTCTCATAAAATGAGGGTTGTTAAATAATTAAATATTATTTATTCTTATGTTGATATTACATGAAGAATATTATTGTAATTCTTAATTATAAGAATATTGAAAAAAATATTTCTTAATTATTTTATATAGAAAAATTTATATTATTCTATAGAAATAAATTATATTTCCAAGTTGGTATCTTCTATGAGTTTTAGAAATAATGAGTAATAGATTTGGAAAAAGTATGAATAAGTGATATTTTGCTCATAAGGAAAAAACAAATCTAACTTTAAAAATAAAAACATGAGAGATTTATGGAGTGCTTTTGTGATTTAGGAAAAATCAGATTTATGGATCCTTTATGGAATGCTTTTATGATTTTGAAAAACAAGAATGCTTTAATGATTTAGAAAATCTGGAATTCTTTTTTGATTTAGAGAAAAGCTGGAATGTTTTTATGATTTATAAAAACTATTCCATTTTATTAATTCTATTTATTATAAGCCTATGAGATAAAGAGAAGAGAAAAAATGAGAAAATACATGGAGAATGGAGCCAAGGAAGATGAAGAGAGTATTCTAGGCATGCATCAAGAGATAAGTAACCATATTCTTTGAAAATCTTTTTGTTTGCATATGGGCCATGATGATATAATGATTGAATTTATTTGCAAGAAAAAGTTCACGTGATAAAGAATTAAGATTAATTCTTGAGTAAACCTCTATACAATTTTGTTCATAGAGGAATACGTGTCTTATTCATTGAATTACGAGAAGAATTCATGTGTTGTGAATTGATAAGATATTTTCATGGCTAAATAATTCTGTGAATTGCATGAGTTTTTGGAATATAGGGTCTAAATATGACTTTGTATTTCCCAAAACGAAATAGATATGAAAAAAGTGAAAGCGGTTTTTGTAAAAGAGGATGTTATGACCAAAAGCCTCTTTTAGATTTTAAAAATTTGTTTCCCATGTCTTGAAAACCGTGTCCTAAATGGATGTAAAATAACAGTGAATTAATTATTATTTAAATCTGGAAACATGAGATCCAAATATTCATTTGAATATTCCAAACCGTAACACCTGTGTAAAAATCGAGAGAGGTTATTTTAATAAACTCATTAGAAACAAAAACCTCTTTGGGTTTTCCAAAAATCGTTTCTATTTGGTTGGAAATCGTGTCTAAATTTGATGACAAAAACATGAAATTATTTAATATTTAAATCTAGAAACATGGGCATTAAAGATTCATTCGAATATTAAAAACCATGACACCTGTGACAAAAATGAGAGAGGTTATTTTTAATAAGTATGTTCCAAACAAAAATCTCTTTTTATTTTCTGAAATTCATTTCCATATTTTCGCAATATCCGTCCAAATTGGATGGCTAAAACAGAAAAAAAATGAGTAAAACATAGTGCTTCCATTTCATTTTTCAATGAGATAAGAATAATTGTTTATGTACATAAGACATAATAATTATGTTGATGATTATTTACAGAGAATTAATTTATATAATTACCAAGTATACGCATTAAAAGTTTTAAAGAGAAATATTGGACTCTTAAAGAGAGTATGTGCTTAGGTGCACATGAATAATATCTAGTATATTTGATCTACTAGAAATTATTATGTGATTTTATATGCATGAGGAGTTTGAGTCATGTAAAAAGATATAAATAATTTATGTGAGGGGTATCTCACATAAAACCTTTGCGTAAAAGACAATTGGTTGTGTTATTTGAGAATGATTTGTTATTCATGTTATTTCTTGAGGAAATATTACAAATCTCTTTAATATGTGAAATGATAAGAAAATATTATCTATTTCATGCATAATAGCTATTGAGTTATCTATCTTTTGGAAAAAGAATAATTAATATGTTAAATTCGTTGGAAAATAAATATATATAATCGTATGCAAGGAAGCAATTATTGAGTTAGAACTCTTCAAAAAGAATAGAAGAGAAACATATATCCTTGTATGCATTACTGGATTAGATTCTTAGAGAGGAAAAATAGTAATCACATGCTTTATTATGTAAGATTAATTAGAGAAACATATATATTCTTGGATGCATGGAAAAAGTATAGTTTTGGGATTAGATCTTTTGGATGAGAGGGAAATTTCCCTTTGCATGCATGGAAGAATAAGTGGTATGCATTTGACCCCTTGGAAAAGAAATGTGTTTATTTTTCCATGAAATATTTATTTAGTTTCTTTTGGAAAGAAATATATGTTTTACAGGCAAGAATAAAAAGGCTATGTTATTACATGCACAAAATTATAACTATTATGTTAACTTGGTTTGAAATAAAGCTCGCATTGTTATAAGTATAGCCAATGTGAATAGCTCTTGTGTGGAAATGATGTCTTTGCAAAAGAACATGCATTTATATGCATAAGTATAGAATCTATTGTGTTAATCCCTTTGGAAAAAAAAACATAAGAGTAGGCAAAAAGGAAATAGCTTGTTGGAATAGTTATCTTGAAAGCTTGTTATGCATTTTCATGCACAATATTATTATATAGTAGGTTATCTTTCCTTTGGGAATAATATGAAAATGCATGCAAGATTTTGTTAGCAGTTGTTAGAAAGATGATGCTTGATAGTGATTTATTTGTTACTAATGCATGTGAAATGATGTTAAAGAAGACATTTCATGTCAACTTTGTTATGTTTTATACATGCATACAAATATTTGTTGAAGTGTCACAAATAGAGATTGATTATTGGTTTATTAATATTTTATATAATCATGATATCAAGTGTGTTGATGACAATAATGGCAGTAATGAAGAATGACTTAAGAAAATGATTTTTTAAGTTTAACATTGTGGAAGATAAGAGTTGTTAGTCTGGGCAGGTTTAGTAGTTCCAACTGTAGGATGACCCATTGAAGGAAACGACCCGACTACAAAGATTGAGACTGAGGATCCATGGGTAAATGGTATCATGATGATTGTAATAGCTTATAGCTAGTTATGCTTCATTTAATATTATTTTTATATGTAATTTTTACGACAATGGTCATGGGATGGACTCCCTTATAACCATTGAGTGAGGGGTGACAACCCTCACGAGCGTTTAATAATAAAATTAAATGTTTTCTGGTTTTCACCCTATGGGGTTTCCAGGGTATATCAGTGTCTAATGATGTGATTGTTCATTGTGTCATTTTCGTGATGTTAATTTCTTTCATGATGTGATATTTATATTATCAATTACGTGATGTACTAATTGAGTTAAAATGATCATGGGATTAATACATAGTTATAGCAGGAAATTTAAGTTAAAATGCTACAACAAGGAAAATTAATGGTTGTGTAACTCACTATGATTTTTTCTAAATATTTCTCTAATTGATGATGATGGGTATTTAAATGGTTAATGCAGAAATACAGAAAGTAATTTATAAGGTTACACATTTGTACATGTTGAAAACAATTCCTAACTCCATGCATTTTCGTGCGAGGTTATCGGGGTATGTTACAAATGGTATCAGAGCAAAAGGTTGCAACACTAACGCCTTTTGGGAATCATTATGAAAAGAAGAAGTATAGATATGATGCTAGTGGGCATCATCTCAGGTATGATTTTAATTAAACTTGTAGTATACTACAATTAACATGAGATGCATGATGCTTGATTAATGACCACATGAAAGAGTAGAAAGTTATAATGTTTCTTTAAAAGTTGTGCTCATGGAATTTGAATATGGATGTGGATAAAAGACAACAAAACCTCTATTGTACCTATGAACCATCGTGAGCACTCACTGGTTATAGTGCAGATTAATTAACAACCTTTGCATGCATAATATTAGAAAAATGATTATGGTGCATAAGAAAAAAAAGTGGAAAAACATGGCTAAAGTTACCATGCACTACCTATAAAGAATGAATACATGTATGGTTGGTGTGATAACTAAATAATTTAGAATTTGGGGTTGACCCTCAAGAGGACAATGGAATCTTGAAATATATATATATATATATATATTTGAACAAAACTCTTTAGTTGTTAAAAATATTGTTAAAAATAAGCAATGAGTGAAGTAGAATTCACATACTGAACTTAAAGTCAATGAAAAAATCATAATAAAATAATTGTGAGTTATATTTCTTCATTTAGAGTTGTAGAGGAAAGTTTGCATTCCATGTGTTCGACAAAAAGTGGTAATTGAGATCCACAGTTTTTTTTGTTTTAAATGATTGCATTTGTGGAAGTTTTGGATGTGATTAATCTTAACATCAAGGGGTTTTCATACCTTGAGATCATGTAACCCTCATGTTGATTCCAAAAAAAAATTATTTTTAGACTTGGATCCATAATTTGGTCAATTTTTTTTATTAGACACTCCTGTAGGGATTGTTGGTTGTCTTATTGGCATAAATTTTACCATTGATGATATTAATATTATTCATGTTATTATATAAATTCTAGTTTAACTATCTCTCTAATAGTTTAAACATATTTGTGGAAATTTATTTCATGTCTACTAACTAGTCCCTCAATGGTGGTAGATTGTATGCTTGAAAAATATTTGGTAGAATGTCTCATTAACCATAGATTCCATGCTTGCAAATTGTTGTTATAATTCCAAGATAGATGTAGATTGCATGCTTGAAAACTGTTTGTTGGAATTTCGAATTGGTTGTAGATTGCATGCTTGCACAATATTTGATAAAAGTCTAGAGTGGTTGTGGATTGCACGATTGCAAATTATTTTTCCAAAATTCCTTGAATAATATATTAAGATCATGTTAATAAAAGGGAAAGAAAAAATCAACATTTGTGGTCCAGTGTTATGATTTGTTAGTTCTTTACACTGATATTGTTCTCCTTTATCTAACAAATATAATTCTATGGTATGCAAGATATTTTAATGTCTTTTTTCTAAGTTACATGATTATTATTATGTGGAAATTTAGAATGTATACCACCTATATTACATGGGATGAATTGTTGTCAATGTACTTTGACAAATCGTGGGACCCATGTTGAGGGTCAAGTATAGATGCATGGTGTACATAAATGTTCCTTTGCCTTAATAATAATATGAAAATGGAAAATTATGTAAATTGCAATGGATTTGTAGACATTGACTATTTTTAGACATTGAATTTTTATTAGATTCAATGGCTGTGGAAGCCATGATGGGATTGATGTAATGAGGTAATATTTTATTTTATTATTGTGTTAATGAATACATTGGTTGGGGTATTCAGGAAATAATTCTAGATATTTAGAAGACTTCTTGTCAGCTTATGAAAAGCTATTGGTGGTTAAGTTCAACATGGACCTTCTCTAAAATTCTCCTAAAAATCCCTAGGAGAAAATAATAAAGAGGAAATATTAACATAATGGGAGAGAAAGATTATGTTAATGACTTAGTTGGAGATAAATACTAAGTGGGGTAAAATAAAGCGTAGCGGGAGAGAAAGGCATGCTTTAAAGAAAAATAAGAGTATCTTTTTCGAAAAATATAAAACAAAAAGGCCTAGGCAAAAAGGTTGGCAGACCTTAAAGCATGACGCTGCTAAAAATCTGCTGGGAAGAAAGCACCAAGGAATCAATGAGGTTGTTGATTCTAGTGGCAAGTGGATCTTAAGTCGTTGGGTAACTATTGGAGATAGTTCACGGTTGGGTGGAATATATTCAGTTCCTCAATAATTTCCAGAAATTAACTATGGTTAGATGAAATTATGTTTATGCTCAAAATTTTCTAAAGATCTTGGATGTTACAATAGACTGTAAATTTCATGTCTCAAAGTTGTTGCATATGTTATAGTTCTGCATGCATGATATATAAAATTATCTTAGCAATAATTTCGATGATATAAGTTGTGTTTGTAGGCTTTTATGAGCAAATGAACATGTCACATATGACTTATCAATATGCATGCATAGAGAAAATTAATTGAAATATATAGGCATCTGAAATAACTCATGTTAGATAAAATAATGAGTTATTAAACTTTCAATTCCCGACACACTAGAGGAAAATGGCTGGAGATTAATGCCATGAGTTTGAATTTGAATGAAATTACTGTGGGAGAGAAAGACAGTCTTTTGTAAAGGAAATGGTTGGAGATAAATACCATGAGTTTGAATTTGATTGAAATTATTCTGGGAGAGAAAGACAGTAATTTGCAAAAAAATTAGTGGGAGAGAAATACTAGTGTAACTCCTAAATAAAATACAACATGCATTTAATAGAGTTTTTCTTATCATTTTGATGATTAAAAGGCTAAGTTCTTGAATTTTTATGGAAGTATTATGATTTAAGTATTATTTTACATTTCCTAAATAATTGGTAATGAAAATTAAAGGTTAATGTTCTAACAAGAGAAGAATATCGAGGACGATGTTCTCTTTAAGAGGGGGAGTTTGTAATATCCCTAGCTTAAACCACCGTAAAAACTCTCATAAAATGATGGTTGTTAAATAATTAAGTATTATTTATTCTTATATTGATATTACATGAAGAATATTCTTGTAATTCTTAATTATAAGAATTTTGAAAGAATTATTTCTTAATTATTTTATATAGAAAAAATATATTATTCTATAGAACTAAATTATATTTCCAAGTTGGTATCTTTTATGAGTTTTAGAAATAATGAGTAATAGATTTGGAAAAAGTATGGATAAGTGATATTTTGCTAATAAGGAAAAATCAAATCTAGCTTTAAAAATAAAAGCATGAGATATTTATGGAGTGCTTTTGTGATTTAGGAAAAATCAGATTTATGGATGCTTTATGGAATGCTTTTATGATTTGGAAAATCTAAAATGCTTTTATGATTTAGAAAAGCTGGAATTTTTTATGATTTAGAAAAAAGCTGGAACGCTTTTGTGATTTATAAAAGCTGGAATGCTTTTATGATTTATAAAAGCTATTCCATTTTATTAATTCTATTTATTATAAGCCTATGAGAGAAAGAGAAGAGGAAAAAGGGGAGAATACATGGAGAATGGAGCTAAAGAAGAGGAAGAGAGTATTCCAAACATGCATCAAGAGATAAGTAACCATATTCTTTGAAAATCTTTTTTTTTGCATATGGGCCATGATGATATAATGATTGAATTTATTTGCAAGAAAAAGTTCATGTGATAAAGAATTAAGATTAATTCTTGAGTAAACCTCTATACAATTTGTTCATAGAGGAATAAGTGTCTTATTCATTGAATTATGAGAATAATTCATGTGTTGTGAATTGATAAGATATTTTCATATCTAAATAATTATGTGAATTGCATGAGTTATTGGAATATAGGGTCTAAATATGACTTTGTATCTCCCAAACTGAAATAGATATGAAAAAAGTGAAAGCGGTTTTGTAAAATAGGATGTTATGACCAAAAGTCTCTTTCAAATTTTAAAAATTTGTTTCCCATGTCTAGAAAACCGTGTCTTAAATGGATGTAAAATAACAGGGAATTAATTATTATTTAAATTTGGAAAAATGAGCTCCAAAGATTCATTTGAATCTTTCAAACCGTAAAACTTTTGTAAAAACTGAGAGAAATTATTTTTAATGAACCCATTAGAAACAAAAACCTCTTTGGGCTTTCCAAAATCGTTTCCATTTGGTTGGAAACAGTGTCTAAATTTGATGACAAAAACATAAAATTATTTAATATTTAAATTTGGAAACATGGGCATCAAAGATTCATTCGAATATTAAAAACCATGACACCTGTGAAAAAATGAGAGAGGTTATTTTTAATAAGTCTGTTCCAAACGAAAACCTATTTTGGTTTTCTGAAATTCGTTTCCATATGTTCGAAATACGCGTCCAATTTGGATGGCTAAAACAGGAAAAACAGAGTAAAACATAGTGCTTCCATTTCATTTTTCAATGAGATAAGAATAATTGTTTATGTACATAAGACATAATAATTGTGTTGATGATTATTTACAGAGAATAAATTTATATAATTACCAAGTATATGCATTAAAAGTTTTAAAAAGAAATATTGGACTCTTAAAGAGAGTATGTGGTTAGGTGCACATGAATAATATCTAGTATATTTGATCTACTAGAAATTATTATGTGATTTTACATGCATGAGGAGTTTGAGTCATGTAAAAAGATATAAATAACTTATGTGAGGGGTAGCTCACATAAAACCTTTGCTTAAAAGGAAATTGGTTGTGTTATTTGAGAATGATTTGTTATTCATGTTATTTTTTGAGGAAATATTACAAATCTCTCTAATATGTGAAATGATAAGAAAAATATTATCTATTTCATGCATAATAGCTATTGAGTTATCTATCTTTTGGAAAAAGAATAATTAAGGTGTTAAATTCCTTGGAAAATAAATATATATAATCGTATGCAAGGAAGCAATTATTGAGTTGGAACTCTTCAAAAATAATAGAAGAGAAAAATATATCCTTGTATGCATTATTGGATTAGATTCTTAGAGAAGAAAAATAGTAATCACATGTTTTATTATGTAATATTAATTAGAGAAACATATATATGCTTGGATACATGGAAAAAGTATAGTTTTGGGATTAGATCTTTTGGATGAAATGGAAATTTCCCTTTTTCATGCATGGAAGAATAAGTGGTATGCGTTTGACCCCTTGGAAAATAAATGTGTTTATTTTTCCATGAAATATGCATTTAGTTTCTTTTGGAAAGAAATATATGTTTTACATGCAAGAATAAAAAGGCTATGTTATTACATGCACAAAATTATAACTAGTATGTTAACTTGGTTTGAAATAAAGCTCGCATTGTTATAAGTATAGCCAATGTGAATAGCTCTTGTGTGGAAAGATGTCTTTGGAAAAGAACATGCATTCATATGCATAAGTATCGAATCTATTGTGTTAATTCCTTTGAAAAAGAAAACATAAGAGTAGACAAAAAGGAAATAGCTTGTTGGGATAGTTATCTTGAAAGCTTGTTATGCATTTTCATGCACAATATGATTATATAGTAGGTTATCTTTCCTTTGGGAATAATATGAAAGTGCATGCAAGATTTTGTTAGCAGTTGTTAGAAAGATGATGCTTGATAGTGATTTATTTGTTACTAATGTATGTGAAATGATGTTAAAGAAGACATTTCATGTCAACTTTGTTATGTTTTATACATGCATACAAATATTTGTTGAAGTGTCACAAATAGAGATTGATTATTGGTATATTAATATTTTATCTAATCGTGATATCAAGTGTGTTGATGCCAATGATGGCAGTAATGAAGAATGACTTGAGAAAATGATTTTTTAAGTTTAACATTGTGGAAGATAAGAGTTGTTAGTCTGTGCAGGTTTAGTATTTCCAACTGCAGGATGACCCACTGAAGGAAACAACCCGACTACAAAGATTGAGACTGAGGATCCGTGGGTAAATGGTATCATGATGATTGTAATAGCTTATAGCTAGTTATGTTTCATTTAATATTATTTTTACATGTATTTTTTATGAAAATGGTCAAGGGATGGACTCCCTTATAACCATTGAGTGAGGGGTGACAACCCTCACGAGCGTTTAATAATAAAATTAAATGTTTGTTGGTTTTCACCCTATGGGGTTTCCGGGCTATATCATTGTCTAATGATGTGATTGTTCATTGTGTCATTTTTGTGATGTTAATTTCTTTCATGATGTGATGTTTATATTATCAATTAGGTGATGTGCTAATTGAGTTAAAATGATCATGTGATCGATGCATAATTATAGCAGGAAATTTAAGTTAATATGCTACAACAAGGAAAATTAATGGTTGTGTAACTCACTATGATTTTTTCTAAATATTTCTCTAAGTGATGATGATGGGTATTTAAATGGTTAATGCGGAAATACAGAAAGCAATTTATAAGGTTACACATTCGTAAATGTTGAAAACAATTCCTAACTCCATGCATTTTCGTGCGAGGTTATCGGGGTATGTTACACATTAGGTCATGCTAAAAATTGTTTCACTGATGGTAGCTCTAGTCATAAAACCTCACTCTCCCTCAAAAAATCACATTTTTTAGCCTACCTTCATGTCTTGCTGAGCATAAAAACACTTTTGAAAATTTCATTTCACTATGTCTTATGTCAGTCAAAGTCAATCATGGAAGTCAGGTCATTCAAGGTCCCATTAGGTCATTAGGTTTCAATGTTCAAGGTCCAGAAATGCACCATTTCATCTGAATAAGGTTAGAAAAAGGCATGAGAGTGACTCAATAAGCATTTCATTTTCATCTGCAGAAGATTATCAACATGTAAATATGATATTTTTAAATTTGTAATTTTGTTTTTTATGATTTTCATATCAAAATGTAATTTTGATATGAAAATGAAAATGTAATTTATTTTTAAATTTTTTTATGTAATTTTATGCTTCTTATATGTAATAATTTCAGTCCCTAGCTGCCAACTCAAAACATACATGCCAAACTAAAAGAGAGAAGTCTCAAACTCCAACAACTCCATCCTTCAAGAGAGAAAAATCATATGAAAGGGTAATCAACAAATATTTCAGAAAAGTGAAAAAAAGACATTAGAAAAGTGGGTTTTTAAATTCAAATACAAATTCACTTTGCTTTTTATGACTAAAAGACATCAATTCAAATTCATTTGCCTCCTCCAAGTATCAATTCATCACTCCAAGAGATCAAAATTTTGAAATTCTGATCGAAATTGGCAAAGGAGCAAAATCGAGGGCGTAAATCAGTTGCTGAGGGCGCAAATCAGTTCAGGATGGCGAAAATGTGTTGTTGATGATGCAAATGTGCTAAGTAGGGCACAAATACATTGTTGAGGGTGAAAATGTGTTGAACAGGGCAAAAATATGTAGAGGAGGGTGCGAATAGCTTGTCAAGGGCGCAAATGACCAACAAGCTCAGTAAAGCATACAAGTGATCAAAATTTCCTTCAAAGCTCCTCCGCTCAGTCATTTACCTCCAACAAACCAGTAAGAGGCACATGCCATGACAAATCATATTCTTTAGTTTATGTGTTGAAGTTTTGCAAGTTGAAGTTGTAATTTGGTGTCTTCTTGAATGTGAAACCCTAGTTTTTTCTCCCTTGCAATCATGATTCCAAAAATCCGATTTTCCTTACACTCAATACCATCCCTACATTGTTAAAATTCATTCCCTAAACCCTGTTATCATAATCCCTATCCCTAAGCTACTAATTCTTAAAACTCTAAGCCCTAGGTGCTATTTTAGACCTAGGCTCCTAAATCCCAATTCCTATCACTCTTCCATTCCTTCTCTCTTCCCCATTCCTCATATCCCCAAAAATTTCTCCCTATCCCCCTCCCATTATATAAATCCCTTACACCATCTCCCTCAATTTCCTTTTCCCATTCCCTATTCCTAAAAGCCACTCTTCACCATCATCATACCACCCTAGGGTTTTCACTAAAACACCATGGAAGAAGAATAAAATAGGCCATCAATGACCACTTGGAAACAACTAAATTCAAAGGAGAATGTCCAAGCACTATGCAAAGAGAGAAAGAAATACAAGGGCAAAGCTAAAGACAACAAATGCAAAAAATTGAAGCCCTAACCCACCAAAAAGCGAAGAAAAAGTTGGACATTCATGTTGAGGCTTCCCTCCAAGATTAAATACACCATAATCAGCCATTCCAAAAATTTT
This sequence comes from Pinus albicaulis, assembly GCA_034641835.2. Classification (NCBI taxonomy): domain Eukaryota; kingdom Viridiplantae; phylum Streptophyta; class Pinopsida; order Pinales; family Pinaceae; genus Pinus; species Pinus albicaulis. Next base: position 242,763,728 of record CM076580.1, on the reverse strand, counting down.
GAGGCATTTTCTAACTTTTTTTCAAAATCTGGAAATCTCTGTGTTTTTTGAGACAATTTTTAGCAGAAAATTGGGCATTTGCGCAATGCCCTAGGCACTATGCAAATAATTGGCACACTTTTTGAGGATAAGGAAGGCACCATTGGATTCCTAATGATCCATGCATCTCAGAAAACCATGTTTCCAGTCTTGGTTTTAAGTTTTGGTGGGTGAAAAGCTAAAAAAGCCATAAAAAAATCACCTTTCTGCCCTTTTTTTGACTTAGGTGCTGCACAAATACCAGTCTTGGGAGAATGACTTTTTGAGGTGGCAAATGACCTCCATTTTTAGAACTTGAGTCATATTTGGAAAGAGGACAGGCACAGATTTCCAACAAGCCATCTTGGGCCTAATTTGGACACCGGGAATGCCTCCAAAAGTGGCCCCGAACACATAGGGCGCAAATGACCAGTGAGGGCGCAAATGCACAGTGGAGGGCGCAAATGTCCAATTTGCTATTTTTTTTTCACATTTTCTCTGAAACTTTCACTTTTCCTAAAGAAATTATGTTTCCACTCATGTAATTAATAATGGTCAAATGTAATTATGTTTAAGATTACTTACCTAGGGTAGATTCATCAGGTAAAAGTCATGAGTGAGTCATAATGAATCAGTTAAATGTAATGAGGAGTGAGTCACTTGGGCCATCTTACACTTCACTTTTCAGTTCAACAATTAGTGGATCTCTTCCTCACCTCATGGATTCGACCCCTGAGGATGAGTGAAGCTTGTTTTGATGTATATTTAGCCCCTTTATTCACACAAGTGAAGGGTTGGAATCAGTTTGTATTTTTGCTAGTTGATCAAGGAAACTTTGTACCCAGTTTGGCCAGCTATTAAAGAGTTGTTGCAACTACTTTTTGGGATACTTGTGGTATTGATGTCTATCATTTTATTTTCTTCAATATCATATGTTTGAATGTATTGTATTCATGTTCACTTCATTTCTATGTTATGATCTCTTACAAGTTAGATAATCAAAATACATGTTTGCACATGCTCTATTTTGGGTAATTGATCATAGTTTGTTCACTTTCATCTGTATGAGAAAAATACATCTCCTATGATTTTTTTAGCTTTCTTTCAGCTTCAACACCATTCCATCGCAATCCTCTTCAAGTGATAAGCATTGTACCTACCTTGCCCCATTGATCCCTGCAATCCTAACTCATTTTCCATGACCTACCTTTCCTTGACCTAATTCCTTCATCTAGTGATTCCCCAACCAAATCAAATTCAAACAAACCCCATGCACTTAATATCTAGCCTAAAAACCCTAATTTATCCAGCCCTCCCGGCCATGACCCTTTTGGAGAGATCCCTCTTCGGCTTGATAGGGCTAGCTATCAAGTCAAAAGCTTGGTTTGTGGTTACCTCTGTTGGGATTCCTTCTTCAACCTTGGGAATCTGGCAGAGTGATAATACACCTCATCCCCTAGATTGTGACTTCCAACTTGCATACCAACCCAACTCCTCCACCGAGGAATATCTATTGTGCCCCTGATACAATGAATCTCATAGAGTCATCTCAAGCAGGTCTCCCAAGTCACGTTATCCACAATGTGGGCCTTGATCAGACATGCCAAGGCTCCACTCAACTTCTAGCGATGCCAATAAGTGAGAGATGTCTGGTCTCTAACGATTATGGTCGAGAAATCGGGTGGACACTTCTGACCAGTCTACTCTCCAAACCTAGGTATGTTCCTGTCAATGGCATACCTCACATTCTCGTTAGGTAGTCTCCCTGCTAGCAACACTCCCCCGATCCGCAATGTAGCATTGAAAACTACTACATATAACCATGTATCCTCTTTCCCTCTGACATAAAACTCACTACTCACTGCTGGACCCTACTACATGTCGTCACATTGACCCCAATCAAATGTAATCCATCTTGTATCGATGTGTCCATCACACTATGATGAAATGCACTGTGATGTGAACCGCTCCTCCTAAACCCCGATGCGACCCTGCACACCACTACTCACCACCGTGCACCTATGTGATGCTCTACATATCACTGCACAATGTTGCATGCCCCTGTACATTCCTGGATGTGATGGTCTAAAACTGAGTCAGTAAGTATCTATCTGTATCTTGTCAGTATCACCGTATCCACTCTCTTATTTCCATAACCTCGAATGAGTGGACCTCTGCTCTTGATCCTCCCTAAGAGATCTAACAAGAAAATCTCCCTATCTACTTGTGGGGGTGTCACTAGGGAGCTGCTCCTCGGTGAACCACGTGCCCATTATATCCATGGGGAATCCTCTTTCCAAGCTATGCTGATTATCCAATGACCCCACACAGGTCCAACATACCAAGAAAACATATGGAGTCTGCATGCTCCCCTGTCAGCCCAACCTGTCATTGGTGTTGTCCAGAACTATGATGGGAATATGAAAATGGGGGTGAGTCGGATCACTAGATCCAACATCCTAATAATACCATGAATTACCGAATCCATGGAGTGATGGCGAGTCCCACCTGGATCCCAGTGATGATCAATCCCTCGAGCCCCTCTAGAAAATTACGACCCCTGCTGAACTATGCTCCTGACCATGGATGTTTCTATAAATCTAGCCAACCTCAAAAAATATCAACTCAATACCTATGGCCACCCCCGTTAGAGGGATAAAATCCAAGACCCCTCGATTACGTATCAAATCCATCATGCGAATGTTATGCCCTATGCAACTCATGTCGCTTCGTCTCCTTGGCCCAATCAATGTATAAAATCTATCTAGGTAACTTAGCCACTCTCCCACCAACGTGCAAAGGTAACCTAAAAATATTGCAGGACCCATATACATAAGCCTGAAGAGAGCTACTAAATGGAAGCACTACAAATCTATTGGTTGACCACACATCTATCTCATCCCTATCGATGGCAGACCCAAAATATGATTGCCCATCATCCTCCATCATGGGCTCAATAGGAGTCTTGAGTTGTTCCACCACATGTAGCTCCTCGATCATAACATCCTCATCTAGCTCGTGCTCCTCAAGGTGCTCTCCATGTTGTTGTAGGTAGTTGTCGTTTGGGAGCTCTATCACGACTCTAGGTACCTCTTTGTCTACTGTCACCTCATTAATGGATGATCCTATGGGTGTAGTCTCCACTCTCTCTGCCATTATGTCAACCTGTGCCATCCATGTGCTCTCTGATAATGGTGACTCTAGGGTCACACCAGGCTGATATATGTCCTCCTCACAACCACTAGTGTCATCTTCCTCCTACTTAACCTCTAACCCAAATGAAAAGTTGCATACCTAATGGAATCCACCTCTCTCATTGGGTTTAGCTAGATGTATGTGTCCAATTTCTGCATCTATTCTCTAACAAAACTTTGAGTTGAGTCATCAAAGTTGGTGAGGGTCATTTTTTCCACTATGTTCAATACACCCATATTCAACTGACCTCCCCTATGTGGTGTAAATGGTTTCACTCCCGTGGTATGCACACCTTTAGGGTCTCTATCAAGAAAATGAGGATGGTTCTAGTTTACCCTCTGACTGCTACACAACCGGGCTAACAATTCTATCATCTTCTCATTATTCCTGAGTATTTTCTCATTGTTCCCGAGGATCCCGCCCATGATTTCTTGTGTACTTCTTCTTCCCTGGGTCACGGGAATGTCCATAGACCCATCAATCACTGTGCATGAATGCCCAACACTACCATGATCTGCTAGCCTCCCCACATCTGACCAAGATCATGTTGTGATACCATTTTAATATTCCTAACATAAATATTAAGTGAATAACATAAACATGCACTATAACAACAACTAGGAAATTCAACACATACACAAGAAATCAAAACACAAGAGGAAATGCACCAAAACTCTGAGCCATTTTGTTTATTTCTAAGCAAAATGGAGTACAAATGAGTATGGAAAGAGGAACTCGGGTTCGCTACAGTAAGCTAGGCAAAACCCATGTTGGAATTGTGATGCCAAAGTGTTGGAATGACTCCACCAAAATCCTCTATGCTAACCCAAAAATTATTTCCACTATAGGTGCATTGAGATTTCAACCATTAAATCAACTCAAAAAATCAAATGTAGTTTCTCCACGCCAGCTCCAACAAAGCCCATAAATATCTCACGAACACAAGTGGTGGAAAGAGTCCTAGAGTGAACTACACCCTCCTATAGTAATTCTTTTATTGTTTGCTGACATGAAAAATGATTTCTATCAAAAATATTGCCCATAAAATTCTACAAAATTAACCCCAGACTCCTCTCACCAAACCCACAAAAACCAAGAAAGGGTTTGGGAAAATTTTAATAACCTCTCGGGACCCCAATTTTAAGCGTCTCCTCTCAACTAGCTGCCAAATAGCTACATAAATTTTATGTTGCAATAGAGTTGAAATCCACCTCCAAATTTCTCCCAACTCCTAAGGGAAATTTCCCCTCATCACCCAATGAATTTCCAACTCACAAACTCCCAACAAAAGCAACTCCCAATATGGTGCATAAATGCCCAAACTGCCCCTTCGTAGGTCCTTAATTTCAACTACTTGTCTCTCCCAAAATGTGGTTGAATTGACCTTGGAAATTCTTCTAAAATTTTTTCTTTGTTCGATGATGGAATTGCTGCAAATTTCCTCCCTTCGACTCCCTAATTCACTACTCCAATTCTGCCCCGAAAATTCCCTTTGTGCCCTTGGAGAAAGCATGCCCTGGCTGAAGAAAACTTGACGTATCCGCTCCTCTAAATTTCTTAAACCAATCACCAATTTCTCTCCTAGGGTGATACTCAAGGTTCACTGAAGGAAGAGATGGAATCTTTTCCCGAAAACTCCTTGTGATAAGGAGCACTGGTATTCTTGGCTAAACAGCTTAAGAGTACTCTAGTTCATAAATTCAATTTGTCAAAAGCCCAAAATGATACTTCTTCCTTCTATTTATATTTGTTTCCCATACCAAAATTGACTTTAATGCCCAAATTGAAAAATTATGCTATGCTTAGCATCACCCCAAGGATCCTCCTGACCTCTTGATATGGAAAATCAAAATTGCTGATATTACAAAATCCCACAAGTCCCTACTAGATCTTAGGAAAAATAGGTTGGAATATATGGCCATAAAAGGGCCAACACATAGAAGAGTTAGACTATGCGAAAGTTGGAAATTCTACATGGTTGTGATGACTTTGGATGAAGAGTAAATTTTGACTCCACATCAAGTGAGAAGTTGAGAGGTTGTGGTCCTTTACACATGGAAATATAAGTTTGTAAGTCTACAATCTCCTTTATCTTCCCATGCAACGGCCATTCATTTATACTTTTGTGTGTAGTCTAATTTATTTATTTATTATTATTATTTATTTTTATATATTTTTTAATTTTAATTTTAATTATATATATATATATATATATATATATATATATATATATATATATATTGAACATATTTTCGACCTATTTTACCTAAAATTTGACAAAGATCTGTGGGGTTTATATGTTTAATCTATGTGTAACCCTATGATCTTATTTCCGATTTTAGAAAATTTGTATTATCTTAAATTGCAAATGGTCAAAGTAAAAACATTTACATGGAATTTTTTATGTCATCACTGACAACTCAATAGGATATTTCGAGGACTAAAATTTTAACTAGTGTAAACTTACTATTTCATGAGATTTTTTCGAATCAATGGCTCTGGAAACAAAGCATGACAAAATTTAAATATCAAGTCACAATCCTTAAATATCACATATTATATATTTTACTTGTTGAACTTTGGCAAAGTTCTTTTTTCGATTGAATCTTGACGTTAAAGACAAACAAGCTTTCAATTGCAAAAAAGAAGAAGTTACTCTACGATACCTTATGATAAAATGGAGAACCACACAACACAAGCCTCATGAAATGAATAACACAACATAAATGCCTCATCGAACTTTACTGTTTAAACTTTTAATTAAATTTTTTGAGGTTAGTCATTTGCAGATTGTAGGTTTCAAAATATTTCAAAAATCTGATGAACAAGAGTAAAGTAAACTATTTGACTTCACTCCTCGTCAAATTTCTAAAATATTTTGGAATCTGAAAATTTAGTCAAATTCATAATCATTCATAATCAAAATTCAAAGATTTATTTAATCTCATTAAAAAAATCATTATAATTGGAAATTTGAAATTGATTTATATAGTAGAGGTGTAAGAAGTTTCCATAGAATACAACCGACCAAATTTTTTTCAAAGGAATGAACCTTTGGAGTAAACGTATATCATGATTCTCACTTACGAAAGGGAACAAAAAAAAACACACGTCCACCAACTTGATATCAAGAGACGGGACACCCTCTAATACTTGAGGTGTTAGATGGAGCTAGCCCAAATTAGTTGTCAATCACTTTACAACCACCTCTTTATGGGAAGCCACTCCATTAATGACCACCTTTTTAAAATTCAAACATAATAAAGTTTTAACATTGCTTTCCATTTAGTGGCATATAATTGACTTGAGATTTTCATATAATTGACTTGAGATTTTCATCAATAATGATTTTAAAAAACATTTAACTGGAATTTTTTTAAAAATAAAATCATTTTAAATATGGTTCACACATTATTTAAGTTCGGAGTTCTTATCCATTTATCAATCTAGGCTTAAGATACACTGTTGATGGGAGGATGAGCTCAAGGGATAAGGGATGGAAACTCCAAGGTATGATAGGATAGGGTTTGAGAGTTTTATCTGAGGTAAATAGTTGTAAAAACTCTTGGAAGCTTATGAAAGAGGAAGCTTCAGAAGTATTTTTATTTTTCCCAAATTTATAGAATCAACACACCCCCAACATAGGGAAACCTGTAGGTGATCAACCCACCCTAGCAAGGGACAACCTGCTGGTGAATGCAAGTCCACGAGCTTACAGACTGCATGGGTCCTTAAAATGACTGAATTGAGGTAGTTTCAGGCAGAAAAATCTAGGATTAAGGAGAGTCATGCTTAGGTATTTGTGCAAGGATGATGTCAAGGGGTAAAAGGACGTTGATTGATCTAGTTTGTAGGCCTATTGACCAGATGTGACAAAATGACCTATAGCAATAGGAAAGAAGAAATCTCTTAAAAACAAATTTGTTGTATGTGTGAGGTTTATTACAGAAGTATATATATTTAAAGGAATGATAAGTTCCAAAAATGGTAAACTATTTAACATGTGTCATATGATTGAGGCCTCAATAGCTCCTTGTTAACCAACTTGGGGGACTCCCATTTAAGTTTTCAATCAAACCTTTTAAATATTGTTTTCTTTCTTAGACCTTGTTCTTTTGAACTTAAGAAATGATTTCTAGTGGATGATGAGATTGTTTCTTATTGAGTGTCTACTCAACTATTATATGTCATATTGATCTTTGGCATTTACATTATTTAGTACACATTGCAAATTTATTGTTTATTCATTTATCACATTTCATGTATCACAAATTTTTCTTTTTTGGACCTTTGGTTTTGAATGGATCTAACTTTGTCCATGCTTATTAAATCATCTACACACCTTTGGTTCACTTATAACTATTTCCTTCATCCAATCAATGTTTTCACCAAGTGCCAAGTGTTAGGATATTAAAAAATTTCGATGTATTAAGGATCACATTAGTTTCAACAATATCTTGAAAGCTCGAACAACAAATTTTCAGGAAAAATAACCTAACTCCATTTGACAGAGCCTCATTTGGAACAAGCCTTCAACTTACATTGACAAAAAATGCTATATAGTAAATTGGCCATTGACCAAATTAATAATTTTACATAAAGGAAGAAATTATTAAATTTTCTCTAACTCTACAAACATAATGCAACTCCTAGAATTCAATTTCGAAATCTACAATATCAAAAAGTAGATACCATCCCTTGGTAAAATGATGGGATCTTAGAGACAATATTGAATTTTCTTCCAAGAAAATGACTGTTAAATCTTTTGATACGCTCAAATTTCGATAGTGGGAACTCTAACCCAAACTATCTCAAAACATTGAAGCTCCTTGTGATCTTAATAAGAATAATAATCTAATTTTAAGTTCATGGCCAAGCTAGATTTAAAATAGGGCATGGGATATAAAAGGGTCATGGACAAGATAAACAACAAATTTTGTCTGAGAGACCCCTTGTTTGTTGGACAAGGGACACAATCTCAAAAGAAAATAGCAAAATTGGGTCAATTATCAAGTGTGAAATTGATAATATATTAAACTAGGATGGGAGGGTTTCTATCCAATTTTTTTTTTACGTGCTAACATATCAAACACTTTTGTTGGGCCTCCCCACAACATTTAAACACTACAAAAGTATGGTATTGTCTAAATATTCTATGTTTTGGTATTTTTAGTTGGACTCGAGTGATCCAATTCTCTACGAGAGTGGTTTATTTGCATTTCTGAATTCATAAATGGATTTAATACCCTAAAAAATCCTTGGGACACTAATATTGTCCAAACTAAGTAACTCAAACATGAAAATATGTAATATTCCTAACGGAAATATTAAGTGAATAACAGAAACATGCACTATAAAAACAACAACTAGGAAATTCAACACATATACAAAAAATCAAATCACAAGAGGAAATGCACCAAAACTCTGATCCATTTTATTTATTTTTGAGAAAAATGGAGTACAAATGAGTATGGAAAGAGGAACCCGAGCTTGTTACAACAAGCTAGGAAAAACCCAGGTTATAATTGTGATGCCCAAGTGCTGTAATGACTCCACCAAAATCCTCTACGCAGACCCAAAAAATTATTGCCACTGCTATTGTAGGTGCACTGAGATTTTGACCCTCAAATCTAATACAAAAATTCTTCAAAATTAAATGTAGCCTCTTCACACCAACTCCAACAAAACCCAAAAATATCTCACATGCCCAAGTGGTGGAAACCATCTTAGAGTGAACCGCACCCTCCTTTAGTAATTATGACGCTGGATGCTGATTGGAACACTGATTTTTGTAAAAAACATTGCCCATAAAATTCTATAAATTAACCCCGAACTCCTCTCATAAAACCCAAAAAAAACTAGAAAGGGTTTGGGAAAATTTTATCGACCACCTGAGACCTCAATTTTAAGCTTACTCATCTCAATTGGTTGCCAAATAGCTACAAAATTGTTATGTTGTAATAGAGCTGAAATCCACCTCCAAATTTCTCCTAACTCCTAAGGGAAATTTCCCCTCATCACCCAATGAATTTATAGCTCCCAAACTCCCAACAAAAGCAACTCCCAATCTGGTGCGGAAATGCCCAAACTGCCCCTATACAGACCCTCAATTTCAGTTACTTGTCTCTCCCAAAATGTGGCTGAATTGACCCTAGAAATTCTACTATAATTTCATGTCTATCCGATGAGGGATTCGCTGCAAATTTCCTCCCTTCGACTCCCTAATTCACTGCTGCAATTCATCCATGCGAGTTGCCTCTGTGCCCTTGGAGAAAGCACGCCCTGAGTAAAGAAATCTCAGCGGATCTACTCCTAAATTTTTTTGAAACCAATCACCAATTTCTCTCCTAGGGTGACACTCAAGGTTCACCAAAGGAAGAGTTTGAATCTCCACCCAAAAACTCCTTGTGCTAAGTAGCACTAGTATTCTTGGCTAAGTAGCTCAAGAGTACTCTAATTCAAAAATTCAATTTGTCAAAATCCCAAAATGATGCTTCTTCCTTCTATTTATCTTTGATGCCCCTCTCTCTCTCCTTGTGGGTCCCATAATTCAACCTCCTTCCTTGAATTTTCATACCCAATGAATTTCCTTCCAAGGGGCTTGAATTTCACTCCTTTAAGTGGCCCCCACACTCCACCAACGAATTAATTTTCCTTTTCCTCTAATGTTTGCAATATTTTCTCTCCAAAATAAAAAAGTGTCTTCACAACCCACTTTTCTTAAGTTTTCATGCCAAAATTATTTCCTTAAGCCCAAATTGCAAAAATGGGGAAGCTTACTTAGAAAATTAATTTGTGGGGAGATTACATGTAATTTCTCCTATTCTCCTAAATCCTCAAGTATCCCATACCAAAATTGCCTCTATTTCCTGGAACTACAAAATTGTGTTATGCTTAGCAGCACCCTAAGAATCTTGCTGACCTCCTCAAATTAAAAAAACCATGTCTAATCGTGTCTAAATTTGACGATAAAGAAAGAAAATTATTTAATATTTAAATCTGGAAACATGGGCATCAAAGATTCATTCGAATATTAAAAACCATGACACCTGTGACAAAAATGAGAGAGGTTATATTTAATAAGTCTGTTCCAAATGAAAATCTCTTTTGGTTTTTTGAAATTCATTTCCATATGTTCGCAATACGCGTCCAAATTGGATGGCTAAAACAAGAAAAACAGAGTAAAACATAGTGCTTCCATTTCATTTTTCAATGAGATAAGAATAATTGTTTATGTACATAAGACATAATAATTATGTTGATGATTATTTACAGGGAATTAATTTATATAATTACCAAGTATATGCATTAAAAGTTTTAAAGAGAAATATTGGACTCTTAAAGAGAGCATGTGCTTAGGTGCACATGAATAATATCTAGTATATTTGATCTACTAGAAATTATTATGTAAATTTACATGCATGAGGAGTTTGAGTTATGTAAAAAGATATAAATAACTTATGTGAGGGGTAGCTCACATAAAACCTTTGCGTAAAAGGCAATTGGTTGTGTTATTTGAGAATGATTTGTCATTCATGTTATTTCTTGAGGAAATATTACAAATCTCTCTAATATGTGAAATGATAAGAAAATAATATCTATTTCATACATAATAGCTATTGAGTTATCTATATTTTGGAAAAAGAATAATTAAGATGTTAAATTCCTTGGAAAATAAATATATATAATCGTATGCAAGGAAGCAATTATTGGGTTAGAACTCTTCAAAAAGAATAGAAGAGAAAAATATATCCTTGTATGCATTGTTGGATTAGATTCTTAGAGAGGAAAAATAGAAATCACATGCTTTATTGCGCCGAGAGACGCATCTACAGCCTAATTTGACCCCGATGTCAGGTATGTCACGTCCTCATACAAAATGTCGGCTTAAGTTAAAAAAAAAATAAAATAAAGAAAAAAAATAAAATTAAGTGTCCGCTTAGCAAATAAATTTTAACAATCATATAAATAAACCAAAAAAAAATTAAAACAACTTAGCTTGATAGATCCGGCGCATCTACAACCTAGTATCCGTCATAAACCATTTCTACAAGAGAGACAATGGTTGTGATATCTCTCTTCTGCTATGGGTCTCCGCCATGAAAACAAACACGGAGAACAAAACCATTACCAGCAAAAAAAAACATTTTCCACTCTCTAATACCTAAATCATTCATCGTAGATACCAAATGCTCACTAAAAAGGCCCCCCATCACCTCCCACATAACTCAAAGCTTCCACATATCGTAGCCAAAACAACAGACAGGAGTTGAACCATCAATCTCTGATTCTCAGAGCGAAGATAGGAAAACAACGAACGACCATGAGGAAGAATTCGTCAGGAACAAGGCACCGAGATGCAACTAATCCCTAGAAAACTCAATATCAATTTATTTTCACCGCCAAAGTAAATAATTTTAATCAAAGACATTTTACATCCTGGGAAAATTTTCATTGAAACGAAACAAAATATAGTTTGTAAATACTATTTGTCCATTCTGCATAAAGCCAATGTAACAGTGTCAAATAAAACAAATAGCAAGAGACAGTAGTTCTGTAGAAGGAGGTTAATGTAGAACACCCAACAACTAAATCCATGTTGCATATAATGATAACCAGAAATTAGAAATTAATAACATAGACACAATAGTAAAGAGTTCAGTAAGATCACTTCCTCAAATTACAGCACGAATATATAAACACACAGGAATGATCTCAAACTACATGTCATTTTGCACTACCTTCATTGAACAAAAAAAATCATTAAATAAATCCTGCAGTAATGTTCCTCGATATAAAATATGAAATTTTCAAAATTGCCTAGTCATAGATCAAAGTTTGGAATTGAAGAAAAAATATATGAATTTTCATTGAAACTAATGATGAAAATGAACTCTCCAAAGACGTTACCTGTAGGCTATAAATCTGACTCTTTCAACCTTGCACAATCCCATTAAAAACAAGGACGTATAAAAATATACAAATATAAAGCCTCACAAATGTGTTGATAATCCTATGAACACATTATGCATTCAACATCCAACCGATAATATAATCAGATTTGGCATTCAACCACCTTTCTCTATAACTGGAACTCAGATACCAAATTGCAAAATCATTTTTCCTCTCTATAAGTGGAACTCAAATACCAAATTGCCAAATCATGCGAAGACACATTTCCTTCTTTCAGTCTGACATGAAGTTAAAAATTAAAAAAGCTTAAGTGGTATAATAAAAGCATGAGAGCAGCAGACATAAATTTTGAATTCACGAAGTTAAACCATCAAGATAAAACCAAGCCCTTCCAAATGCTCATCAAATCTGAAATTTATTTTTGCTGAATCAAAGACAAGAAATCTCTATAAAACTTCCATTAATGAAAACTGAATAATTATTGCAAAAATTACAAATCAGTTGGCTAGCAAGAGAAACATATGGCTGTAAATTCCCTAAACCATGCTATCAACTAGACATTATCAGAAACACCAAAATATGATAGAATCTATGTCTATAACGCAATTCAGAAGTAAAAGGCATTATTGAGTAATTTTATGAAGAATCAATTACGAAACACATTTTACAATTTTTCCTTGCTATTTTTCAAAACGAGTATTGTCTGCATTGTCTCCACTGAAAAAAAAAGATGAAAATTAATTTCAGTGTAGATGTTGATTTCTAATTATATTTGACTACTTCCACTAAATAAATAAAGCCTCTTTTTATATTTACTCCATAAACCTTTTTATATTTACAATAAGTCAAAAAAGAAGTTTTATTTAGGTGAAGCCTATATGCCAAATACCATGGGCCAAATTATTATTAATACCATAGGCTAAATACCATATTTATAAAAGAGCTATGGTAAATAAATAAATCAATATAAAAGAGGTATAAAGAGGCATGATAAATATATAAAAACATATCAAATATCATTATAAATCAACATCTAATTATATACCAAGTCTATGGGCCAAATACCATTGTAAATAAAAGAGGTATGGTAAATAAATAAAACCTATTTTTTTATATTTACTCTATAAATCTCTTTATATTTACCAACACTCAAAAATAGGTTTTATTTAGGTGAATCCTATAGGTCAAATACTATGGGCCAAATTATTATTAATATCATGCCAAAAAAACCATTATTATCCCTAATATTAATATCAAAATATTAATAATAATATTATTATTATTAAATATAATATTCATATTAATATTATTATATTTAATAACTTTGGATTAATACAATATTAAATTTTCTATATTATTATATACATTAATGTATCATGATATATATTAACTCTAGATATATATGGAAGGGAATAACAAAGACATAGAGTGATAGAGGTGGAGAGATAGAGGGAGTGAGAAGGGAGAGATGGGGATAAAATCAAGGAGAGGGGAGAGGAGGAATGAAGAGAGAGAGGGAGAGGAGTGAGAGAGGTAGAAAAGGGTATGCGAGGAAGAGGGAGACATAAATATGGAGGGGGGGTGGGAGAGGAGGAGAGAGGGATGGAGATAGTGAGAGGAGTGGAGGGCAGAGAGAGAGAGAGTTATGGGGGAAGAGAGAGGATTAGAGGGAAAAGAGAGAGATGGGGGAAGAGAGAGGGAGGTAGGAGAGGAAGGGAGAGAGAGGAAGGAAGAGAGAGAGGAAAAGAGAGGGAGGGAGATAGGAGGAGAGAGGCAGGGATAGAGAGATGGAGTTGGAGGGAAGAATAAATACATAGAGAGCGAGAAGTGGAGAGAGAGAGGGAGTGAAAAGGGAGAAATAGAGAGAGCGTGTGTAAGTTTTGGGGTGAGATAAAGAGAAAAAGGAGAGATGGAGGGAATGGGGGGAGAAGGAGAGAGGGAGGGATATATTGATAGAGTTGGAGGGTGAAGAGAGGGAGAGAGAGGGAAAGAGAGAGATATAGACATGGGAGAGAAAGGGAGAAAGGGGAAGGAAGAAAGAGAGGATGTGAGAGAGTGGAGAGAGGGAGGGAAAGAGAGATGGATTTGGAGGGGGGAGAGAGGGAAGACGATTTATTTCACTAGATGCATTGATTTCATTGTGGATGGTGATTTCTAATCCTATTTGATTTCTTGCACTATATGTATTGATTTTAGTGTAGATGTTGAGAGAGAGAGAGAGAGGATTGGAGAGAGAGGAAGGACAAGAGAGAGGACTTGAGAGAGAGGAAGAGAGTGATGGGGAAGAGAGAAAATTGGAGGGAATATATATATATATATATATATATAGAGAGAGAGAGAGAGAGAGAGAGAGAGAGAGAGAGAGAGATTGATAAGTGGAGAGAGAGAGATTAAGTGACAAGGGAGAGATGGAGAGAGAGTGTGTATGTTTTCGGATGAGATAAAGAGACAAAGAATGAGATATGAAGAGAAGGGATGAGAGAAGGAGAGAGGTAGGGATATAGTAACAGAGTTGGAGGGTGAAGGGAGAGAGCGATAGAGATGTAGGAGAGAAATGGAGAGATAGGAAGGAAAGGGAGGATGTGAGAGAGTGGATAGAGGGAAGGAAACAAAGATGTACTTCGAGGGGGGAGAGAGGGAAGAATATTTCATGCACTAGATGAATTGATTTCTTTGTAGATGGAGATTTCTAATCCATTTTGATTGCTTGCACTAGATGCATCGATTTTAGTGTATATGTTTATTTATAATTATATTTAATTTCTTGCACTATATGCATTGATTTCAATGTAGATGATTGCTAATCCTATATGTTTTCTTGCAATAAATCCATTGATTTCAATGTAGACGACGATTTTTTATCCTATTTGATTCCTTGCACTAGATGCATTAATTTCAGTGTAGATGTTGATTTCTAATTATATTTGACTACTTCCACTAGATGCATTGATTTCAATGTACATGATTTCTAATTGTATTTGATTGCTTGCACTAAATGCATCGATTTCAATATAGATGGTGATTTCTAATCCTATTTGATTGCTTGCACTAGATGCATTGGTTTCAGTGATGTTGGTTTCTAATATTATTTGCTTACTTGCACTAGATACATTAATTTTAGTGTAGATGTTGATTTCTAATCCTATTTGATTACCTACATTAGATGCATCCATTTCATTGTAGATGTTGTTTTCTAATCCTATTTCATTGTTTGCATTATATGCATTGATTTCAGTGTAAACGTTGATTTCTGATTTGATGTAATTGGATGTACATTGATGGTACATTAATTTTAAAGTGATTGGATTAACATTGTGCATTAATTTCACTGTAAACAGGAAAAATTATTGACAATGTACATTTATTTTTATTTTTTAGTAATTCAAACTATTAATATCGAAGAGCAAGAGAGAAAATGTATGATTTTTAGTACAATAGTTCCAGAAAAATATTTATATGATTTATGATTTCAATTATGCTTTTCATATAATCGATATGAAAAGATGACAAAACTAGCAAAGGTGACAATAAGAATAGTAGAAGAAAATAATTTGATATTGATTGCAATGAAGACTATTTGTAATTGAGTGCATTCTTATTATTCACATTTTCTATCATTCAACAGTATTACATTGTCACTTT